>JAJKFI010000391.1:292227-326853 GCA_029204185.1 Lerista edwardsae
TATTATTATTATTATTATTATTATTATTATTATTATTATTATTATTATTATTATTATTATTATTATTATTATTTCCAGGTCTTTTTGGTGAGTGGGGGGCCCCGCAGGGAGGGTGGGGGGCACTGTGGGAATGCTCTGCATTGGGTTCTGCCACTCCTGGAGAAGGCCCCGAATTTCATTATTTCTTTTCAAACTTGTGACCCTTCCTGAACGAACAGAAGGGGATGAGGGGGAAAAAAAGCACATGGTGCCATCTTGCCTTTCTGCCTTCTGCGGGATGCTGTGCATAGGAGAGGAGAGTGGGGTAGGATGTGGTGCTTTGCTCGCCCCTGAGGCCTGGTTCTCAATCTGCCACCTGAAGGGGCCTGCTTCACCCTGCTTCATGCTTCACACCTGCCACCACCACCCCACAACAAAACTTGCTTAGCACTTGGATATTTCTATAACTCTTGAGAGCCAATCCTGTCCAATGTTCCAGCACTGATGCAACCATGCCTATGGGGTGCGTATTGCATCCTGCGGTGGGAGGGCAATCACGGAGACCCCCACAAGGTAAAGGGAATGTTTGTTCCAAGGGGTTGCGTTGTGGTTGCACCAATGCTAGAAAGTTAGGATTGGGACTTCAATGATTTTTAAAAGAGAAGGTGCTATTTCCGGTCTATTTTCCGGTACAGTTCAGAGCTGCAGACTCTGGAAGGGAAACAGCAACATCCCCTTCGATATACAACTCAGAATTGCTACCCTTTGTGGTTTAGCAAGGGATGCTGGGATCTGCAGTGTGGTGGCCTCTGAATAGCTGGTCCATTTGTTTTATGAGCATCACCCAGGACGGGTTTAATAGATTAAGTGGTATGATTGGCGGGTGTGAAATTACTAGCCCGAACGCTCATCAGCCTTAATTTGAGCGTGTCGTATTCTGAAAGAGAGAGCGAAAATGAGGACAGGGAGGGAGGGAGGGAGGGAGGGAGAGAGAGAGAGAGAGAGAGAGAGAGAGAGAGAGAGAGAGAGAGAGCATGCTTTCTGACACTGATCTTCAACCTTTGTGATGCCACAACCCAAATAAATAATGTGACAGGGGAGCCACCATTGATCCTGCCCCCTCCTCAGATGCAATCCTCACATTCACTGCATTCTCCCCACCCCCGTTTCACTCTCCCGTGGCGTTCACTGTTACTCACTCTTTCACGGTGGCACCAGTGAAAGCTAGTTTAGCACAATTGCTAAGAACCTGAGCAGGACTGGGGCACCATCTCCTGGTATCCGAAGGGGTACGACAGATGCCTCCACCTTTATCGGAGGGATGCTCTAGTCCAATGGCCTTCAACCTTTTTCATTCCCATAAGTTGCTGCGACCCCACAACTGTGACCCCTATGGGTCGCATCCCAGCCCCGCCTCCTCCCCGAGCTGGCACACCCATTCCCGCTGGGGCGGGCGGGAACACGGCGGAACGCGGCGTGACGCAACGGGTGGACTGCCGCTCAAAGGTAAGTCCCGCCCAGCGTACCGGGTGAATGACGCCACTGGTGATATCTGGCTAGAACTGAAAGTGTTAAGCAATGTTAGTCTCAGTAAGGTTTAGAAAAGTTGTGTTTTCTTATTTTTAATTTGTTATGCGTTACAGCTCATTTCTGTTGCCGTTGGGCCTTGTAACCAGTAGTGAAATTCAGGGAGTTCGCCCAGGTTCTATAGAACCGGTTGTTAAATGGCCGGGCCCCGCCCACTCGCTTACCTCGGCTGGCTTCGGGGTTTTTTTTGGCTCCGGCTATGACATCATAGAACCAGTTGTTAATTCATTTGAATTGCACCACTGCTTGTAACCAATGAGTTTTCTTTTAAATAAAGCTTATCAAGCTTGGTTGTGAGTACGTTCTGGTTTTAGGGGAGCTAAGGGTGTTGGCTAAATCTGGTCTGCTCAGTTGCCCGCTACGTTTGCATTAGGAACTGCTAAGGGATTTCTCTTAAGTCTGGTTTCCAGCATCTCTACCTCTGGGCGAGTGGGGCTTGAGGTGTTTTGGAATTGCCTGAAGGCTGGTATACTCTTCTCTGTGCTCCCTCGGAGTTGCAGCGGTTTGGGAGCTGGTGGTATTTTAGCAGTTTTCGTAATTGCATAAGTTTTTTTCAGCAGTACTCACTGCTAGCCACGGTAGAATCAGAAGTCAGGCAATTAGCAGACGTTTCTGTTAAGGGCCCGGACTTCTAAGGAAAATCTCCTGTGGCTAATCCTTTACACGCCCTAAAGATTTTACCGTTTCCTCATTTTGTGGTTCTCCCAGGGCCAGCGCCAGAGGTGTCATGCCAAATGCTCCAACTCCTTCCTGGTGATGAGTCAGGGCTGGAAAATGAAGAGGGAGTGGATTGGAAGGGGAAATGTAGAAGGGAAGAGAGTGGTGGGCTGAGCTTTGCCTCTCTCCTAATCCAGGAGGATGAGCCATGCAGGGGAGTGTGAGGATGGAGGTGGGCGTCCCCCACCAATCTGCTCATGAGGCACCTGCCTCAGTTGGCCTCACAGATGGGCCAGTCTTCTCACCACTTTTCATATTTAGGGGCTCAGTGAAAAACGTTCTCCAGTAGTTCCTGATTCCTCCTACGAGGAAAATTACACAGCATCTTTCGGGTGTGCCAGTCTTTTAATTACTTGCCACTTCAAACGCATCTCGGTTCAAGGAAGGGATCCATCAGCTGCCCTCCTCTGTTCTGCAGGGCTGAGGTCAGGGCAACAGGAGCCCAACCAGCAAACCCCTGAAGCCACCCAATGCAGCAGGCAGCAGCAAAACCAATTGCACAAGGACCTGTAAAGGAGCCCACCTGCAGGAGAGAAGAGGCTGCTGTACCCAGAACCGGCATGCTGGACCTTCTGCTGATCATGGATCGGTTTGCTCCTTTGCAGACTTCAGGGCCCTATTTGATGCACAAAGAGCAACCATTGAGCCTGTGAGCAGGAGCCTACTGGCTGACTACACCCCTGCGCTCTGTAGCCACGCCCCCTGCGCTCATAGCCACGCCCCCTGAGCTCCCTTCATCTGGGCACCCAGCATTCCAAATCCCAGGGAGGAATTCTCTACAGGCCTTTGCAGACACACAAAGGACTCGGGGGAAGGAGGGGGCACGGCTACAGATTGCATCAGCTGGGGGGCTGGCTAATCAGTGGTTCACTGGCCTCCCATTTCCCTGTGTCATTTGCAGAATTGCTGAATGGGGCTTCTGCCATTGTCTGTTGTTTCTGCTGATTTTTCTGCAGTGTTTTCTGTTACGCCTCAGTATTTGTCCGCTATTTCCATCAATCAATCTATCAATCAATCAATCTGAATCAACCAACCAATTAACCAACCAATCAGTCAGTATATATTTATTGGTACTTAGTAGGTACCAACAAACATATAAAGTGCAGAGGAATACTACTACTACTACTACTACTAGAAATACTACTACTGCTAGGAAGGCTGAGCTTAGAGGTTCTTTTTTCATATATTTTTTTCAAAGGATCCCAGGCTTCTCTTCTCAGCTGATGGGGAGGATGGTGTAATTATGGCTTTACGTAAGGAAAACTCCTGGCGAGAACCGCTGTGTCCTGTGCTTTGCCCAGAACGGAGAGTGGAGTCTGCTGATCTAGAACAATTAACCTCTGGAGGAGGCTGGGTCGGAAACAGAATGTCCCCGGCTCCTGTTCTCAGTTCTGAGAATGGAATATGACTTAAGTATGGGGTGTGCCCTGTAGGGAACCCCGTCAGTCCAGGGCAACACCCATGGGAAAGAGTTCTTTAATCGCGGAGCGGTGCGGTTGGTTGCACCTTTGGGGAATTCCCAACTTGGTCTTAGAAAACCAGACTGGTTTCTTTATGGTTTGGCCATAAAGAAACATGGGACGAGAACAAAAGGTCTACCAGGGGTCATGAATAGCGTGGTGTGCCTCGTGTGCTGGGAGTGGGGGTTTGCTGAGTCCAGTCTTGACGCTGTGCTACACTACTGGTTGGGCTAAGGCAATGCCTCCTGGGCTACTGAAGGTTGCTGGTGGCCAGGAGGGGACGTCATCCCACGATCCCTGGGGGCAGTGTGGAAGGGCCAGGCTCCTGGGTATTGTGATACCAGGTGGATAAAGAGGGGATTGAGACAGGAGGAGGAAGAGGAGAGCAGCAAAGCCTAGGCAAGAGCAAGGAGGTGACATCACGCTCAGAGGCGTATTTATCCTGTAGCCTGGGGTGGCGCGAGCCATGGGCGCCGGGCAGCAGCAGGGCGCCATTGTGTGGAGTCCGCGGAGGAAACCATGCGCTCTTTGGCCCGCCCACCCTCCCTCACCTCCGTTTCGCTCCAAAATGGAGCTATTCCGGGCGCAGGGAGGCATGGGGGGGCAGGGCGATGTCCTGGGGGCGCGGTTTTGTCGCCTGCCATGGGCGCGCTCGGGCCTCCGTTCGTCCCTGATCACGCCAGCCGTTCTGATGCTTGGTTGTATTTAGGGCCGGCTGATGTCCCCACACCACCACCCCAGCCGACGTAGCTGAGAGGAAGAGAGCTGCCCCCACCTCCCTTCATTCTGCACACACCACTTGCCACTGCCCCCTCCCCACTGCCAAGTTAATTTGAAAAAGCAGGGACAACAGAAGTGTGCGTGGGGAGAAAGTGGTGTGGCTTCACCTTTTGGGGGGGGGGGCTGACTCACTCACTCAAACGAACAGAAGTATGAGACTGGGGACCCACCACCAATTCCCCCCCTCTTCCTGGGATCTGATCTGCCCCTACCACCACCCTGCCCCCCCGCCCCTGCCCCTGCCTGCCCCATTTCCCCCACCTGTGAGGCAGCAGCCTCAGCCACGCCGGACTCTTGCAAGGCCAGACAGCGAGAAGAGCCGATGCAGGACGATGCCCAGAACTCAGTTTTGATTCGACAGCACCATTGCCGGGTTGGCTCCAGCCCCTCTCTTGCACAGGCTTTGAAAGTTTGCTACAACTCCAACCAGTGCGGTCCCAGCCCACAGGTTGAAGAACGCCGGCTTAGAGCATGTCCGGCTGACAAAACGGCTGGGGCGGCTGATGGGCAGCCCGGGCCCATGGAATCCCCCTGCACCACTGATGTCATGCAGGGGGAACGCGGGGGAACTCAGTTCCACTAGTTAAAATTAGGGCTGACTCCGCCCACTTCACTCTCCCTCCTCCCCCCCTCCCAATTCCTCTGGCAAAGAGCTTTTCTTCTTGGTTGGCCGGCACTCAGAGGGTTAAAGGGAGCGACTCCGGATTCCTAGGGAGGCGAAGGCAGTGATGTCATTCAGGGGGAACGGGCCAGAATGGGCGTTCCGGATCCTAACGGGCTCCGTGGCTAGTTCCGGGCTCCCGACAAGTGCCAATCAAAAGTGAGTTCCTGTTCCTAAATCATTTGAATGACACCACTGCCCTGCACCGATGCGGTGGGGCCAGCACAGCTTGTGCTGAATCCCAGGGGGGGAATTTTATGTCTGGAGGTTTCCTTAAGGAAAGGAGACATTTGTCCCATCGCCTGGAGGGCAGCCCTAGCTGCAGCGAAGGGGCTACCCAGACCCACTCCTGGCACAAGTCTGCAAGGATCCATATTGGCAGATCCGGCCCGGGAAGGGTGGTAAGTTCTTGCACACTCCCAAGACCCAGTCTGCCCACCACACCAACTCCCCTGCCCCACACTACCCCTGTCCTTCCCTGGTCCCTCTGCTGCTCAGCATGGAGCATACCTGCTCCAGCACACACTGGGGCTGAAATCCTATTCAACCTTACCTGGGAGTAAGCCCCATTGACTATAGTGGGACTTGCTTCTGCGTAGGCATGCCTAGGACTGGGGCTCTAAGACCAGCACTGTCGCCGGCAGGACAGCACAGGCTTCCCACCACCACTACTAAATCCAACACAGTTGCAATGTGCTTTATGGCACATTTGAGACACTCTGCAGCAGCAAAGCACTCACGCCGTCAGGTCAGAGGCACAATAGGGTTGCGCCATAGGACTGCCAACTGCAGAGGCTATTCCTAGAGATTTGTCTTGCCAGCCCAATCTGAACTGGGACATTTCTACAGATGCTGTTTAAATCTTCAGAGTGGCTTTGGGTACTAGCCCGGAAATAGAGGCTGATTCCTGGAGGCTCCAGGTTAAGTCAGTCCCGGAGGGTTGGCAACAGAGATGTAGTCAAGGGGGCATGGGCAGAGCTCTGAGACTTCCCCTACAGTGGGAACCTTTGATGCTTTTTTTCAAATAGACCTTAGCTTAGCATCAGGCTCAGCTAGAGGCATGCTGAGCACTCTGCCTAGGGGCATATGTTAACATCTAAGGCTATGAGCTTTCCAAAGGGCTCCCGGAGGGACAATAGGTAACTAGGCAATTGACCTGGGATTAAGGGCGCAATCCTATCCTGGAGTTAGTCTGGCACAAGGAGTGACGCCAAGGTGCCGCGCAGCACATTCGGACCACTCTCAGAGCTTTACGACGCATTTGCATCACTCCTGGACCAGCACAAGAGACTTTTGCCAGCCTAACTGCAAGTTAGGATTGCGCCCTAAATCCTATTGAACACAGTGGGGCTTCTTTCTCTGAATAAACTTGCAAAAGTGAGCCCACTAATTTACCGGTTATATTTATCTGGGACATTTTAAAATTCCATTTTTCCATTTATATACATTGCTTTCAAACGGTCGCAACTCACTTCCAGAGTCCGGGATGAAATGATTTGGGTCTTCAAATGAAATCTAATATGTTTCAAAGCAGAAATGAACAGAAGGAGAGGAAAACCTGAAAAAAATATGAATGGATGAATGACACCAGTGGATCTCAAACTTTTTAGCACCGGAACCCACCGGATTCAGAATGACAATCTGTCTGGGACACACCAGAATTGATGTCACAGCTGGAAGTGCCTTAATTGTGACACCAGAACCTGCTGTTTTCCTGAGAATGCGGCAGTAAGTTGGGCTATTTCTCAGCCATTTTCCAATAGCAAAGTGAATCAGAAAGGAAAAAAAGCCCATTTAAAACCTTGACACCAGCAAAATAACCCCCAGCCCTCCCCCTTCCCAGCATCCCATCTTCCCATATATTCAATGTGGCTGCTCTAGGTGCTTCATGACCCACCTGAAATTGGATCGCGACCCACTGGTGGGTCCCAACCCACAGCTTGGCAACTACTAATGCACCCATTTTATTTGCAACTGTCAGGGCACGGCGAATCCTTCGTTGTCCTTCAGAGAGCTTCCAAATTACGGGCCACTCTGGGCAGTGGTGTCATCTAAATGATTTAAGAACAGGTTCTCACTTTTGATTGGCACGTGTCGGGACCCGCCCACCGGAAGTGATGTCATAAGCCGGACGTGATGTCGTGGCAGGAAGTGACATGAAAAAAGCCCTTTTTGAGGCCTCAGACAATTTTAAACTGATCCAACAGTTGCAACAGTATTCCACAGCACCCCCAGAACACGTTAAGGAGGCCTGGCATCATGTTAAAGTGACCCAACAGTTCCAAAACCCCAGAGTAGCTCATTTTTCAGTGGCAAGGCAAGGCAAGGCTCCGCTCGCTGCCTGCCTGGCTCTGAGAACATGCAGGCAACTCAAACGTGCAGGAAATTCAAATGTTGCAGGGGGCGGAGTCGACGAGTGTGCGGGCGAATGGGCGGGGCCAGCCATAATCCTAGGAACCAGTACTCGCGTACCCCTGTGTACCCCCGTGTACCCCCTGCATGACATCACTGACTCTGGGCTGTCACCCGGGATGACCATTTCACACCAGTTCCTGAGCTGCCCCTGGTTGCCTTGCGAAGGTTGTTCTGGTTGTTCGGCGTTTTGCAGCTGATCTAGTTTCCTCTCCAGTGAGAACGGCAAGCAAAGCTTTCAAGTCAAACTCAGCTCCTTCGGCATGCCAGGGCCGCTGCCTCGATCACACAAGGTGAAGGGAAAAGGCATTGCCAAGTGGTAGGTGGGTATTGAGCCTACGCCAAGGCACACCTCGAAATGGCTTTCAGTCAAAGCATTCCGATTGCCCGGGGAGGAGCCCTTTCCTTTACCCAGCATCTCACTTGCTCAGGAAAGCGACACCAGAGTGCAGGTGGCTGTGCACCCTGGGAAAGGTCTCGAGCACTTTCCTTATTGTTGGCATGGACTGCTGGCAATCTGTGGGCCATTGTTTTAGGCTCTTGCGACACACCAGAGTCGCAAATCCACACATCAAATCTGCACTATACAGTGGCACCCACTAAGCAGGAACCTATTTTTCCCCCTCCTGTTTCTCCATTTTTCTTCTTCTCTCAAGTGTTGCAAGAATTCCTAGGGGGAAAAAAACATTTTTCATAGTCCTGCAATACCCAGTGTTGCTCTAAGGCAGCCATTTCACAACCATGTTCATCTCACGGCACACTGACAAGTCAAGTCAAGTCAAGTCAAAACCTTTAATGGCATCTCAGAAGTTGAAACATACAGCAATGATATGGTCAAAACTTAAAAATACAATTAAAACAATGCATAACCATTGCTATCTCTAGACCAGATTGATTCACTCTGGCAATGGCAGTTCAGTGGGCTTTCGTCTATTGTTAAATTCAACTATGCTATGCAGAAAGGAAGCAAACAGTCTGAGGCGGTACGGATCCGATAGTGAAAAAAGAATGTTTAGTTTGTCATTGTCTGCAAGAAACATTTTCTTGGACAAAATAGGGCCTAGTAAACTGGATCTCTTAGACTCATGATAAGGGCAATGTAGGATCATGTGCAGCAAGGATTCAACGGCACAGTGACAAGGCGCTACGATTGTCGAGGCACACCAGGGCCCGCCTTAAGCCAACGTGACCAATGTCGTCACATTGGACCCTGCACTTTCGGAGGGCCCGCACCAGCACAGCAAGCATATGGCCTGCTACTGCAGCCTGGATCCCTATGGACTAAGTCAGTGGGGCAAGCAGAGCAACTTTACCTTGGGCCCTCCCACCTGCCTCTGCCTCCGAACAGCCCAAAATGGGCCTCCTGGAAGAAGTCTGGGTTCTTCTGGAACTGGGTTCTTCTGGAACTTCTGGAAGATGGAAGAAGATGGAAGAAGAAGTTCCAGAAGTCTGGAACTGTTTCTGGGTTCCACACTTTGCGTGGTGCACCACAAGTGCTCTTCTTAGTGAGTGGGGGGCCCCGTGGAGAAGTTAGGGGGCTCCACAGGAATGGGCCCCATCATTCCCTGAGGCACACTATTAGGGTTTTCTTACCATAGGCATGGCACAGCGCACTGTTGGTGGAGGGGCTCATAATAACCCCCAATGGCCCTACTAAAAACTGACGTTCCCCCACATTCCCACAGCACCCCATTGGAGACAATTTGCAGGACACCAATGTGCCGCGGTACCCTGGATGAAAATTGTGGCTCTGTGTAAGGCAAAGGTTTCTTCTTCCTTTTCTTGCATACCCAACAACTTTCACCCAAGTTGACATGAAGTGCTTGGGCCGCATTATGTGTGTGTGTTTGTGTGTGTGTGTTTGGTTACCACTCCACAGGTGCCGACAACGTTAATTAATTTCTTGTCTCCTCCGCCTCCGAATGTGCACAGTCACCCCGTTCAGGACAGCACATGACGCAACTCCCGACCAAGCTCTGCGTCTTCTGCAACTTTCCTCAGCCCTAGACAGCCGAGCGGATTTTGTAAGAGGAAGCCCTGGGCTTGCTTGGGTGGAGCCAGAGTTTCGATGGCACACGGGGTTGGCTGGCGCATGGCTGTGTGCATGGTTGTGTGCAAGAGCATGGCAGGGGAGGAGACTTCAGTGCCGGATTGCAGGTCCTTCCAGGGGTTTATCAGCTGCGACAGAGCCCATAAATCAGGTGCACATTTCCTTTTGGTGGCTGAGGATTGTAGTAGCTCAGGGAGGAGAAGCGCTTGCAGCAGTGTGGTACCTTGTGGGTGAGTAAGGATGAATTGGGGGTTGATCTGGGAGCTGAGGCAGAGCTGTGGTCTGGCCACATCCCTCTGCCTTGTGGTGGGGTGAGGCGGGTAATGGTTCTCCGGGTGCAGCTGGATGAGAACTTCACCCTATGATGTTCTGCCTGTTGCACAGTTTTTCCAAACAGACTTGCGAAAAAGAAGCAGAGTGGCCCCCTTTTATTGCCTCTGGGCAGGCCTCCAGTGCCATTAGCTGTATGATGGGTAGACATGCAGTGGAGGAAGGCTGAAGTCCGAAATGATGGCGCTCGCTTCTGAGCAGACATCCATAGGATTGTGGGGGGACGCTACACATTGCACATTGGCATTCCAGCACTGGGGAATTCTGCCCCATTGTGCAGCTGTTGAAGCTACAAAAAGGATGCAGGGCAACCCTAAGGCTTGGGTGCTATCCAGTGGTGTCATTCAAATGATTTAGGAACAGGAACTCACTTTTGATTGGCACTTGTCGGGAACCTGGAACCAGCCACGGAGCCCGTTAGGATCCGGAACGCCTGTTCTGGTCCATTCCCCCTGAATGATATCACTGCCTTCGCCCCCTAGGAATCTGGAGTCACTCCCTTTAACCCTCTGAGTGCCGGCCAACCAAGAAGAAAAGCTCTTTGCAGAGGAATTGGGAGGGGGGAGGGGGGAGAGTGAAGTAGGCAGAGTCAGCCCTAATTTTAACTAGTGGAACTGAATTCCCCTGCGTTCCCCCTGCATGACATCACTGGTGCTATCCAACGGCTTGGATGCCTGGGCGACATCGGTGTCTCTGCTTCTCCTGCACTTTCTCTAGTTTCCTCCCTTCTTTTTGTCTCCTGAGAGCCCCGCCCGACTGTTCCCCCCTCACTGGGGAGCCCAGTTTGCTTGTCTCTCAAAGCAGGTACTAACCCAGGAAAGATGAGTCAGAGAAGCTGGGCTGTGTGTGTCTTTGAGGCTGACAGTAGCACAAACACAGGATGTCCTTTCTCACAGCCCCAAAACTGTCGGAAAAGGGAAGCTGCACTGAGACTCCTATATATGGTTGCCCAATTGGCTAGAAGTGGGCTGCCCCCTGTATTTTTGACCTCAGCCTGGTATGGAGGAGTCCACCAGGTCAGGCTTGTCAGAGAAAGAATGAACCAGAATCATAGAAAGAAAGGAAAACCTTTTCTTTACCCAGTGTGTAGTTAATCTGTGGAACTCCCTGTCCCAGGGTGTGGGGACACCTGGCCTACATGCCTTTAAAAGGGGATTGGGCAGATTTTATGGAGCAAAATTCTATCACAGGTTCCAAGCCATGATAGGTAAGGCAACCTCCTGGTTTTAGAAGTGGGCTACATCAGAATGCCAGATTCAAGGAGGTGACCCAGTGTGCGTCAGCAATTAAGAAGGCCAATTCCATGCTTGGGGTAATTAAAAAAGGGGTTGAGAATAAAACAGCCAATATTATCATGCCATTGTACAAATCAATGGTAAGGCCACACCTGGAATATTGTGTCCAGTTCTGGTCGCCGCATCTCAAAAAGGACATAGTGGAGTTGGAAAAGGTGCAGAAGAGAGCGACAAAAATGATTACGGGGCTGGGGCACCTCCCTTATGAAGAAAGACTGCAGCGTTTGGGGCTCTTCAGTCTAGAAAAAAGGCGCCTGAGGGGGGACATGATTGAGACATACAAAATTATGCATGGAAGGGATAAAGTCGATAGAGGGATGTTCTTTTCCCTCTCTCAAAACACCAGAACCAGGGGGCATCCACTAAAGCTGAGGGTTGGGAGAGTTAAAACAGATAAAAGGAAGTACTTTTTTACCCAGCGGGTAGTTAATCTGTGGAACTCCTTGCCACAGGAGGTGGTGATGGCATCTGGTCTTGATGCCTTTAAGAGGGGATTGGACAGATTTCTGGAGGAAAGGTCCATCATGGGCTATAGGCAATGATGGATTGTGCAACCTCCTTACAAAGGTGGTGGGCTACTGGTACCGGGTGCAAGGGAGTGGCAACAGGATGTAAGCATCTTGTTGTCTCATGCCTCCCTGGGTCACCTGGTGGGCCGCTGTGAGATACAGGAAGCTGGACTAGATGGGCCTTTGGCCTGATCCAGCAGGGCTCTTCTTATGTTCTTATGTTCTTATGTGGGAGCAGGGTGCAGGCATCTTGTTGTCTCGTGTGCTCCCTGAGGCATCTGGTGGACCACTGTGAGATACAGGAAGCTGGACTAGATGGGCCTTTGGCCTTATCCAGCAGGGCTTTTCTTATGTTTTTCTTAGAATCATAGAAGCGTAGTTGGAAGGTTCCCACAAGGTCATCAAGTCCACCCACTGCTTGTAGTAGGAAGTTCTCCTAGAGCATCTCTAGCAGGTGCCTATTCAAGCGCTGCTGGAAGATCTCCAGTGTGGGAGAATCCACCACCTCCCTTGGCAATCTGTTCCACTGTGTGTTGATCCGCCCTTGCCATTGAGAATGTCTTCCTGATGTCCAACTAGATTATCCTCTCTTGCAGTTTATATTCATTGAATCTAGTTCTACTCTCAGAGGCAGTTGAGAACAAATTGAAAGCCCTTCAGATGCTTGAAAAGTGCTATAAGCATTATTACCTACTAATGTATGTGCAATGCTTTCAAGAGGTACATATGTAGCATCCAGACCAGTGGTTCTTTAACTTTTTAGCCCTGGAACCCCTTTTTAGAATGACAATCTGTCTGCGACACACCAGAAGTGATGTCGTGGCCTCAACTGCAGTTATTGTGACACCAGAGCCTGCTGCTTTCCTGAGAATGCAACAGTAAGATGATGGGTCATTTCTCAGCCATTTTCCAATAGCAAAATGAATCAGAAAGGAAAAGAAAAAAGCCTATTCACAACCTTGACACAAGCAAAATAACTGCAAAATAACCTCCCCGTTTCCAGCATCACATCTTCCCATATTTTCAATATAGCTTCTCTAAGTGCTTCAGGACCCACCTGAAATTGATTTGCAACCCACTGGTGGTCCCGACCCACAGTTTGGGAACCACTGGTCCAGGCAATGGTTGGCAATCTTCCCCCCTGCATTTGGCCGATAGCAGCACAAAGAGCACGAATGAAAACTGCATAACCCAGCAAGATCATTATTAGTGCTTCTTGTTATACTTCTGCTGTTGAAATGGCCAGTTTGCTGCAAATGAATATAATCCCATTAGTACTTTGCATATTATGTAATGGTAACCACAGGTTTGTCTCCATGTTGGACTGCCAGAATTGGTTACCGCCTTCAGTCCTGTTCCTTTGATAGCTACATGTTCTGCAGGCATTCAAAACTGGCAATGCTTATTAGCAACATCTCTTAATAAGGTCACCTTTGAAAGCGTCTGATGCACACGCTACTGTTTGTGTTGCTTAATTGGTGCATAAGCAGCAGGAAGCAACAGCCAATTGTGGTGCTTCAACACATGCACCTACATAATGTACAGATTGAGAATCTCTTATGCTTGGGACAGGAAGGTGTCTGGATTTTGGATTTTGGAATAATTGCATAACTATAATGAGAAATGCTTCCTCTTGCTGTTTTTACTGTGACCCATTTGGGTGCCTGCTGGCCTCTTTGACATTTTCCAACAATGGCACGCACCACAGAGCAGAGAATAGAACTTACAGCCTGTAGGTGGGAATAGGCACAAGACCTTCTAGTGTTCACACTACAGAAAGTTTAAAAAAAAAAGTATTAGACAAAAATATCCGGATTTCAGAATAGTCTGGATTTTGGATGTCTGGATAAGGGATCAGCTACATGTATGTGTTTGCAAGCGCTTGTTGCATACAGAGTTGACGTTTTTACATGTCATGTCTGATTGGTCCCGTATTCAGCTGATTTTGATATTTTAATTTTTTTAAAAAAAAATTAAATAATTGGACATGAATGCTTCTGAATGCTAAACTATTGTTCATTTCTTGCATTTTTTTTACCCTTTCCACCAAAATCCCTTGCATTACTGCTTCCTTAGTAAATTCAAAATTCAAATTTCAAAAACCTTTAATGGCATCAAGTAAACAAGTAACAAAGGCAGGCAAGCCATATACACACTACTACTGAATGACTGCCTCTCCATAAATTTTTAAATAACATTAAAATTAAGAGCACTCTGCTATTTTTTGGCGTCTATTGTTAGTTTTTACAATAGAATAAAGAAATTCTGCTACATGTTGTATAACGACTGAATCCGAAGCTCTAAGATAAGAGGATAGTAAGGCCACCTCATCCTCCGAATGATCCCCATCTTTACTTAAAGAGAAGAACTTATGTCGAGCATGTTGATGAAGAGGACAATAAAAGAAGAGATGAATCAAAGTTTCCTGAGTCCTAAGCGCACACGGGCATAATCTTTCAGTATATGGGATATTGTGGAATCTGCCCCATAATATCTCAGAAGGAAGTGCATCACATCTAGCTAATGTGTAAGCACGTCTTTCATTGCTGTTCAAAAGCTTCCTTAGTAAGGGAATGCTATACCCGTTGGATTTCTGACTGTTGCACTGTAGTAACAGGTGTAGGTGCTTTGCCAAAAAATAAGGAAGCACTCCTCACCGAGAAAGGGTAGAAAATGACAAACCTTTCACCAGCAGCGTTCACCAGCAGTTTTTTTTAATGCAACCAGAAACCTCTAACTAGAGCAACTCCCTAATAAAACGTTTTCCATACTATCATCCAACATGTTTAAGTTTATGGAATTGAACAGCAAGGAGCAGCCCTGGACAAATGAATGTGATGGCTGCCTGGGCACCCAGGGTGGTATAGCATGGCACAAGATTTGGTGATGACCAGTTGCTTAGCTAACTTTATTCAAAGAAGCAGGCAAGCTAATGGGGAACATCAACCACAACCTCCCATTTACAGAGATGGCAACCCCCCAAGTACAAGATATGGGAACCACCATCATGCCCGCCTGTGGACTTGCCAGGGCTGGCCAAAGCTGGATGAGATGGACTTTGGGAAACAGCCAAAGCGGCTTTACCCTGAGTGCCTCCAACTCAGGGCCTGTGTTGATGGATGGTGGCTCTGTCTGCATGGTTCTAAATAGGATTCTTTTCTAAACCCTACCTGGGAATGTCAGGGACTGAAGCCTGGGCTTCCTGCATGCAACGCACATGCTTTGCCGCTAACTAGGAGCCTTCCAAGTGCTCCAGACAGGGGTGACACACAGCAGGGCTCTAATAACCAGCTTGTGGATACGTAGTGTTCACCATTGGGGAATACTTGGCCAGAATTCAGACTTCAGGCATAGGCTGCTGCTGTGATGACCTCACACTTCGCTGAAAGAAACTTGTATCGTTACAACGGACACCCTGATGACCGATGGCGCACGTCTGTGCACTGGCCTCTCTGATTCCGAGGGTGGTCCTTAACATACTTTACGGTGTCCCTTGAGTTAGCCAAACTTTGCTGGCCAGACCGTACCGACCTAACTCCAGGTTAGGATTGTGCACGTGCGCGTGCATGCACGCACGCACGCACGCACCCACACACACACAGACCAGAAAGCTTTCTATGCCTCTGTGAAAAAAACACTAAGGCTGCAATCCTATCCAGCCTTACCTGGGAGTAAGCCCCATTGACTATAGCGGGAGTTAGTAATATAATGGGAGTTAGAACTCCCAAAAGTAGGCATGCTTGGGATTTGACTCCAAAAGGATTTAGTGATGAGGCATTGGGTGAATCTCAGCTTGTCTGCTAGGCGAGAAAGAATGAACACAAGAACGAAGCAAGCAAGCCAGCCTTCACTTGGCAATCTTCTAGGTAGCCAAGGAGGAGGACTTAGAAATCCCCGTCCCACTTAAGTCAAGATGTGCCTGGATGGCCAGCAGACAATTATTGCCAACCTCCCAGGTGGTTTCTTTTGCACTGCAACGCTTAGCAGGCTGGGAATGCCTGGCAGAGCCCCACTGCTAGCTGGCCCAGTTCTAGACCGACCTGATGTTCAACAATGCCATGAAATGCGTCATGGATGAGGCCTCCCGATGAAGCGGCTATTACAGGTTGAGGCCGAGATGGGTTTTTCTGCTCGCTTGACCATCCCATTTCGTTGCCGTGTTTCAGGCTGTAGGTCTGGGCGGGGTGGTGGTCCTCCGTTGCAGTGGCCTCAAACTTTCTGTTCTCAGGACGTTTCGCTCCTTCCACTTTAGGCTTGTCTGCCCAGGGAACGCATAAAGTGGAGAACCCTCCGGGTTCCGAGAGATTCCCAGCATCAGCCCCGAGCGAGCTCCAGGGGACTCCTGAAAACAATGCTCAAGATTTTAATGAGTTCTCCTGGGCTGAATATCATTATGTCACACAGGGGGGAAAAAAACGTCTCCAGGAATAGCTTCGTCCCAAAATGGCAACAGAGAGCCTTGGTGTGTCTGTTGTAGAAATGACGCTTGCCAACTCCCACTGAAGTCACGCCAGGAAACGTTTTTTCCCCCTAGCATGACATAACATTGTGTCAAGTTATTGGCCTTGTAAAAATCTCCAGGATTCTTTTTGGGAGTCAACCCGAGCTGGGTGCTGATTCCCAGAGACTCCAGGGCAGTACTGAGTAAAGTCAAACCCAGATTCCATGCGCGCATGACACAGTCAGTTGATGCAGAGCACTGACAGGCGGGGGTGTGCGTGTTGTTGTTGAGGATTCCATGCCCTCTTAAAGCTTGTGTGAACTGAGTTTGTGCTCTGGAACAGGCGAGGTCAGGCTTTAAGCTTGCAGGATCTACTTTTAAAAACGTCAAATTAAAGCTGTAAGGGCACCATCCCAGCCAACCTTCCAGCACCGGGCTAAAGGCCATGCAACTCTGAGGTCAGGAAACCATCATTCCCTTGCCTTGAGGAGGCCTCTGTGACTACACTGCTGAATGCAGCACATGCCCCATTGGCACAGCCAGAGGCGGATCTACAGGGAGGGCAAAGCTCTAAGTGTTGCAAGAAGCCTTACCCTGTCATGTAAATCCCTCCTCTCCCTTGCTGCTGTAGCCAGTAAGCAACGCCAAGATGTTGCTGTTCCCTGTGAGGATTGGCTAAAACGGTGCAGGAGAGGAGTGATTTCCACTGCAAGGTAAGGCTTCTTGCAAAACGTAGAGCTCTGCCCTCCCTTAGATCTGCCTCTGGGCACAGCTATGTCTGTGCTGGGAAATTGGTTAGGACTGCGCCCTAAGTTTGACCAATGGAGGGTCACGTGCAATTCAGTGCATGTCTCCACTTACCCACCGCAGCCCGTGCACCATACTCCGGGACTGAGAATGAGAAGCCTTTGCTCATCTATTGCGAATGACCAGGGACGCACCAGTAGGTCTCTACCAGTCTGTCCGAGAACACACCAACGCTCCTCTGTGGCAGCACATTATATGAGGAAGGTTGGCGATGGTCAGGGCAGCGCATTGCCTGCCATTACTTTCCATTGCTTACATTGTCTTTCAAGGCCAAAGCATTGTCTGCCATGACTGATCTTCTCATTGTTGCAGTACCCCTGGATTTCCCGAAGAGCCCTTTCCTCGAAACCATGGCTCTCGTCATTTAGCCGGCCTAAACAATGTGCTATTCCACCGGTTGAGTCACGGTATTGTAGATACGCCGTCCCAAGGCCTGTACAGCTCTGACAAACACAAGGACCAATTAAGGTCCACTTCCAGACCTATCACCCCCTCACCTGCCACGCCTGTGATTTTGGTGCCGGGACAGGCCCAGAGCATGGGCCAGCCATGCGCGCTGCCAGACAGATCCTCGTGGCTCCAGCCTCCTTGTCTTCCATTGTGTCTCCAAGTTTCCATTGCCTTGTGCAAACCGGCCCAGTGGAAAGAACGTCTTGGCGGCAGGAGATAAGACAAGCAAACAGGCCTTTAAATGATGCAGGGCACGTAGGCATGGAGGGATGTTCCTGCTCCCCCCAACCTTGTGCTCGGAAAGTTTGGCTATTTGGAGAAGGAGGGGGACGTAGGTAGGTGGATGAGTGGGAGGGATCTGGGTGACTGGGGGGTGTCAGGTCCGGTTCTGAACTGCTAGACCTGGACTTATCGGAGACCTTTATAAAGGGCTTGGAGAGAAAGGAGTTGTACCTGCGGTTTGGAGAGGGATAATATACAAAGGACTGGAGGAGACACATTAAAGGAGCAGGTACAAAGCGAGCCATTATGGGCTCACCATCCACCTATCCCTCCTTCTGTGCCTCTGTCTTTCCACCTCCCCTCTAATGTCTCCCCCAGCCATCTCTGTCTCCCTAGAGTTATATCCACCTCTTCGGTTGGGCCTGTTCCCTGTCCGTTTCATTCCTACCTACCTGTCTACCTGTCCGTTGCCTCTCTGGCCAGCGTAATTTCTCCCATGGAACATACCTGATATGGGAACATCTCTCCCAATTTACTTCTTTGGTTGGTACAAAATCCCAGTTTTTATGCTGGGATGTCCTCACTGTTTTCCTTGTATTTTTACAGTGAAATTCTGAAATCCAGAAGTTGATAGGCTGTGTTAGGTGTGCCGGAAAATGGAAGTACTTGTGGCAGTTCTTTGTTGTTGTTGTTGATGCTTTCAAGGTGACATAAATTTAAGTGTCCAACTTTCATTCACGGGGTATGTTGTCCTTAAGAATGCAGTCCTAACCTGGAGTTAGGCCGGCATAGTTAAACCAGCAAAGTCTGAACAGGACAAGGGACACCATAAAGTATGCTTGGACCACTCTCGGAGTCAGAGGCCAGCACACAGCACACAGTGTGCTATCCTCCCAGACTCTGAGAGTGGTCCAAAAGTGCTTTATGGTGGCACTTGTGCCAGTGAAACTTTCCTGGCCTAACTATGCTGGCCTAACTCCAGATTAGGATTAATCCCTAAGGCTATGCAGAAAAGGAATTCATGGTTTGTGAGTTGTCCTCAGCCAAGCTTTACTGGTTCAGGCTGACAATCCACATTCTGTTTCCTACAGCAACCAGCAGTCTGACGCCCCTAGATCCTCACCGAGAGGGCATGAAGCTGATAACTTTCCTCTGTTGTTGGTCTCCAGCACCTATTGTTGGGAAGTATGTTCCCTACAAATGTGGGAATCGCATGCCACTGCGTTAGCCATTGTGTTAGAGTGTTGCGGCAAAGCAACAAAGAGTCATGTGGCACCTTAGAGATGAGCGAATGGATTGCGGCATGAGACTTGCGCAATAACTTTGTAGCCGTTCTGGGTCCAAGACCTAAAGCCTTCACTTGAACTATTTCTTTCACACCTTCTCTCCCCCTTCTTTGCCTCTGCTCTGGCAGGTGAGACCCATTCAGTCAGTCAATGGAAGACTCCTCGTCATATAAGACGGTCTTTTCGCTGGGGCGGTTTAAAGTCCGGAAGCTTCAGAATGGGCCCCCGCCAGAACAAGCCAATGGAAACGTCAAGCAGTCAACGGATCCCGCACAAATGGAGGACGACGGCTCTCTTTCAGCGCCACCAGACTACGAGGCCACAATTGATGCCTGCCCCAAATATGACTTCTACAACCTCTCAGCACCACCAGCACGCCGGAAGATTCGGCCTACTCTAGACATGCTCAGAAATGCAGAACCGGTGAGAAAGCCAGCAGACTAGCTGCTCGGGAGGGAAAGGTTATATGATAGTCTATGAGTTTTCTGTCGCAGTGTTTCTCAAACTGTGGATCAGGACCCTCTGGGTGGGTCACAAGCCAATTTCAGGTGGGTCATGCAGAACTTAGCTCAGCCATCATTGAAAACATGGGAAGATGGGACACTATAAAGGCAGAGGGCTGTGTGGTTGTTTGGCTTGTGTCAAGGTTGTAAATGGGTTTTCATTGTTTCTGATTCAGTTTGCTCTTGGAAAATGGCTGAGAAATAACCCAACTTGTTGCTGCATTCTCAGGAAAGCAGCAGGCTCTGGCGTCACAATGATGGCACTTCTGGCCATGACATCACTTCTGGTCTCGGACAGATGGTCATTCTAAAAAGTGGGTCCCAGTGCTAAAAAGTTTGAGAACCACTGCTCTATTGGAAAAGAATTTTTTTTTAACATAGGGGTTAATTTTTAAAAAAATGTAATTTCCCCCAATCTGGTATAATCCGGTATAATCAGCGATGGGATCTACAAATGAACAAGGGGAACGCTGGGTGGGACATAGGTGGGACTTCCGCTTGAGTGGCAGCCCGTCCGTAGCGTTCCACGGCTGCCCTGGCCTCGGGGTGGGGGCTCCTGCTCTCCGCGGGGGACAGGCGAGGGTCGTGCTGGGTGCCTGGGCGAGCAGCGGGGGGGCGCTAACTGGGGGCAGCCCCCCCTCCCGAGGCCAGGACAACTGCGGAACACTATGGACGGGCAGCCAATCACGCATAAGTCCCACATAAGTCCCGCCCAGTGTTCCCCTTGTTCATTTGTAGATCCCATCGCTGAGTATAATCCTTGCAATCTGGTATAATCCACACCACCATCTCAAAACTCCATCTCATATCCTCCCCTTTCCACTGCATGCACAGAGGCAGACCAGATCTCTATGCTCAGTAAAAGAAGCTAAGGCAGCTAGCATGTGGGGGCGCACAATTTCTTAACACTCTCATACCCTAAATCCCCCATAGCACACTCCCCCAAATTTTAACACCTTCATAAAACATCTTAGAGGTCTTTGAAAGGTACCATGTCTTGGGGTGTCTTAGAGGCCTCAAGAAGTGCGTCTTGGAGGCCTCTAAGAGGCATTTTGAGGCCTGGGAAGTCCTCTGAAAAGCAAATTCCAGTTTTCAAAGTGTGGTACCAAGGGCAATGCACCCTCCTGCCCCCCTTAGCTATGCCACTACCTGATGATGATGATGATGATGATGATGATGATGATGATGATGATAATAATAATAATAATAATAATAATAATAATAATAATAAAGTGTTCAAAAAGGATAGAGCTGTTTTACATTTTGCTACGTCTTTGCTTTTTGTTAATGGTAGTTTTTCCCAATTCACTGGCAAAGCCACAGCTGAAAGGCTTTGTCTACAGAGGAGAAGGAATTCTACACCACTCTTAAGCAGAAGTACCATTATGTTCTGAAGCCTGCCTCTTGGTGCTTCTCTCTATCCAAGCACAGGCAGGACCTGGGGAAAGCCACATGTCAAAGGGCTTTAGGGGTGGACCAGTGATCAATTCCCAGGGAACTGTTGTGTTAAAGTGTCACCCTACAGGCCAAAACAGGGCTCCCTATTCCCCCTTCATCCTTTGGGAAAAGCAATCATTCCTTGGGACCAATGCAGAATTGGCAGGATGAATCTTTGCTCTCCCCCCCAACTTGAGACATTTCTTACGCTCCCTAAACAGTCTGAGTTTTTCTCTTCCCCCCATGTTCTCTCTATAGGGCAAAGGGCAGGTTTTCTCCCAGGACTCCGGAGATCCCAGCTCGGAAGCTGGTGCTAAGGAAGGAGAAGAAAAAGATGCGGAAGCCGAGGAGCCCGAAGTGGAAGCCGTCCGGTTTGGCTGGGTGAAAGGCGTCATGGTACGGTCAATGAATGAAATGAGCTTCAACGGGCGAGAGATGTTTCGTCGATTTGCCCGTATGGTCCTGGTGATAGGAAACATCAGGGAGAAAGGAGCGGGGACAACAACTGGTTTTCAGATTAACTGAGGCTGGATTGTGTGAATGTTCTAAGTGGTTCATATTTTTGCCGCCTTCTCTTTCCAAAGATTCGGTGCATGTTGAACATTTGGGGTGTGATCCTCTACCTGCGTTTGCCCTGGATAACTGCCCAGGCTGGGATAGGTAAGGGTTTCTTTTTCCTTCTGTGGGTAGCTGGGGGATGAACTAAGGGAGGCGTTTGTCATTTGTCGAGGGGCCAAGTCACACAACACGTGGCAGCAAACCTTGGTTTGCCACTGAGTACAGTCAATGGAAAACTACAGCCAATCCCAGAATTCCCCATGTGTGTGTACATAAGAACATAAGAGGAGCCCCACTGGATCAGGCCAAAGGCCCATTGAGTCCAGCTTCCTGTATCTGACAGTGGCCCACCAGATGCCTCAGGGAGCACACAAGACAACAAGATGCCTGCATCTTGTTGCCACTCCCCTGTATCTGGCATTCTGAGGTAAATAATAACTTGCAACCCAACCTGTATCTGGCATTCGGAGGTAAAATTCTGAGGTAAGTAATAACTTGCAACCCAACCTGTATCTGGCATTCTGAGGTAAAATTCTGAGGTAAATAGTAACTTGCAACCCAACCTGGGCCTTAAGAACATAAAAAGAGCTCTGCTGGATCAGGCCTGTAGCCTGCACTGTGTCTCAGCGGCATAGCTAAGGCATCTGCCACCTGGGGCAAAGAAGATTTTGTAGCCCCCGCCCCACAACAAAATCAAATTTTAGGTTAGTTAGTTAGCAAGTAAGTAAGTAAATAAGTAAGTAAGTAAGTAAGCAAGTAAGTAAGTAGGGTTTTCTGGTTAATTTGCCATATCTTTTGATAGAATACAAACATCCCAGCGTGTTTTGTTTCATTGCATTCAGCATTACATTACCTTTCCAATGATATATAATACAGTATGATAGTATTATTCATACATACAAGGTTTTTTGTAATTTTGGCCCCGAGTGTCAAGCTCAGCTTGTTGCTCCCTTAAAGCTTGTTGCCCGGTGCAACCCCTGACACCCTCTCAGCTATGCCACTGGTGTTCCTGTTCGTGTTTGCATTCACATCATGCTCAGGCAAGGCAAGAGTAAGCATACTGAGTTGGGCAGGGGAGTCTAGGAGGGTCAGAGTTACTCCAGCACTCAGGCACTTCACCCAGGGGACAGCAGCGCAGAGAGCTGTGGGTTCCAAACCATAGCCCTCACTGCAATTTATATTACTTTGGGCCCAGTCCTATCCAATTTTCCTTTGCCAATGGGGCATGCGCTGCATCTGCAATGGGAACGACGCATAGGATCGGGCCCTTTGTTTATTGCCTTAAGATTCGCCAACAAGATAAAAGATAGGGATAACAATTTTGTTCACATCTGTGTCAGTCAGATTTCAAACTGGAATTTGAAAATCCAAATTCTAAAATTTGGGGTGAAAATTTCTGCTTCACGCGCTGTCATTTCCCTCCTGTTTCATTTTGTTCTTTAAAAAGTCAGATTGTGCCTGTGTCTCTCTTCCCTCCCTCCCTCCCTCCCTGGGGAAAGACTCACATAAATCAGCATCAGGTTATAAGCATATGCAGAAAAACAGACATGCTGTGATAATCAGGGACTTTGGAAGGGAAGTGGGCACGCAACTTACACTTGACCCCCTGTCTCCACCTCCTTTTCGTCAGGACTGACCTGGCTAATCATTCTGATGTCATGTGTGGTGACCAGCATCACTGGCCTCTCCATCTCCGCCATCTCCACCAACGGCAAGGTGAAAGCAGGTAAGGTGTTTTCCTGGCGCTTCTGTTTTGGGGCCTCTCCTCTAATGAGAGTGGGCAGGTGTTGTTTTGAAAAGTGCGAAAGCAACATTTTAGCATGCTAAATGGGGGCTGCTGCAACATGATCATCACTGAGACCTATGAAACTGTAGATGCTCATTAAAGATCCCTGGAGACAGCACCCTTGGAGGATTCACCGGAGGAGATGATTAGTGTGGATCGTGTTTGCTGGAACTCTCATAATGCAGCTAAATACACAATAGAGCTGGTGTGTGTGTGTGTGTGTGTGTGTGTGTGTGTGCGCACGCATGCGCACATGTGTCATGTGCACATGCGTGCGCTGTGGTGGTGGAACACATGGCTCAAGCATTTTGGTTCCTGATATTAAGAATTCAAGTGGTGCTTTGGTCTCGTGGTGATAAACATAAGAACATAAGAAGAGCCCTGCCGGATCAGGCCAAAGGCCCATCTAGTCCAGCTTCCTGTATCTCACAGCGGCCCCACCAGGTGTCCCAGGGAGGAATGAGACAACAAGATGCTTGGATCCTGTTGCCACTCCCTTGCACCCAGTACTCTGAAGTAGCCTACTACTAATGTAAGGAGGTTACAACCCATCATTGCCTATAGCCCACGATGGACTTTCCTTCCAGAAATCCGTCCAATCCCCTCTTAAAGGCATCTAGACCAGATGCCATCACCACCTCCTGTGGCAAAGAGTTCCACAGATTAATTACCCGTTAATATATATTATTATATATAATAATAAATTCACTCCCTGGCAATTTGTTGCTTTTAAGGTTGCAATCCTAACCCCACTTTCCTGGGAGTAAGACCCATTCATTGAATATAATATGACTTACTTCTGAGTAGACATGCACAGGATTGGGCTCCAAGTAGTGTAGCGAAGTGATAGAGCTGAAAATCAGGAGGCACCCTGATTCAAATCTTCATTCAGCCTCAATCACCCGTCTGTCATATGGGATTAATAATCCTGACCTATTTTTCAGGATTGCTGCTGAGATCATTTATGTTAAACTTGTTGAATGATCAGCAAGTGTTGTACAAATCCTGATGCCTGATTGGCATCACTTGTGACACCTGATTGGTTGAATTATTTTTAGCCCACTTTCCACCCCATGAGTCTTTCAAGGTGGCACACGCAACAAATAATTAAGCAGAGGAACAGGAGTCAGCCCTCCTTCTCATTGACGATTCCTCCGGTTCTAACAACCAGCTCTCATTTTGTGACCTCCTCCAAACTTGGTAACTCCTGCCCCAAAATGATTACCAGGAAAACATGCCCGTGAAAATTATAGGGGGAGAAAAGTTCCTTCTCCATCAGGTTGCAGAACTAATCATGCATGGGAACAATTTTCATCCCAGCCCAGCGATTCCGATAAACTGTACTGTCAGACTGACAACATACTCATTATCACCATCCTCATAGTTTCAAAACATGCTGCCTGAGCTGAATAGCCTGACTTTGTCTAACGATGGGGCCAGCTCCGGGGGACAGGAGATAATGTCTGAACTGGTTCTCTTGTGTCTGATACAGGGGGTACCTATTTCCTCATCTCGCGCAGCTTGGGCCCAGAGCTTGGTGGTTCCATTGGGCTTCTGTTCTCCTTCGCCAACGCTGTGGCCGTAGCCATGCACGTGGTGGGCTTCTCCGAGACGGTCAAGGATCTGCTGGTGGTACGTGCGATGCAACCTGATTCCCGCCATTCTGGCCCACATTGAGGATTGATTGCTTTCTAATCGGATCAGTTGATCGCTTAATAATCCATTTAATTGTTGCCGTTCCTTTAGCCTGTGCTGCAGTGAGCAAGAGGACATGTTTGACTCCCCTGATGTGCAAAAAGGTTTTAACTGTCAAATGGTGCATATCAGGACTCTGTTTAAAGCAGGCCAGATTAGATTTTCTTGCAATGGAAAGGCATCATGGGGTGGAATTACTGGGGTTCATTAAGTTCCCACAATTTTTTCCTCCGTGATTGGAGCACTGCATTCCAGTGTGCTATCTAGGATATAGCACAATTTCTTCTTAATCTAGGCCACGTTGACCTTCCACTTGCTTATTTATGTATTTATTGGAAGAATTTATATCCCACCTTTCCCATGCCGAAGCAAATGCCCAAGGCGGCTTACATGGGCAGGCTAGACCAAACCACTATGTCTCAATGGGTTTTTTTTATAAATGTGCAGTATTCTCTGATTCACCAAATCCTCAGTCCCGGATATAGCCTACACAGTGTGGTTCTCTCCTCCAATTGTGGGCCATCAAGCTTCAGCAGGCAATTGTAAATCAAACCTGGACAGGTAGTCAAGGTCGTGCTCCATTCTTTTCCCGGCTGGCCTTCCCACACATTCCCTCACTGGCTAATCAGCTCTACAATGACTCCGTCCTGCCACAACAGGAACTAATAAACCACAGATTCTCCTGCTTAGCTGCAGGCAGTACCAACAGCTCAACTATCAGCCCACACCTCCTACACGCCTGCTTCTATAGGCACCATGCAACTGGTCGAAACCAGTGAACCAGGCACTATGCCCCAGGGGAAGGCAATCTGGACAGGCCCTTTTCTGTCCTGTGCTCACCTTTCTGCTGTCCACCAACAGGAGTTTGATGCAGTGATGGTGGATCCAGTGAACGATATCCGCATCGTGGGAGTGATCACCGTGACGGTTCTGCTTGGCATTGCCCTGGCTGGCATGGAATGGGAGGCGAAGGTAAGTGCATAGAAATAGATAACGGTTGGGTTTGCAGCTTGAGGACACCATGGCCGTCTCTGAGGATAGAGCGGAGCTTAGTGGTTAGAATTGAGGTTTGAGAAGCCTGAGTCCTCAGGCTGCAGCAGTTATGCCTGTACCAATTTTCATTTTAGAAGGAAAAAGCAAGATTCTAGCCCTCAAGAGTAAGGAAAACAGGGTGTAGGCAAAGCTTGCCAAAGAAACTGGCCTGGCCTGCTCCGGTGCCTCTTAATAGCCGGCCGATTTGCAGATATCATCAGGGGAAGCTTTCCATGGCATGGTGCAAACATTATGTCATCAGATGAGCTGTTTTAAAGGGACAGGCGCAGGGAAGTCCCTCCCCATGGTGGAAGCAGGATGCATCATGCAAAACAGATGCACATGCATTTAATCTGCATAATGCATCACAGGGTGCTTTTATGGTCACAGAGGTTGTTCTTCTCAGCCTGGAATAAAAACAACTCAAATTGGTGACTTAATTATAGGAGGGAAATAGCAGAGTTAGAATGGTTACTCCTTCTGCCCAGAGAATCTTGGGAATCACAAGGCTGTGAGATGTGGATGTGCACATGGGGAGTGGGGGGGAGGGAGAGGGCACTGACCCAGAATATCTGCACTTGACCAAACTACAATTCCCAGGGTGCTTTGAACATAGCAAGCTGCTTTATGCTGAGTCATGAATCCAACCAGCCTAATATCATTTTTGATGGGCAGTTGATCTCCAAGGTCTCAGGCAGAGGTCTTACCCAGCCCTGCTTCTTACAATCTTTTCCACTAGGGCAGGGATCTTCAAACTTCAGCCTGGGGGCCAAATCCAGCCTGCCATAAGATTTTATTCGGCCCGCAGCCATTTAAAATATTTGACAGTTTTATTCATTACGGATCATTTCTCAATTTAAGCACGGCATGGTTCCTTTGTAAATGTCACATTTCTCTTTTGTTCTGAATCATATCATGCTGATTACGAAAAAGATCCAAGGAAAACTGATTCAATTTCATGCATTCATTTATAAAACTGATTTTTCTCAGCCGGTGGAAAATCTGTAAAATATACAATATGGCCCTTGTACTAAGAAGTCTGGAGACCTCTGCGCTAGAGGTAGAGATGAGCACAATTGGCCACAATTGAGCTTGGGGCCTTCAGCATGCAAAGCACGCAAATGTTCTACCATAGAGCTGCGGCTTTGAAGGAAGCTGTGATGCTTAAACTAGAACAATAAGAGTTTGTAGTGTAAAAATGTGCCTTCTGCAGTGAGAAAGCAAAACCTGGACTTCTGGATTGTCTAAAGATGGGCTTGGCTTGGAGGTGGGTCAAGCAGAGGGCTGTGAGGAATCCAGGCTCCCTCGCATTGTTGTTGTCCCACATGTTCTTCACTCCTTCCTCTCTTTCCAGGCTCAAGTGGTCTTCTTCTTTGTCATCATGGTCTCCTTCGTCAATTACTTCGTTGGGACTCTCATCCCGGCTTCACCAGAGAGACAGGCTAAAGGCTATTTCAGCTATCGGGGTAGGTGCCATAGAGGGAATCCCTGGTGTCAGTGGTGTCATTCAAATGATTTAGGAACAGGAACTCACTTTTGATTGGCACTTGTCGGGAACCCGGAACCAGCCACGGAGCCCGTTAGGATCCGGAACGCCCGTTCTGGTCCGTTCTCCCTGAATGACATCACTGCCTTCGCCCCCCTAGGAATCCGGAGTCGCTCCCTTTAACCCTCTGAGTGCCAGCCAACCAAGAAGAAAAGCTCTTTGCAACCAAGAAGAATTGGGAGGGGGGAGGAGGGAGAGTGAAGTGGGCGGAGTCAGCCCTAATTTTAACTAGTGGAACTGAGTTCCCCCGCGTTCCCCCTGCATGACATCACTGCCTGGTGTGCCAAACACAGCCTCCCTCCCTGAGCTATCATCCCTAAGAGTTGCCCTGTTGTTGGGTCAGTGCACTGGGGGGCCAATCACTTTCCTCTCTCTTTTCCTTCCTGAAGGCGACATCTTCTTGCAGAACATCGTCCCAGAATGGCGTGGTGAATCCGGCAGTTTCTTTGGCATGTTCTCCATTTTCTTCCCCTCGGCTACTGGGATCCTGGCTGGTGCCAACATCTCAGGAGACCTCAAGGTGGGTGGGTGGCTTGGTCTTGCAGTCCTTCAGGGTAGGAGCAGCTGGTGGCCGTGGTTGGCACAGAGCTGAGATGGGGCCCAATCAGGCATTTGCTTACCTTGATCTAATATCCTTGGGCAAAGGTGACTCTGCCGTTCGGTGAAAGCAGGTGGGTTCTGAGTGCCATTAAGGTGGATGGCAGGACAGATGTGATCCACAGAGAACTGACCTCTGAGACGTTCTCCTGCATAAGCCCCACTGACCTAAACAGACGCTAACCTGAACAGAATGGAACATAACCATCTTCATTTCAAGGAGGCTTGTGCAGGAGAACTTCTTGGTAGGTTATGCTCCATGTTGAAGGCAGATGAGCCAAGTGGGTTCTCTAATGATCATGGGGCCGTGGCCAGTACCTCTTCTGGCCAACTTCTGACATCATTCCTGGGGAGAATCATCTTTGATTTTCTGCATTAAGTGGGGAAAAAATAACAATGAACAGACTTGTACACAGAATAGAATAGACAGGTGCCTTTTATAGGGACTCACAATCTAATAAAAGTAATACCAAAGGGGGGGGAAATGGTATAGCCAAGGAAGAAAATAAACATGCTCAGATACCACCTTGCTGTAATGCTGGATGTAGGTTACATAAAGATGAACTGGAATGAGAACTGCAGGAGAAGGGAGGAGCCAGATGGAAGGTTGGTCCCAACTGGGCTGGTGGAGAATGTTTTACTGTCTCACCTCTGCAGCTAGGTGGAGTGGCCGGTCTGGAAGCACTGCTGGGAGCGGAGGAGCCAAAGGGCAAGTCAGAGAGGAAGGGTCTCACCATCTCCTGAGCCAGCCCTCGACCTTGGCTGCTACTGTATCTGTCACTGTGCTGATTTTGCTTTTGTTTTTGGCAGGATCCAGCAGTGGCCATCCCACAGGGGACGCTAATGGCCATTTTCCTGACCACACTGACGTACCTGGCTATCTGTGCCACCATAGGTAAGGAGTGCCCAGTTGGATCCTCATGGCCACAAGGTTGCTCAGCCTTAAGAGATGATAAGAGGCCCAGGTAACTGGTGGAGGAAGTCATCGCAAGGGCAAGGAGACCTGTCCAGCTCTTTAACTACAGGGGGCTCTCACCCTTTTCTCACAATGCTCCTGGGGGTTGCTAGAAAGTGCCTGGGTACCTCCTTCACATAGGAAGGAGACGCGAGGGCTCTGTGTTTGCTTATATAATGTGCCTCCTTAGTGTTTAGACTGCTTTTCCAAGAATCAAAGTGTTCTGCAAAAAGCACAATCGCAAGTGGGTCTCTGTGGGAAGGGGGTTCCACAACAACAGGGGACCCACCACCAAAAAGATTCTGGCTCTTGTGCCCACCAACAGATCTCTGCCTTGACAGGCTAGAGAGTCGATCTCTGAGGCAGATCTCAGGGTCAGGCAGGCTGATGTGGGAGAAGGTGGTACCTTCAGGTAACGTGTTTAGGATGTTACAAGCCAGGACCAGCACTTAGGCTTGGAAGGAACTTGGTTGCCATTGTTGATGGTGCAAGGGAGATGCTGTGTGCCCTCACCTTACTTGCCCCTGTCAGGAACTGGGTGAGAATATTCTGGACCAGCTGACCTTTCAGAATTGTTTTCAAAGGCAAGCTGGTGTACAACTCATTGCAATAATCTGACCTGGATTTCCTTCCCACAGAACCTCTGGTCATACTTTCACTTTGTTTGCCCTCATTCAGACCAAAGCCACTTGCAAGAGTCATTCAGGGCTTTCACTGCCCGGCTAGAATTAGATATCTAGAACGAGAGGCAGAGCTGGGTGTTATCAGCCAATGGGTTCTCAACCCAAACCTCTGGATGACATCACCCAGCAATTCCATGCAGACTCTGAGAACTTCTAGCTTAACCTTGTTGCAGTAGTGTCATTCTGTAACGAGCTGCCGGAACGCTAGGCAGGACTTACCGCTTGATTGACAGGCAGTCCGTGACGCATCGCCGCCTGCCCGCCCGCCGCAGGGGCTCCCTCCAGTTGGCGCGCCCCTCCATGGCTTCCCTAGGCACCCAGCGCGCCCTCCAGGCAAGCGGGCACCCCCTCTGAAGCCAGGGGTGCCTGCGCGGCGGGCGGGCAGGCAGTGACGTGTCATGAATGGGCAGTCAATCAGGCAGTAAGTCCCGCCTAGCATTCCGGCAGCTCGTTGCCAGATAACACCGCTGCCTTGTTGCCAACATTCTAGTTTTGCATGGACTGTCATGGCTTCCCCCAAGGAATCCTGGGAATTGTACATCCGGGTAGGTCCTGAGAATTCTGTTGGAGACCTTCATGGTCCATGAAGGGGGACCATGAGGGGCTTTCTCAGCAAGAACAAAGGACTGTTACACTACTTTAGGTTTGTAGTGGATATACCCTGTTTTTATTTCATGGAGAAGCATTCAAATATGCAGCCCCTCAGGTGCAGGTGTGAAGTGCCACATGATATATGAAGGTTGCCACATGTCACACGTTTGTCTAGATCAGTGATGGCGAACCTACGACACATGTGTCATAGGTGTCACAGCGTTTGGGGTGACACACCAACAATCACCAATACCTGACAAAAACTGAGTTTGTTTTACTCATTTTTCATTTTTGTAATTATTTGGTGTTTCTTTATATAATACATTACCCCACACATGACTGGGCTGCGTTTTTTGTTTAAATACATGACTATAAAGAATTTTCTCTTTTGTTTGGGAGGAAGGTTGACACACCAGCAGAGTCAGGTTAAGCATTTTCCTAAGTATTGACACAGTGAGCCCAAAAGGTTCGCCATCACTGGTCTAGGTCATGCCTAACACTGGACAACTTTCAGGGGGAATTAATACTGCAGTCCTGTATATACAAACCTGGGAGTAAGCCCCTGTGAACAGAATGGAACTTACTTTGGTGTCGACATGCACAAGGTTGCAGTTGTAAATCATTTAGAGCACAATCCTAACCTGGAGTTAGGCCAGCAAAGTTTGGCCAGCACAAGGGCCATCATCAAGTGTGTTTGGGCAATTCTCGGAGTCAGGGGGGATGGCGCACGTCTGTGTGCTGGCCCCTCTGACTCCAAGAGTGGTCCAAACATACTTTCGTGTCCCTTGTGCCGGCCAAACTTCCCTGGCCTAGCTGTGCCAGCCCAACTCCAGGTTAGGATTGCGCTCTTAGAAACATGACTAGATTAGACCACGGTTTGTCTAGCATTCTGTTTCCACCAGCAGCTAGTGAGAGGCTTCTGGGAAGCTCACAAATAGGTTCAGATGGACTTACACTAATGCCTGGGACTTAGAGGGATGCTGCCCCTGAGCAAGCGGATGCTGCGTTCCACACAGCATCCCAGCGTCATTCAATGTGAAATAGGAACAGGAGTCTGAACTGCTTTCGCCCTTTCCAGGTGCCTGTGTGATCCGTGACGCCAGTGGCAACATGAACGACACCCTGGGCTCCACCAACTTCACAGGGGACTGCGTCGGCCTGGGGTGCAATTACGGCTGGAACTTCACCGAATGCTCCTTGGCTGGGACCTGTGAACTAGGGCTGGCCAATGACTACCAGGTAGGGGAAGCCAAGATGCCGAGACTCTCTCCCCAGCTTTGTGAGCCGAAATGAGTGGGGCTCTTCTGAACACGCCCTGGGTTCCCGCTACCCTAAAGCTCTTTTCCTATCTGTTTCCTAGACCATGAGCATGGTGTCTGCCTTCAGCCCCCTCATCACAGCCGGGATCTTTGCGGCCACCCTTTCCTCCGCTCTGGCTTGTCTCGTCTCTGCCCCAAAGGTCTTCCAGGTACGTTGCAAGAAATTGTGGGGGCACAGAGACAGAGACACTAATCAGTGATGTCATGCAGGGGGAACGCGGGGGAACTCAGTTCCACTAGTTAAAATTAGGGCTGACTCCGCCCACTTCACTCTCCCTCCTCCCCCCTCCCAATTCCTCTGCAAAGAGCTTTTCTTCTTGGTTGGCTGGCACTCAGAGGGTTAAAGGGAGCAACTCCGGATTCCTAGGGGGGCAAAGGCAGTGATGTCATTCAGGGGGAACGGACCAGAACGGGCGTTCCGGATCCTAACGGGCTCCGTGGCTGGTTCCAGGTTCCCGACAAGTGCCAATCAAAGTGAGTTCCTGTTCCTAAATCATTGGAATGACATCACTGACACTAATCCTGTCAGGCTCGCCCGCAGCCTGAGAGAGGGGCGCTGAAGCCTCCATAGGGCAAACTCCCCAGCGTCCAGTCTCAAAAGTCTCAAATGCCGTAAAAGTCTCAAATGGCGAATAGGCCCTCCTCTCCTCCTTCCTTCCGCCGTCTCACTTCTTGTGCTCTTCTCCCTCGCAGTGCCTTTGCCAGGACAATCTGTACCCCCTCATCGGTTTCTTCGCCAAAGGGTACGGGAAGAACCAGGAGCCGCTGCGCGCCTATGCCCTGACCTTCATCCTGGCAATCGCCTTCATCCTGATTGGTGAGCGAGGCCTCCTCCCCAGCCTATCAGCCCTGTCGACCCACAATTCCCTTCAAAGATTGGCTGGGCTGCATTCTTTTTTTAAGCTTCTAGAGGGACGAGGTGGCGCTGCAGGTTAAACCGCTGTTGCTGAACTTGCTGATGGGAAGGTTGGCAGTTCAAGACTGCACGACGGGGTGAGCTCCCGTCACTTGTCCCAGCTCCTGCCAACCTAGCAGTTCAAACGCACGTAAAAATGCGAGTAGATAAATACGTACTACTTCAGTGGGAAGGTAACAGTTCCATGCACCTCGGCATATAGTTACGCCGGCCGCATGACCACAGTAGCTTGTCCTCGGACAAATGCCGGCTCTTCGGCTTAGAAATGGAGATGAGCACTGCCCCCTACAGTCGGTCACGACTACACCATTTGGTCGTGGGGAAACCTTGAACACTGTTCTGGTGTGTTCCCCACACTAGAACTTCCAGGAGCGAGCTCAGAGTTGGAAAAGATGGCAGCCGCCATGCTGACATCACTTCTGCCTATTTTTCTATTAAAACAAATGCAGGACCCTGTCACAAACATGGCCGCCCCCATAGTGTGCAGACTTTATGGTAACAACATGGCGACCTCCATACAAACGATCTCAATGAGGGGAAATAAGGGAACACCATTTTGTTTTAAAATTAACAGCGCCAGAAGCATGCTAGTAGCATGCTGGAAACCTCACTTCCACCAGTTCTCCAATCCCGAAAAAGAACACATGGGTCTAGGCGTGTGGCAGAAAGAAGTGGTAGACAGGGCTACTTTCAGCAGCAGGGGCAATATCACCTTTGAATCCTGTTCCACGTAATATAACATTAGCACATTGGAAATGGGGGGATTCATAGGAGTGTCATAGGATTCGTCTCCTGCTGTGCTGTTTGGAAGGAAATTTTCATCTGGAGGATTATTTCAATCCAAATGAGATTCCACCCACCCACCCCAAGTCTGCCTCTGTTCTACCATCTCAAATTTGCCCACCTCCAGTCTGCTGTATTTGTTCATTCTGAAACTACTTATATGCTGCTTTTTCCTTCCCTCCAGGGCGGTGCTCAAGGCAACTCAAACTGTGTACATTTATTGATAGATTTACACCCCGCCTTTCAATCAAAATGATTGATTGATATGATAAGTCCCACCCTGGGGTGGGACTTAACAGTAGCAATCAAAGATAACCCAGGACCCCTTAGTCCTGCCTCCATTCACTCCAACCAACCCTGTAGTAGTAGTAGTAGTAGTAGTAGTAGTAGTAGTAGTAGTAATAGGATTACGCTTTTGATTTTAATACAAGGCACTTCAGAATAGGCAGAAGAAGGAGATACTTCTTCATGCAAAGCATACTTAGCCTGTGGAATGCATTGCCACAAGGTGAAGAGCGGCCACTAACTTGGATGTGATTAGCAGCTTAGAACTGAGCTTAGCTTAGTACCACAGTCCAAAATCAGTCCCTTTGAGGACAAAAGGTCTCAGAAGCCAAGAGCTTGTCCCACTCCCACACGGGTGTGCCAGAATGTGGATATCTCCATGCTCAGTCCTCTCTCCCTTTCCTCTGCAGCCGAGCTCAACACCATTGCGCCCATCATCTCCAACTTCTTCCTGTGCTCCTACGCCCTCATCAACTTCAGCTGCTTCCATGCCACCGTCACCAACTCTCCAGGTAAGGGCCAGGGAAGAGGCAAGGAAGAAGAACAAGCAGGTGTGGTCTGAGCCAGTCCGAGCCAGTGAAGGGAGGGAGATGACTGTGCTGTGCAGACAAGGGCTTGTTTTGCATTGTGGAGGGGATTTGAGTGGGGTGAAGTGATGTGATTGGCTTGGACTGGGGATATTAGGAGAGATAATGAGGAGATAATGAAGGGCAGGTAAAAAGCCTTATGCAGTCAGCAGAATCAATAAGGTCAAAGCTTTCCTGGTTTGTACAAGGCTGGGCTGTGGGCAGTGGTGTCATCTAAATGATTTAATAACTGGTACTCACTTTTGATTGGCACGTGTTGGGACCCGCCCACCGGAAGTGATGTCATAAGCCGGAAGTGATATCGTGGCAGGAAGGGACATGAAAAAAAGCCCTTTTTGAGGCCTCAGACGATTTTAAACTGACCCAA
>JAJKFI010000391.1:331853-343745 GCA_029204185.1 Lerista edwardsae
GGGGGGGGAGATTAAACTCTGATTCAAATGAAGCCCTGGGCAAACACCCCTGAGCCCCATTGATTTGATTTTGTTTGCTATTGGGTTTATCAGGGTTTTATCACTTGAAGTGCTGGCCTCTAGTGGCCAACTCAAGCACGAGTCCATCAATTGAACACCGCATTCCTCGTTTGTCTACTGTAGAAGCTAACAGCAGCATCTCCCTGCAGGTCTCAGGCCTGGGACGCCTCAAACCCAACACCATCGTCCTCGGGTACAAGAGGAACTGGCAGTCGGATTCACCGCAAAACCTGGATAATTACGTGGGCATAATACAGTAAGGAATGCACCTTGGGCAAAAGCAGGGGCGGACCTAGTCAAAATGGCACCCGGGGCACCCAATAGAAGTACGCCCCCACGGGAGCCCAGATCTACCCATTAGGACCAGCCACAGGTAGACCAGTGCTCCACAGGTCAGGAAGGCATCCATAGTACAGACCTTCCCCCACCCATTCAAAACATCTTTCCAGTTCCAAGGCATCTTTAATCATAAATTTTAAGATCACGGTGAGCTTAGCCTTAGTTTTTGGGGTTTTTTTTGTAGTTGATTCTTAACGTTTGCTGACTTCAGTTTGAAATCCCTGTGTCTCCACTTTCAAAAATCTGAGTCAGTGTCTGAAACAGCCACATGTGAGCAGAGACCATTATGCAATGCTTCCAATTTGCCTATATAACTGGGGGGCAGGCACATGCTAATCTCCCATGCAAATTGGACATGAAATTAACCAGAGGACAGGTATGAGTCAATCCCAGTGAAGAACCTGTACAGTACTTAGGCCATTGCTCCACTAGGACCGTATGTGTACATCTACACCTGAAATTTAGCCTTTTTCAGTGAATGTGCAGGAGATTGAGAGGAGGACAGCAGGACTGGACATGCTGACCAAGCCAAACCTACTCCGAATTACATACAAACTGGGGCTCTCCATTCAGGTGCAGGGGACTCCTGAGCCATTCACCATTGCAGGATTAACCTGATGGAAGATGTAGAAGAGCCCCATTGGATCAGGCCAAGGTCCCGTCTAGTCCAGCTTCCTTTATCTCACAGTGGCCCACCAGATGCCTCAGGGAGCACACAAAGCAACTAGATGCCTGCATCTTGTTGTCACTCCCCTGCATCTGGCATTCTGAGGCACTTGGCATATAGGTACAGGGAGGAAAAGTGCACCCCATCAACCACACAGTTCAAGAGATTTTGGGATCTGACCAGCATGCTTTGGCAAGACTCCAGCAACATCTTTATGGGCCTTTCTCCTTTTGCAGCGATTCCTTTGACATCAACGTTGGAGTGTGCGTGCTTCGGATGCGCGATGGACTGGATGTGTCGCGGAGGGTGAAAGCCCAAGGTGAGCATATCCAGGAAGGGGCAGGGCAGCTAAGAATGTGGGGACTGCTGAAAGCAAGACCTGTCTAATTGTGGAATATTAGGCAAAAATGGCTGAAGGTTCCACAGAAATAGAAGAGCAAAATGGTTTGCATTTTCTGCCCCAGTCATTAACAATCGTATCACAAGGCAAGCTGAGAAAGTCATCTCAGTTGGTGGATTTGGGGGTTAACGGCACTGTACGGCATAGATTTAAAATGTTTTCATTGCAGGTTTTTGTCCTTCAGGATACACACATTTATAGATGTAACACACTTGCTGTTTCATTGCTGTGGTGATAAGCTACCTAGACAAGATATTGAACTGGATTCAAGTAGAAATTGACATCTATGCGGCCTTGGTTGCAACTTTGCCTTTCTCTATAACCTGTAGTCACACAATAAATTCTGCAAAATAGGGGGAAAATGCAGAATAAATTATGCAAAACAGAAGGAAGCTGGAGAAAATGCATCCATTTGCATGATTTATCTACAGGTCACAGAAATCCACCTTTTCTTGGTCCAGAATTTACAGTAACTGGACACAGAATTTTGACTCATCTTCTAAAAAAAAATAAAAATAGACAGTCTTGTTAATAAAAATAGGCAGTAAAAATAGACAGAACTAAAGTTCATCTTTCTCTCCTAATAGTGAACCTGGGTTTTGAGGACCTGGAAGCAGCCATGGGCCATGGGAAGCAGAGACGTAAGTTGGCGGGATTATTAAGGGATATTAAGAGATAGTTGGCTTGGCAGAATGATTTGAAGGTGAGCAAGTGGGCAACATGCCTCTCAGGGCTCCTAGGGTGCTTTCCGGCTACTGCCCTGCTCAGGTTGAGTTGGGTTTTGAACCTGGAGTCCCTGGGTCCTGATCTCAGGTTCAATAACGAGGATCTTGACCAGTGGTGTTATTCTACCGGAACGTTGGGTGGGACATCCAGGTGATCGACAGCCCTGGATCGACGCAAGCAGCGTAATTGGTTACGCAAATGGTGTAACGCTGCGGAATGCGACGGGCGGGCTGTCGATCACCCGGATGTCCCGCCCAGCATTCCAGTAGAATAACACCACTGATCTTGACCCTGATATGGGGCACTCCAGGGAGACACTGCAAAGACTTCTCATTCATCTTCCTCACAGGAGACACCTTCAAAGTAGTCGGCGCCGACACACACCTGGAAACCGTGTTCCAGGGCAATCAGAAGAAGAAAAACGTTGACATATACTGGCTTTCTGACGATGGCGGTAAGTGCCTTTCCTTCAAAATTCGGGTTGGCGCCCTATAGAGTTGGGTGTGTGTGTGTGTCTTGTGTTCCATTAACATCTGAGTGTGTGGGGTGGGGTGTTGTAGCATCAACCAGCTATGAAAAGACTAGCATGACACACAGCTATCACTTCCAGGACTACCTGGAATAATTGCATTTGGGCATCTTGCAGCCGTGGGTGGTGGGGGTGGCTCTGTCCCCACATATCCATGGAGCAAGCCCTCTGGGGCTGGTATTGTTGGCCACAGTTCGGCTGCATTAAGAGTGGAACCTTCAGGCCAGCCTTGTGACTTTTCTTCTGTCTCCACAGGGCTCACCCTCCTCATTCCCTACCTCCTCACCCGCCGGAAACGCTGGAGCCGTTGCAAAGTTCGAGTCTTCATCAGCGGACAGATCGTCAATGCAGAAGGGCATCGAGAAGAGTAAGGGCGGAGGTTAAAGCTTCATCATGGTGTCATAGTGGTCACCAGAACAGCAGTTCTCAGACTCTTGTCCCAGGGTTCCTTGGGAGCTTTGAAGGGATTTTTCATTAAGCACAGCACTTGTGTGTGTGTGGGGGGGGGAAATGCCTCAGAAGGTTGCTTGCCTAGGGCAATTCTCTTCTACATTGTGAAGCCCCCAAAGAGTGCTGGGTGTATCCGAGTTCACCCAGTGTACTGGAGAAGCCCATGTAAGAAGCGTGTATCTGCTACATGACATCCCATGCAACATACAGGCACCCCAAAGCCCATGGGCAGGCGTGCCTTGGCCAAAAGGTTGATGTGAAAAGCAGAACATCTGAAAGGGAGAATTTTAGCAAGGCCAGGTTTGCATGTCTTAAAACTTCAGTGATGAGAAAAGCTGCACCCACCCAAACACCTCCTTGGGCACAACCTGCAAAGGTACAGGAATCAGTACATCCAAAATGAATCATCTTCTAGCTGTCTGGCCAATATAAGGCATTTTTGTGATGCAGCTTCCGTATATAGGCATGTCCCAGTATCCGCTGGGGTTCCATTCCTTATCACTCTGTAGATACCTGAAACTGGGGGTGCCTTTTTAAAGATAGGGAAACATCAGTGGTTCTGCTGCAACAAGGTTAAAAAAAGAGATGTGTTTAATATTCCCCTATCTTGGTGTCCCAATATCCCTGGTATCCATGGATAACAGAAACTGTGGATACTGAATCAGTGGATATTGGGGCATGCCTATAGAGGCTTAATGATTTTAATTGTGTGATCACCAGCTTTCCCCCCCCACACACACTTCTCCAAATGATCAGTTAACAAAGAAAGACTGACTGCTTGTTTTTCCTCCCCTTTCTCTTTCCCCTCACCCTGACCCTCAGGATCCAGTTTTTGTTGAACAGATTCCGCTTGGGTTTCAACGAAGTTGTGGTTCTACCAGAAATTATGTGGAAGCCAGAGGAGACGAGGTGATCACCCAGAATTCCCCCACATTCCCCCCAAGGAACTTTTCCTTCCAATCCCCTGCCACCCCCAGCCACACCTTTGTAATGTAGCTGTCCTCATCCAACAAGATTCGTCACTGTGATAAAGGGGGGATGCTAGAAACCTGCAGTTGTGGCCCAGAGCTTGCCCTTTCGCACTCAGAGTTTCCAAACGGAAAAGGGAATGGGGTGGCAACGGCTGGTCAATAGGCCTTTTCCTTGATGCTGAGGGACTTGGACACTTGAGAGATGCTTTGACAAGTTTTTCCCAAGTTCAACTGTGACCCTCAACCCGTTTTCGACAATCGAAGCTGTTCAGGAGAGTGCGGCAAGATAGACATGCTTGCATGCAGATATCTAGAAGTGCTTTTAAAGAGGCAAGCACATAGGCTAACCAACCCCTGCAGATTCCTACGTTTTGGAAATAAATGCCTCGAGTTGAAGTCTATGAGGACAGCCGTGTGTTTGCATCCCAAAACAGCAGTTTTCGTGTAAACCCGCAATTCTCCTACCAAATTCTACCCTTCCTCATTCTCACTTTGTCCCATTGTTGTCTCCTCCTTGCAATCTTTTTTTTCCCTCCTCTCTCTTGCAGTTGCAAAGAATTTGAGGATCTCATAGCCCCGTATAGGTTTCACGAGAGCCAGAAGGATGATGAAGGCACAGAAGTAACAGAAAAGGACATGCCTTGGAAGATCACCAGCGAAGACCTCAGAGTCTACAAGAAAAAGGTGAAATGCTTCTGGGTCCCATTTCCAACACGAGGGGATGGGTAGAGGGTAAAGGTATAAAAGGAGAGGCTTCTGCCAGCTTTCCCGGGCTAAGAGCTGCTGCATCTCAGCCTTTTGAACTTAGCACAACTACTCTAAGATGGGGGGGGGGGGCTTTAAACGATTATTTTCTAGTACTTCCTCCCTCCACGAGTCAACATTTTTGTGCATTAGAAACCTCAGTCTTCTTCAGGCATGGAGGCTGGCAGGTGCCCTTTGGACTTGGCAGTGAGAAAAGGGTTTCCAGGACACAACCCAGTGAACACCTGTGGACAGTGGTGTCATTCAAATGATTTAGGAACAGGAACTCACTTTTGTTTGGCACTTGTCGGGAACCCGGAACCAGCCCCGGAGCCCGTTAGGATCCGGAACGCCTGTTCTGGTCCATTCCCCCTGAATGACATCACTGCCTTCGCCCCCCTAGGAATCCAGAGTCGCTCCCTTTAACCCTCTGAGTGCCGGCCAACCAAGAAGAAAAGCTCTTTGCAGAGGAATTGGGAGGGGGGAGGAGGGAGAGTGAAGTGGGTGGAGTCAGCCCTAATTTTAACTAGTGGAACTGAGTTCCCCCGCGTTCCCCCTGCATGACATCACTGCCTGTGGACCCTTTAAACTCTCAGATGAACGGCTCAGGTGGGAGCACCTGGGAGAATTTAAAGGGACACACACATCCTCTGGGTTGTGAACCAGCAACCCAAACTGTGCCAGGGAGGGGAGATGCTACAAACACTGCCAAGTCCCCATGCTGGCTCCAAAAGGGCTCCAGCATTTAACAGCTACAGGGGTATAGAAGGGAATGCCTGAAAATCCTCTTAACGCGCGTCCCATCTTCATTTCCCCCCACCGGCTCTTCAGACCGAACAGTACATCCGCCTCCATGAGATACTGCAGAACCACTCGCGCAACGCAGCTCTCATCGTTATGTGAGTAACCTCACCTTCTCTTTTGAGGGATTGGTAGACCGGGGGTGGTGGTGGTGACGACCCAGCCCTCACATTGTCCTGAAAGCAGTATGGATGTGGCTGACACACAATATAGCCAACAGGCATAGCATTCAGCAACCTGAAAATCTTCCTAAGAGCAAGCTTCTAGTCCTTATGGGTCAACTGCTCTCAAAGGTGGATGGGCAATAAGGGGAGCTGAAGCAAAGCGCTCATAGGTTGAGGGCTTTAGTGCACTGTATCAGACCCCCCCCCCCCCCCGCGCAAAAAAAAATTCCTTTCCATCACTAACCCAAATTGAATATGCAGCACAAAGTGAGGAGAGATGCAAACTTGTTTAATTTGCATGATTTATGCATGCATAATGTCCTCAGTGCAGAATTTTGAACTCTTGAGGGGAAAACATACAGAGGAGCCCTGGTAAGAGCACTTGAGGGATTAAGTAGGCCCCCCAAAAACCACTCCCTCCTTTTCCTTCCTCAGGAGCCTCCCCGTAGTTCGGAAAGGGGCCTGCCCAAGTGCCCTCTACATGGCCTGGCTAGAGACCGTCTCCAAGAACCTGCATCCTCCCATCGCCTTCATTCGGGGTAACCAGCAGGACGTTCTGACTTTCTACTGCCAGTAACCGAAGTATCAAGGGAAAACCACATGAGAGACAGTACAGAGCCTCGCCTGTTAGGACCGCACAGCCTCATGGGATTGAGGACTCCCGAGTCGGCCAGACATCAAGGAACGGGGCAGGAAGTGGCGTCTTTGCCACGCGTGACAATAAGTTTGTCACCAGTCTCTGAGAAGCAGGGAAAAGGTTTGCGTCAGGAGGCGATTCTGCGACTGAGTATTGGTTCCGCCGTCATCATTTTCCTGGATTGTACCCTGATGGACTGAGAGTGTACTGACAACCCTGGGTTCCGCGTGAAGCATGGAACCCTCTGTAAATATTAAATATTGTTATTTAACTACAGCGGCATGACTCTTGCTTTAAAACCTCTGCTGCTCATGCACTGCAACTGCCCTGCAGTCCCCAAGTATCCCAACCTGTCTGCGCCTTGCTTCTCTGAGAACCAGGAACAGACCCATAACAGCTGCAGCACTAAGAGGTCACTGAATGCAGAGAGCCCAACAGGAGAGCAAGAGAGAAGTTGTGCAACCTAAAGGAAGGACAGAAAGATGCACTTGGCCAAAACATTCTGAAGCCACTGAAAAGGGTGTATATTTTAGAGAACTGAATAAGTAGATCTTGCAAATTTCCCAGTGCCTGCAGAGTGCCTGGGGCTCTCTACCTATGCAGTTACTCTTTGCTACCTCTAGGCTTTCTGTGTTGCTCAAACAGCCCAATCCATTTGTCTACTGAAAGGAAGAGAAGCTAGATTCTATCAAGTGCTTTTTATGTCCATGTGACAGCCTGTTAAGTCTAGGACAGAAACTCCCCAAGCCTGTTACAAAACCAGAGCATTTATTCCAGGTTGGGCTTGTTTCCCACTAAATGCCCGCTGGGATCTCATTTAGACTGGTGCTCCACAACATTCATGCTTCTGCCTCTTTACTGCCTCAAGGACGCAGCAGTTCCCAATACCAAAAGGAAGGGGTTAATCACGCCACGTCACCTCCACTTCGTCTGTGCGATACCTGGAGGAGGAGAACACAGGCTGACTTTCAGTCTATAAGTGTAGAATGCAGTTCCAATGACTCCCCATCAAACAGAATCCCCCCTTTTTAGTTTATAACACTCCCCACCCCTGGGATGGTGGCAGCATTGTCATGCAGCCGGAACGCTGGGCGGGAGGAACGGGGGAGCGGCAGCCCGCCCATTGCATTCCGGTCTGTTTCATCACGGGCAGGCTGCCACTCACCCGTTCCTCCCGCCCAGCATTCCGGCTGCATGACAACGCTGGATGGTGGAACTCAAAACAGCACCCGATACCAGCTCAGGTCCACTGCCCAACTCCAACACTGCCTAAACACAACTCCAACACCTCTATGGCGCTCCTCCCATGTGGCCTGGAACCCAGAAGTGTCACCAGATGCCCCACACTTCTGGGTTACAGGCAGCACACAAGGCGCACGGTAAGTAGGAGACTGATCTGCTTTGCATTCAAGTAAGAAGCAGCATCTGCTCTGTGCTCACTCCAGCCCAAAGCAGTTGAGTGAGTCCCTTGCCCCCTAAGGATCTATTGCTCGATGCATCTAGAAGTGGCTGCACAGGCAGACCTGCCTACCCCGCCTTCAAAACACGGCATAATCACCTCTGCGTGATCCATGAATCTTCAAGGGCAGTGACTTGTCCTGACCGGAGCATCTCCCAGCCAGCCTGTGCAATCATGGCCCCATTGTCAATACAGAACCTGGGCACAAAAACGCAGTGGGGAAAATTCATTTCCAAAATTCATCTCCCGTTTTTTCTGCCCGCACGGGAAAGCCCACTTACAAAAATAGTATTAAAATACAATAAAATGATAATTTTTTTAAAAAAAACTGCCAATATTACAGTATCCACAACCGTACCAGAACATAATCAAATCCCAACCCAACCGTAGCAGTGATGAGGAAGATGGTAGTGCGGAATGGTTGTGGCTCCTTGGGTTTTCTTCGAGCAGTAAGAAGTGAGATTTTATAGTCCATGATAACTTTAAGTCAATGTTTAAAGTGGCTTTAAACTACATATGTCTTGTACGTATCTGCATACAAGGTATACATTCACAGCAGAGATAACACTGAGAATGCAATCCTAACCTGGAGTTAGGCTGGCACAGTTAGGCCAGCGAAGCTTGGCTGGTACAAGGAACACCGTAAAGCACGTTTGGACCACTCTCGGAGTCGGGGGGGATGGCACATATCTGTGTGCTGGCCTCTTTGACTCCAAGAATGGTCCAAACATACTTTACAATGTCCCTTGTCCTAGCCAAGCTTTGCTGATCAAACTGTGCCGCCTAACTCCAGGTTAGGATTGCGCCCACAACCTTCCTAGCTTTGCTATGCTATCTCAACGCTAGCAGGATCAATCATTTTCCTGTCTGAAGTCTAAATGAACAGAATCCAACTCATTCAATCTCTCCTTCATTCATCTGATGGGGGGCTCTGGTTATGCCAGAATAAATCTGTAAGCCTTTGAAATGTCACAAGACTCTGGCTGGTTTTAACTGTAACAGACCTAATATGGCTACCACCAGCGTCATCATCCGCAAATGAACTCCCGGAACGCTGGGAGGGACTTACGCGGGGCTTCGCCGTGATTGGCTGCCCGCCCGTTTTGTTCCGCGGCTGCCCTGGCCTCGAGGGGTGCCTGCTCGCCGGGGGAGACAGGTGGGGGGCGCGCTGGGTGCCTGGGCAAGCAGCGGGGGGCCGCGTTAACCGGGGGCAGCCCCCCCTCGAGGTCAGGGCAGCCGCGGAACGAAACGGGCGGGCTGCCAATCACGCGAAAGTCCCTCCCACGTCCCTCCCAGCGTTCCGGGAGTTCATTTGCGGATGATGACGCTGGCTACCACGCTGGAAGTTTCTCTGATCAAGAGCAGAGCCTTGAAAGCCCCATAACTGGCAGACTTGGGAACGAATCTTACCTCTCGTCTGTCGCAAAGAGTTTTGCCCCTCTCTCCTGGCACATGATTCCCATCATCTCCTGCAGCCGCTCGTTACCTGGGGGAAGGCACAGAGTGACTAATGAATGCCAGCAGGACATCTTGTACCTAGCAAATATTCCAATATCAGCAGTAAGTAGGAGCCTCGTGTGGCGCAGAGCGGCAAGCAGCAATACTGCAGTATGAAACTCTCCCCATGACCATGAGTTCAATCCCACGGGAAGCTGGGTTCTCAGCTAGCCGGCTCCAGATGAACTCAGCCTTCCATCCCTCGGTACGAGCAAACAAACAGCGTTCCAGTCAACCAAACACAGCTTTATGTTCTGTGGCCTCTGCACACCTATTGACTGTGACAGATCAGTGTCGGAACTTCCTACACTGGTTTCGAGAACGCATTGGGAGAGCATTAAACGATGAGGAAGAAGTTGGAGGTACCATGCCGGGCAAACTAGAAAACAATGTTTGTGGAACTGGGAGTGGGGGAACAATTTGCAAGACTAGAGGCCTTTCAGTCAGGGCCTCCCTGGTGTACCTACAGCCAACGCCTCCCACGATTAATGCCTCTTGGGAGCCAGTGTGCGCCATGGCCCGTTCTGTGATCTCCACCAGCATAGCAAAGAGGGTCTCCTGGGAAGAGAATAAAACAGAGAACTCCTTGTTTCTGCCCTGCAAAACGAGACCGGACCTTGTCTACATGGGTGCTCTGGCCAGATGCCTGTTGCCATGGTCACCTGGGCTCTTCCAGCTTTGTGTGCAGGTACATTGACTCTGCTTCACTCCCTTGACCTCAGTTTCTGGGAGGGAGAACACCGAGGTTCTTTGTAGTTGCCGGGCAGCCTCAAACAGACATGGAATCACCCAGGATGGCCATGCAGCTGCAACAGGTTCCCATCTCTCCTCATGCAGCCAGCCAGAGGATGGAGTTGGGCATAACACCCAGGGAACTATGCTGATGCTCACCCCATCCTATGCACCTGCCTGGTTGATTCCTCACCTGCAGGGAGAAGCAGAGGTCCTCTGCAGTGCATTCCCCTGAAGTAAGCATTCTGTGAGCAACTTCCTGTTATCAGAAGCAGAGAGAGCCGTGAACAAGGTGGCCACCTTTTTCCTGGCAAGGCTAACATGTCCATAAGGAGGCAGCCTTAGGTGGGACAGGGGGAGAACAGGATTTGCTCTCACCTCTATGTGGGATAAGATCCCAGAGAAAGACACGTCCATGCCCTTCACTGTATATGGAAGTTCGACCAACTTCTGGCCCCTGCGGACACACAAGACTGCATTAGATTCATGCCTCCCATGCCAAGGCTCAAGACCTCCTGCAGCCCAAGGTGGCATGCCAAACACTGCTTCTTTTGTGATGCGCCAGCCTTCGCTAAGAACATAAGAAGAGTCACACTGGATCAGGCCAAGGCCCATCTAATCCATCTTCCTGTATCTCACAGTGGCCCACCAGATGCCTCAGGGAGCACACAAGACAACAAGACGTCTGCATCCTGTTGCCACGCCCCTGCAACTGGCATTCTGAGGTAAATTTCTGAGGTAAACTTCTGAGGTAAGACAAAGTAAATAAAACAGAATTTGCTATCCTAAGAATATAAGAAGAGGCCCACTGGATCAGGCCAAAGGCCCATCTAGACCAGCTTCCTGTATCTGACAGTGGCCCACCAGATGCCTCAGGGAGCACACAAGACAACAGGATGCCTGCATCCTGTGGCCACTCCCTTGTATCTGGCAGGGAGATATCCCTTGTATCTGAGGTAGTCTACTTCTAAAATAAGGAGGCTGCACCACCCATCATGGCCTGTAGCCTGCAATGGACATTTCCTCCAGAAATCTGTCCAGTCCCCTTTTAAAGGCATCCAGGCTGGACGCCATCACCACCTCCTGTGGCAAGGAGTTCTGCAGATTAATTACACACTTCTTGTTCCCTGGACCATTAGGCTACTGTGGCGTCTAGGCAGCTCAGGATTGGGCTGTTAGTCAAAAACACATTTTACATGTAGGGTTGAAAATATGGAGATGGTGCTTACTGAAAGCTGAAAAACCAAAGAGAGTCTATTGGGATGGGCTTTTAATGCCTAGGGTACAGGGATGTGACCCGAACTGGACACTCTTTCCCTCTACATCACTATTCTTACTTCTCCTTCCGTTATTGGCCTTCGTAACCTTGCTAAAGCACTCAACATTTTGTCCTAAACTAGAAAAGAAAATGAAGAAAGGACTACTAGAAGTTCACTGGAGCAAATTAAGCACAACTGAGCCAAACTGGGGCTTTCATTCGTACTCACTTCTTGGCCATCTGTTCTATGTTGTAGCCTGGGCTCGGATCATTTGAGATCTAAAGCAAAAGATGCAGCGAAGTTGTCAGACTTCTACAGAGCTTCTGAAGATGCCATCACCTTCCCTCTCACCACAGAAGGACCAAATCAAACACTTGGGAATTTATTTCAGGGCCAGGCATGCCGGCCTGGGGAGGGGTGTGTGTGAAGTGTGGATCAGGCCATTAGGCTGGATCCT
>JAJKFI010000391.1:344145-357092 GCA_029204185.1 Lerista edwardsae
AGGATCCAGCCTAATGGCCTGATCCACACTTCACACACACCCCTCCCTGCACTCCACAACACAGTGTAGCCATAAGGTGAAAAAAAGTCTCCTGTTGAATGAGTCTCCCCACTCCACAAATCTTGTTCTGATTGGAAGACAGTCCCTATAACAACCCACACAAGCATAGTATAGTGAAGGCAATGTACAGCCCAACTCTATGCATGGCTTCTCAGAACAAAATCATAAGAACATAAGAAGAGCTGTGCTGGATAAGGCCAAAGGCCCATCTAGTCCAGCTTCCAGTATCTCACAGTGGCCTACCAAATGCCTCAGGGAACATGCAAGACAACCAGATACTTGCATCCTGTTGCCACTCCGTTCTATCTGGGATTCTGAGGTAAATTTCTGAGGTAAAATTCTGAGGTAAATAATGACTTGCAACCCAATTTGGGCCTTAAGAATATAAGAGCCCTGCTGGATCAGGCCAAAGGTCCATCTAGTCCAGCTTCCTGTATCTCACAGTGGACCACCAGATGCCTCAGGGAGCACACGAGATACTTGCATCTTGTTGCCACTCCCCTGCATCTGGCATTCTGACGTAGTGCCACTGAGTGCCACAAGGCATCCTCCCACATAAGTAGGCAAAACTCTGGCAGCCTCTGTTGCTCACCTTCAGCACCCGGGCAAAGCGGTCCAGGCAGTTCCCCACTGCTATGTCGATGGTCTCCCCGAAAATACGGTAACGGCGCTCAGAATATGCAATGACCTGCCAGAGAGAGAGGGACAAAATTGTAACACCCTGCCATGACACAGGCCCACTGAGATTGTTATTCATGGCTCCCAGGCAAGAACTACATCGTGTCCATCTCCACACAGCACTTTATCCTCAGACTTGCTAGTGCCAGTTCGGTCATGCAGCTGAAGAAATTCAGGAGGTTCCACATTTGTTCCAAATAAACAAAGGGGGCTCCTGAATTGGCAAGTCTAATCTGGGTGGGGAACTAGCAGCACTTTGGTGGGAGACTTTAGAGGCCTCTTCGGTGGGACTGCGCTGTTGGGGTGTGGGCAGCGTCATCATCCGCAAATGAGCTCCCGGAACGCTGGGAGGGACGTGGGTGGGACTTTCGCGTGATTGGCAGCCCGCCCGTTTCGTTCCACAGCTGCCCTGGCGTCGAAGGGGGGCTGCCCCCGGTTGGCGCGGCCCCCCCACTGCTTGCCCAGGCACCCGGCACACCCCCCACCTGTCTCCCCTGGCGAGCAGGCACCCCTCGAGGCCAGGGCAGCCGCAGAACGAAACGGGCGGGCAGCCAATCACGGCGAAGCCCTGCGTAAGTCCCTCCCAGCGATCCGGGAGTTCATTTGTGGATGATGACGCTGGGTGTGGGCATAACAGGAGGCATTGTGGAGCAGGGCCTGGAAAACTATTACATGGTAGGGCCCAAGGGATAAAGAGGCTGCATGGAAGAGCACAGAAAGAGCTTTTATGGCAGAAAGGCCATGCAGGGCTGATATGCAGTGCAGGGGACAATAGAAAGGGACTGAATCAATGTCAGCTCTGCAGCGAAGGGGCGACAACAGAGGCATACCTGAGTGTTCCCGCCACTGACATACAGCACTGTTGGGTTCTGGGCACCTGTCACCAGCCGTCCCATCTCAATGTGCCCCACACAGTGGTTCACCCCCAGGAGAGGCTTTCCCCATAGCTGGGCTACTGTTCGGGCCACAATAGCCACGGTCACCAGAGGTGCCCCCATGCCCGGACCTGCATAAGGAGAAGACACTTAGTGACAGCAGTTCACCCCAGTGGAAAAGCAGAGAACAGGCCTTTCAGCCTGCACCAGTGAGTGACCGTGTTCCAGATCTAGCCAGCCATGGAGTCAGAACCAGCAGGAAGTTAACTAGTGCAACTGCAAGAACATGCGAATTTCATTGCTTGACCAGAATAGGTCCACCTAGGTCCACCCAGCCCTTTATTCTGTTTCCAGTGGTGGCAGACTTTGGGAAGTTGCCAATCAGGGCATGAAGACAACACCCACCCCAACAAATATTTTTCCAGGCCAATACAAAATAATGACCCATCTTCCATAATTTGTCTCCTTGTTTTCTAAACCGCCTAAGCTAGTGGTAACAAATTCCACTGATTAACATACTGCATGGGAAAAGTATTTTTGTTTGTCCAGGACTTAGGGCCAATCAATTTCATTGGACAGCGCAAAGCTTTAGCCTCCATGAAAGAGAGGGGGAGATATTCTCTTTCTTGTCACTCTTACCACACCATTAATAAGTTTGTAATCCTCTGTTAGGTTCCCTCTTAGTCATCTTTCATCTAAACTGACCCCCAACATTTTAAGAAATCATTTCATTAAAAAGATGCTTCATATACTCTGAGTTTGGAGTGTCATGGAAAAATGGATACTGTATTCTTTTCCCCCTCACACAACACCAGAACCGGGGGACACCCACGAAAATTGAGCGTCAGAAGAGTCAGAGCAGTCAAAAGAAACTATTTCTTTACGCAGCAAGTAATTAATCTGTGGAACACCTTGCCACAAGAAGTGGTGACAGCGTCTGGTCTGGGGATTGGACAGATTTATGAAGCAAAGTCCATCACAGGTTACAAGCCACGATGGGTATACACAACCTCCTGGTTTTAAAAACAGGTTATCTCTGAATGCCAGATGCAGTGGCAACACCTGATGGGTCACTGTGAGATAACAGGAAGCTGGACTAGATGGGTTATGGATCTGATCCAGCGGGGCTCTTCTTATGATCTTAGGGCCAAAACCTAACCGATTTTCTAGTCTTGGTGTAGCTGTCCCAATGGTGTGTGTGCTGCATTCTGTGGCAGGGGGACAGTCATGGAGGCCTCCTTAAGGTAAGGGAATACTTGTTCACAGTGATGTCATGCAGGGGGAACGCAGGGGAACTCAGTTCCACTAGTTAAAATTAGGGCTGACTCCGCCCACTTCACTCTCCCTCCTCCCCCCTCCCAATTCCTCTGCAAAGAGCTTTTCTTCTTGGTTGGCCGGCACTCGGAGGGTTAAAGGGAGCGACTCCGGATTCCTAGAGGGGCGAAGGGGGAAGGGCTGCAGTGGGGAAGTCCCGTCCTGCACAGCCCCCTTCCTCGCTCCCTCCAGCCACACACGTGGAGTCAGCAGCCGCTCTGGTGAGTCTGCAGCCCACTGGGGAGAAGGCAGTGATGTCATTCAGGGGGAACGGACCAGAACGGGCGTTCCGGATCCTAACGGGCTCCGTGGCTGCTTCCGGGTTTTGTTTTGTTTTTCCAACATTTGAATTTGAACTCAATAGTGAGTTCCTGTTCCTAAATCATTTGAATGACACCACTGCTTGTTCACCTACCTTGGGGCTGCATGGAAGCTGCATCAGCACCAGAAGGTTGGATAGGATTGGGCCCTTAGTCTCCCTGAATAACCCAACGTGGTGGCTTCCACATGAGGCCCTGCTCCCTCCCTGCAAGGTGGCACCCGACAGACTCACCCTTGGTAAAAGCCACGGCATCGATGTCCTGTGGCTTCAGTCCGGACTCCTGAAGGGCCTCCTGCAGGACCGCTAGGACGCAGGAACGGTGGTGACGCGCCGTGTCGCTTGGCAGGAAACCTGAAATGAGGAAGGGTCAGAGGACGAGAACGGGAGAAGCGACTGGCAGCAGGCAGAACCCTCAGCAATGCTGCGTATGCGGTGCTTCAAAAATAGGCCGTCTCAATATTTGCTACTGTGGCAGCCCAAATTCTGACTCAAGACCAGCTGCAGAGAGCAAACCTAGCCTGGAGTTAGGCCGGCACAGTTAGGCCAGCAAAGTTTGGCTAGTACACCGTAAAGTATGTTTGGACCACTCTTGGAGTCAGAGAGGCCAGCAGACAGATACGCGCCATCCTCCCTGACTCCGAGAGTGGTCCAAACGGGCTTTATGGTGGCTCTTGGGCCGGCCAAACTTTGCTGGCCTGACTGCGCCGGCCTAACTCCAGGTTAGGATTGCACCCACAGTCTAAATTCATTTTAGAACTGCCAATCTCATGACAGGAGTGATTTGTTGAGAGTTGTTTGCTCGCTTTGATTAGTTTTGTATTGGTGGCTTTGTGCATGGAGAGATGCAACATAATTAACAACAGCAGATGCGGAATCCAAGTCCTGAGAACCACAGGCCTTCTTTTTCTTAGCTGATAAATAAAATGCTAGCCCTTATGGTGGCAAAGCTATGTGCGACAGAGGATGACCAGTGTCTGTTCAAGTCACAGAGATCAAAGAGGTGTATGAAAAAGATCCCCTGTGGTTGCGGGCAGGGTCGCCCCACAACTAGCAAAACCAGAATATACAAAATGTTAAAATACAGAATAAGTTAAGCAAATATGGTCTCATCACATAATCTATATTGCTTGCAGGCTGCAGTGAAAAGTTTGGCTTCGTTGGGCTCTGAGGGTTATTTTATTTATTTATTTGATGTATTTTTATATCGCCTTTTTCCAGATTTCACTGGACTCAAGGCGGTTTACATGGGCAGGCTGTTCATAAACCCCATTTTTCAATTGGGGTTTTTACAATTATTGTTCTATGTACCATTCACAGAACCCTCAATTTCTTCAGGTGTTTCCCTTTCAATGGGTGGTCATGATCCTGGCTGCACTCTTGCACCTTCTGAGCCTTCACAGTCCACCAGAGATCACACCTTGGCCAGTTCTTTTGTCAGCTGACCCCTCCACACTCCTCCCATTCCTCCACAAGCTCTGTCAGTGACTTCCAGTCTCCCATCCAAGGCCAATCCAAGGCTGATCCTGCTTAGCATCTTCAGGCAAAGGCAATAGCTCAACCTCCAGACCACACTTCCTGCCCTTCTTATAGCACAGACATCTCTGGTCAGCAGGTCGTGTGAGTTGCATGCGGGACACTTACCCTGCCCTGGAGGGGTGACATATGTCCGCCGGGGGTTGCTCAGCACCTTTCCATCCTGCACAATCCCCACGCCAATCTTGTTCGCACTACCCTCGAAGCCTATCACCACGGGCATAGCCTCCTGGAAAGACAGAAAGAAAAGGGTCTGAAACATTTTTTAAATGTGAGGTTCTCGTGCCTTCGAGGTCAAAAGTTCTCACCCACCTCTGGCAATTTGTAGCGGTATCCAGATGTCAGGATTTTACATCACCTGCAACAATAACAATAACAATAACACCACTGTACTCTGTATTAATGAATTTGCAATGATGAGCACCTCTCTGGTTCCACATTTATTTATGCATCTATACCCCACTCTTCAAAAGAAAAGGTTTCACAAGGGTGGTAAGACTATCAGTATCAGTATTAAAATACTATTAATACAAAATTTTAAAAACTTAATTTTTTTAAATACATAATTTAAAAACAGACTATCAGTATTAAAACAGCAGCATAGTCTAGGAATTAAAATACACATTTAAAAGGCATGTGAAAATAAGGTACTCACTGACCATGATAATAAAGAGGGTATAAGTCTCTGGAGAGCTCTAGGGGCTCTAGGGGTACAACCACTGAAAAAACCCTCCCCAGCCATCAACACCCTTCAGAGAACAAGGGTACCCACCCCCCAACATGGTTTAGGACAGTGATGGCGAACCTATGACACGCGTGTCAAAGGTGACACACCACAACTTTTGAGGTGACACACAGGCATTCACCAACACCTGACAAAAATTGAGTTTTTTCTACTCATTTTTCATTTTTGTAATTATTTGATTTCTCTTTATAGTACCACAAATGATTGGACTATGTATTTTTTGTTTAAATAAATGAATATAAAGGATAGTTTCTCTTTTGTTGGGAGGGGGGGTTGACACGGCAACAGAGTCAAGCTAAGCATTTTCCAAAGTTTTGACACACCAAGCCCAAAAGGTTCCCCATCACTGGTTTAGGACCTCAGCTCCAAACTGACCTAAAAAAAACTTCCACAAAAGGATAACGCTGCAAATCCTGCAGACTTTCCTGGGACTCTGGGAGTAAGTCCCCTTGAACAGAATGGGTTGTACTTCTAAACAAGCATGCCCAGGATAAGACAGCACACACATTTATGCGCAAAGATATATCACGGAACAACTTTATTCATGCGACAGTGATCTCTAGAGTGCTTGCCCCCCACGTGTCACCAGATTTTTCCCCTCTCTCCTTCTATTCCAGGAAGCTAGAACTTCTGGGGCCTTTAAGGAGATCAGTGAGTGATCACAGGAGGAGCAGGTGTCGGGTAGAACACCCGAGATCTGTCCTGTTTTGTGAGCAAAGGACAGTGCACGTGTGAATGCATATGCTAGGCTCCAGGACCCTCGGCTAAGGGCAAAGTGATCTGTACAGACACAGACGCACTATGCCACGTGCAAGCACAGACTTTTCTTTCCTTCCATTTGGGGAGAGAGGCTCTCTGTCCCTTACCCTTTGCACTTCGAGCCTTTGCTCTGCTCCAAGATCCGCTTCCGCGCTTGCTAGTTTAGCAACTCAAGGGAGGGCAGCAGGAGACATTATCCGGGAAGAAAGCACAAGAAAGGGTTAAAATTGCCCAGACTCCTCCCACTCCCTTCCTACAAACCTTGGAGAAATCATAGAGCTGGCAAAAGAGACTTGAATGAATTCATCACGTTCGGTTTCCATTCGAACGCCACTGCGGGACGGGGTGGAGAGCGGAAACATGTAAAGACATTTAAATTGTATGAATTCCTGAAGAATATTGAAGCGGGCTCTGCGCCCTCTGCTTCTCTTCTCTACATCATCCCTGCCCTATTTCTTTACATTGAATGACTCCTCGTCCTTCAATTGGGAACCGAAGGTGTTGGTAACTTCTGCCTTTGGTTCGCCGTTCCTCTTTGGGAAATGGATGCCTTCGCCGCGCCGGAAAACGCAAACCACGCCCACTCCCTCTCCACGTGACACCGCGAAACTGGTTTTACTTTAACCCCTTCACCGCTGGACAGATCTGTCGTCCCTTTACCTCCATGCTTTTTCTCCAGTGGTTAGCCTCTAACCCCTTTGTGGTTAGCCGCGGAGGCGGGACCCCGCCCTCTCCACGTGATCAAGGCTTTCGGGCCCGTCCTCCTCACGTGACCCAAATGCACTCCACGTGCTGCTGTCGCTCTCCATTCTGGTTGTGTGCGGGCGCTGCAGCCTTCTCTTTTGTCTTGGGGTCCCCGGTAAGGTAAGAGCAGCCGCGGGACTGCGCTCGAGGGGATGCGAGACGAGGCTTACTATGCTACGATGCATGCAGAGGAGAGTCAGTTTTCCCTCTTTCTGGAGCAGACCTTGAGATGAAGGTTGCAGACCCCCCCTTGCCCCCCTCATCTCCCAGCAGGCCTTTCAAAGCTCCGTGTCAGGTAGAAATTCAACAGGCTGCAGCCTTGACCCATCAGGGTTTTCAAAGTTGCCGCTTTCCTCCTTCATTTCCACAAGGCGATTAATTGCTGCAAGCAGAAGCTTATCAGGTTGACACACACACACACCCAAGCGTAGGGGGTGAGGAAAGTAGCAGCTGAAATTCTGCCATGTGATCCAGCCGCTTAGGGCATTGGTTTGTCTTAGGGAAAAACCGCAGCAACGGTAGATTACTCGGTGCAGATGTCTGGGTTGCAGATTTGCAGGAGAGGAGGCTGCACAGATGCTGTTTGAGGTCAATGTCGATGAATGAGATTGGCGGCTAGGGGGATGCTTTTGGTGCACTGGGTGCCGTGATTGGTTGGAAAGCCACTGTTTCTTCTGCAGGAGAAGTGTGATACATAGGACTAGATCATGAATTCCCTAGATAGCTTTTAGCGAGTCGCATCACTCCACTTCCTCTTAGCCTCAGCTGCAGAATGGGATATTTGGGCACCATACAGGTTTATTGTAAAGACAATATCAGGATATATGTGCAAAGTATATGCACGCACATATAGCACACCTTCAGAAAAGCACTATATAAATTTTAAGTTATACTGATTTGCGAGGTGGTGCCTAATCTCCCTTAAAGATTGCAATTGGCTGAGAGATGTGCTAAAGGTGCAGATGAGTAGCAAGTCCAATCTTGGCATTGAGATGGTGGCATCTCCAGTTAGAGAATAGCAGGGCCAGGGGAGGCCTTGAGACGTCGATCCTATAAACATTTATCATGGTTAAGTTCCGTTGAACTCAGTGGGACTTTCTTTTGAATGCACATGCTTAGAACTGTGCAATGAGACTCTCTGCCTGTCTTAATAAACATTACTGGACTAGATGACCCAATGCTTTGATCTAATTCAGTGTGTCCTGATGGTTGCGGGGCTTATACTGGAAAGCACAGGTTGGTGGAGACTGTTAAAGGAGCTGAGATTTGGCCTGGGAGATTAATGTAATTGGCTGAGGATTAGTAGATGTTTATGAGACAAGCTGTTTCACTGGGTGAAAGGTGGGTGCATATGCTGTTTTTTTAGGGTTTAGCCTGCTAACCTGATAGCTACAGGTAAATGATCCCTTATTGAGACATCCAAAATCCAGACTGTTCTGTAATCCAGACACCTTTGTCCAAGACTCTTTAAAATTTTTCTATAGAAAGTTTCATTCTCATTCCTATGTACAGGCTAAAAGTTTTATTCTCTGCTCTGTGGCGTGTGTCTGTACAGTCATTGCTGAAAAATGTCCAAAAGACCAGCAGACGCCAAAGGGAAACAATGAAAAGAGCACAAGGAAGCATTTATCATTATATTTATGCAAGTATTCTTAAATCCAGGGGAATCTGGACACCTTCTTGTCCCAATCAGTATGGATTAGGGATAGATAATCAGGAAGGTGCCTGTTTTAGCGGGAGTTGGGGGTATTTGTGGTTTGTGCTAATGATTCTTTCTTCCCGTCAGGAGACGCTGCTGTTCAGGAGCCTGCAGCTCACAAGGCTGCACTGTCGGCTGCTTAGGGTAGGATCCAACTGGAGACTAGAGATGCCAAAACGAGGAAAGAAACAGGAAGAGGCTGTCATTCCAGAGGAGAAGGAGGTGGCAGGTGGGTGTCTCCATGCTGACAATAAAGATGGAATTGATTTGGGGGGAGGGACCTGCCTTTCCATGCTCTTTTGCGTTGCTGCAGAACAGCCTTTGATATTCATCCCACCTACTCCAAAACTCGAACCCACCATTCTCCATGCATTCACCCCCCTCTTCCTTTTCCAGTTGAGAAGTTGTGAGAAGCAGAGGTTGGCACTTCACAATAGGGGTGGTGGTGGTGGTCACATTTTGGCATGCTGTCTCAGGTGCCAGCTGGTCCTGGTGCAGTACACCCAGCGGCGTCATGCAGCCGGAATGCTGGGCGGGAGGAACGGGTGAGCGGCAGCCCGCCCGTTGTGTTCCGGTCTGTTTCGCCGTCTTCCCCGCCCCCGCGGGGAAGACGGTGAAACGGACCGGAACGCAACGGGCGGGCTGCCGCTCACCCGTTCCTCCTGCCCAGCATTCCGGCTGCATGACGCCGCTGTGTACACCCATAGTGTGCACAGAAAACTAGCAGCCCCAGACGTAGAGGCTATAGTTGAGGGCTTTTCCTGCTGAAGGTCTGCAATTCAGATCCTGGCATCTCCACTTCAAGGATGATGCCAGCCTGAGGACTTGGAGAGCAGTGACTATTCAATACTGGACTGTATAGAACAACGAGCTAAGTATAAGGAAGCTTCACAGCTAGCATTGCTTTTAAGGCAACATATGTTTACTTACTTCTTACTTCTGAAACCTTTATTGGCATAACAAAATACATAGAACAACCACAGCAATATAGGGGCAGAGTACAATATGAATATGACAAGGCAACATCTGTTTCTCAGGATTACAGGCAAGCCCAATGTCCTGTTTTCAGCAGTACCCCTGGCAGTTCACCAACAGGGCAGGAAGGCAATAGTCTTGGGTGACAACTCCATGGATATATCATCTCCTCTTAAAGCTATGTAAGCCAGTGGCCTTCACCACATCTTGTGGTAGTGAGTTCCATAACTTAAAGCAGAGGTTCCCAAACTATGAGCTCCCTGGGGAGCTGCAAAAATCAGCTGCAGAACTCTTGCCAAAACACACACAAAAACCCCCCCCACGATCCTATACAACGTATAAGATTGTAACTTTTATGGGGAGCTGTGACCAATGGCCCAGTAGGTCAAGAAAGCCACCGGTCAAAAACATTTGGAAACTATAACTCTACACTTGGCATCTGTTTCTGGCCTTGCAGAATTCACACAGCCTTGTAAGCAGTAACATCTCCATTTGTTGCTGCTTTTTTTCTGGTCTTGGGTGGTGTGTAAGTTATACCGGTATGTGGAGCCAGTCTTGAAAAATAAATGCACCAAGCTAAACAGCATACAAAAATTGGTAATATTGTATGTGTCCATCATGACTTGTGTTACTCATTTTTGGACTAAAAGAAGACAAAGGTAACTAGCACATATGAACCTTCCCCTGTCTGGTCACCTGGTGACAATTATTACTCACCAGAGGCAACTTGGCAAATACCTGTGGTCCCAGTTCTCTGTGGCTAATGAAAGAGTTTTTTTTCTCTCCCTCTTCTATTTGCTAGAGCCAGAACCTAAGAAGGGTAAGAAAGGTGGCGCTAAAGCAGAGAAGGAGGCTGATGGCCCAATCATGTACCAGGATCCGCCTGATAAACTTGCCTCTTTGAGTGGCAAGAAATACACCTTGAAGATCACTTCCTGGAATGTAGATGGGCTCCGTGCCTGGGTCAAGAAGAAGGGTCTAGAGGTAAAGATCAAGCTATCCAGGCCAGCATTCCGTTCTCCACAATGGTCAAGCAGATGCTTGTAGAAGCACACAAGCAGAGCCTGAAGGCAGGAGGCTTCTTTGGGTTTTGGTCCTCCATGGTGATTCTATGGAGCCTACAGTGCCGATAAGACCACTCTTCCTCTGTGGACATGTCTAGTCCCACTTCTAATGCCATATAAACAAGTGGCCATCATGACCACTAATTCCACAAGTGAAAGTACTTGTGAGACAAGGCCTTCTTGCGGCTGCCATTAATTCCAGCCCATCAGTTGTGTGGGCTGACTCTGAGAGGAGCAAAAAACAAAAATTTCCCCAGCCCACTTCTTGTGCACGTTGCATCATTTTGTAAATCCCTCTTTGGTCCTCTTTTTTCCCCTTGCGTAGCTAAAAAGCTGCAAGCGCTTTAGCTTTTATTCTCAGATTCACTGCTGCTGTATCTGGCAGCGAAAAGCCTGGGTAAGAACAGTAATGGGGGTGCCTTTCAGCTTGCCCTGCCACCCCTTTTAACTTTCACCTGAAACGAATGAATTTATGTCGCTGCTATTCATGGCATCACCCTTTCTCATCAAGCAGCAATTAAGAGGCTGTTGCATAGCAACCACACATCCCAGATGAATTGGGAAATACCTTTGGGGTTGCAGGCAGCTAGGAATTGAAACAGGCAAAGCCAGCGTTATGGGGCAAACGGTTACATTTGCTTTCTGGCCTTCCTCCAAGAGATTCAAAGCAGCAAGTCGGGTTTTCCTCCCTGCTCCCACGTTATCCTCAGGTTAGACTGTGAACATAATTGACCGATCCAGTGAGCTTTGTGGCTGAGTGAGGATTTGAACCCAAGTCTTCCTGAGCCTAGTCCGACACACTAACCATTAGGCCACGCTGTCTCTTATCAAGGGTGCCTTTTGGCGAGTAGCTGCCTTCATTAGCAGACTTACAACCTGCCTCAGCCCCACTTGTCGTTTTAAGGGAGGGTGGAACGTGGGGAGATCTGATCCGAAACCGTCTCTTCCTACAGTGGGTGAGCCAGGAGGACCCCGACGTGCTCTGCCTACAGGAAACAAAATGTTCAGAAAAACAACTCCCCGAGGACATCCGGGACCTGGCTGGATATCCCCACAAGTACTGGGCTTGCTCTGAGGACAAGGAAGGCTACAGTGGGGTGGCCATGCTCTCCAAGCTCAAGCCAGTCGACGTCACGTACGGGATTGGTAAGGACTTCCTGAATCCTGCAGCGAGTGACACCGTCCCCTGCTCTGCTCATACACGTATCCAGCGGTGTTATGCTGCCGGAACGCTGGGCGGGACATCCGGGTGATCGACAGCCTGCCCGTTGCGTTCCGCAGCGTTATGCCGTTTGCATAACGTACGCAAGTGGCGTAATTGGTTACGCAAATGGCGGAACGCTCCGGAACGCGATGGGCGGGCTGTCGATCACCCGGATGTCCTGCCCAGCGTTCCGGCAGCATAACACCACTGCACGCATCCCATTATCCCTACGTGTCCCCAGTTCTTTGGCCTTGGAACGGTGCTATTCTCCCTTCTTAACTTCTCCCTTTCCTGCTCACAGTCTTGAGTCAGCAAACTGTCACTAGCCCTTCCAGTTCCAGGTGAGCAATCCTGCCTGGCCAACTTCAGTTTTAATTTGGACTGGAGAGGAACTCGCAGGTCCCTCCTTGCTGCCTCCTGTTTATCTGCCTTCGCTGCTCTCTGGCTACGCTTCCCAGCACTCCTGGTACCTGGCTTAGAGCAGTACGACTCCAGAAACAGGGAGACTGCTGTGTTGTCACTACCGGAGCAGCAAGCCAAGCAAGCAGTCAGAAGGGGCATTGCGGGAGGCATGGGGCTCAGTCTTGCAGGTTCACCTGAATTGGGCTCCAAATAATCTTGGTTATTCTCTGAGCTCTGATGGGGAGTCCACTCTAGCCATTTCTGACCTGCCCCGGATACTTTGGATCATATTATTCTTCATTGCCCATCTCATCAAAATTTCCGCAATATCTACCTTGAACCTTGGCTTTCTTCTTCTTCTACCTCCTTCGCAGACCCCTTCCCTATTCTATTGTCTGATCGCTATCCCCCTATCACAGCATCTGTGGCTGGTTTCCTAGCTGAAATTCTGAAATTAAATAATCCTTTCAATTTTACGTTCTTCTTTCCTTACCCTCTCCTTATAACCAGTTTATATACTGTTTCCCAGTAGTGTCAGCCTACCGGTACGCTGGGCGTGTCTTCCGGGTGAGC
>JAJKFI010000391.1:357492-403916 GCA_029204185.1 Lerista edwardsae
TGTTTCCCCCCTGGACTTTTTCTTTGGTTTGTTTATGCCAATAAAGGTTATTGAAATTGAACTGAAATTTCCGATCAGATGACTGTTTCAGTCCCGTTGACCTTCTCCCTGTTCTAGGTGAGGAAGAGCACGACAAAGAAGGCCGCGTGATCACAGCCGAATTCCCCTCCTACTTCCTGGTGACGGCCTACGTGCCCAACGCGGGGCGAGGGCTGGTGCGGCTGGAGTACCGCCAGCGCTGGGACGTGGCCTTCCGCGCCTACCTCCAAGGCTTGGCTTCCCGCAAGCCCCTCGTCTTGTGCGGGGACCTCAACGTGGCGCACGAGGAGATCGACCTGAAGAACCCCAAGGGCAACAAGAAGAACGCGGGCTTCACCCCGGAGGAGCGGGCCGGCTTCGGCAAGCTGCTGGAGGCCGGCTTCACCGACACGTTCCGCCACCTCTACCCCGACACGCCCTACGCCTACACCTTCTGGACCTACATGATGAACGCCCGGGGCAAGAACGTGGGCTGGCGGCTCGACTACTTCGTCGTGTCCAACGACCTGCTGGAGAGCTTGTGCGACAGCAAGATCCGCACCGCTGCCCTGGGGAGCGACCACTGCCCCATCACCCTGTACCTGGCCGTGTGATGGGATGGATGGCGGGCTCACATTGCCTCTGCAATATAGCATGCAGGTGGGTGAGAGAGAGAAAAGGACCCTTGTTTCCTTCTGGGATAATCAAGGTGGTGCGAATGCGTGCTCCATTTTTCTCAGGGCAGGGAAACCCAAGATCACGCTGACACTACTTGGGTTGCCAGCTTCTGACTGAAGCCTGCCTCTGTTGTCTTTCCAATCAGCTCTGGGCCCATGAAATAATCCCTACCTGTCCCCCCGTTCTTGCTGAGGGACAAGCTCTTGCTCCAGCTGTTTGCGTGCCCACAGTTTTCTCCACTGGCCCCGGCTAGCCAAACAACCTAGATGTAATAGGAGAAATGCAGGGATGCAAACAGACCACTAAGCCAAGCCATACTGTCGTCCCCTTTTCTTGGGGACGTTTAAGTAATGGCGCGTTTATCTGGTTCAGCAGCTGGCAACCCTCTGCCCTGTGGAGCTTCAAAATGAGAAGGGTTGGCAGCTTCCCTTCCTCTACGTACAGCCCCTTTTCAGCTGCAACTGTTCTCAGACTTCCTGAGCCTCTGATTGTCCAGCCTCCCTTCCTATTTTTTTCTATCAAGTAGCTGTTTCTCCTTAAAAGTCTTTCTTCAACTTCCTGGCTTGATGATGTTACTCCGAGTGAAACTTAAGCGATCAGAAGAGAGCATTAAACTTCCCCTTTAATTAAAACTCTCCTGTTTCTTGAACATCCTTATTCTCAAGGGGGGCCGCGGTTGGGTGGAGGGCAGAGAGCCTCATTTAAGGACTTTTCCAGTAGTGGCTAATCTTATTCTTAAGGCTGTTTTTATCCTTCCCCTCCTTCTTCCAACCAGCCCAAGGTGACAACTGTGCTCTTCCCTTGCCCATCTGACCCTCCCAAGACTCCTTTGAGGGTAGGTTCATTTGAGACAGCAACTGACCAAATAAAAGCTCACTCCATAAGCTTCATAGCTCAGCGGGCATCTGAGCCAGCCCTAGCCAGACATTCTAGCTCCTACACCTTGTCTCTGAATAGGAGCCCCCCCTCACTAGGAGCCCCTCCTCAATTTTACATATGAATAGGGCCTGTTTTATTTTAGCAGCCCTTACTGTATTTCTGTCCTACCCTGTAGCAACTATACATGAAAATGTCGTTACTGAATGAAGAACTTTTTGTAAGAGCTGGCATGGGAAAATATGGGCAACGCCTGGTGAAGTTGCAGAAGCCCACGTGGCTGAGATGACATGGAAGGGAGCTGATGTGGTTTTAGTACCTGCCTCTCTTGTGACTAGTAGAAAGAGCTATGCAAACACTTTTTTCCAGTGTAGCATTCAGAACTCTGTCCAGTAATGTGAATGCATATCTACTCCGACTAAAGAGAAAGCCATGCCCTTCCTCTTCAGAACTCAAGAGGCTTCTAGGATACTTGTGCTGAAGCTTTGCATCCAAGTATTTTTTCAAGTCCCAACACAAGCACCCAATTCCATTTCCCCTTGCGGACATAATGCCGAGCGCGTGTACATACCAAGCCCTTAGAAAGGGCAGAGGCTACATCGTGCATTCCAGATGTGCTTAAGGAAATGCATCCTGTGCGCACTCGAGCAGAAGGCAAGTCTCAGTTCTGAGGCTGGCAGATCCTCCATTGCCCAGTTATCAGTAGGAGCTTCAGTCGCCACAATAGTATCACAACTGGTAATACACTACCAATCATCACAACTCCATTAGAATAAGGGGAGAAAATCAAACTTGCCTGACCCAGAGGAACTTTCTCCTGAGAGCAGGACCCACTGGAGGAATGCGGCTTGCCTGCTGCCACTAGATCTGCAGCAGTTTCTATTCCCCACTATGTAACAGCACGACTAAAGGACTATTTTCCCTTTTTGAATAAGGTCTGTTGACATGAGGACACTGGGGTGTGGGGTGGGGGTGTGTGTATGTGTGTAAAAGAACCCAGACATGGCTTGTTCTCAGAGGACTCAGTGCTGTTCTGGTACTGAGAACACGTTTCTATACGCTTGAGGCTTGCCCATTCTTTCAGCTGTAGATCCTGCCTTTCTGAAGTCTGCCTTCATTTATACTAGTGGTTTCCAAACTCACCAAAGCCTTCCCCATCCCAAGCCAGCACATATGTTCTGCCTCGCAGATGCTCCGTTCTTCAGTCAGTTGTTCACAGTTCTTCAAAGTCAATCTATTGCCCAACATTCCAGCAGGTTTTCTGGCAGGATGTTCAGGCAGACACGACTGGCCAGAGTGTTCCTGTTCCCAAATCAGGTGAAGGGAGCAGCAGCAGCAGCAGGGCAGAACTGTAAGCTTTGCTCACAGGGGAGGGGGGCTCTCACCAGACACCAAATCCAGCCCATGGGCTGGCACCTGGCAAGGGCCGTTCTACTGGGCTGTCATGCAGGGAGCAGGATCCAGTGCTCCACAGAGGCAGTGCTGCTGCAAAGCCAGGTCAGGTGGCACAGTGGCAGCAGCAGCGAGGCAAACCCAAGGCTTCCTGAAGGACTACTTCCCCCCTCGGAGGAAGTCCATGCTCTGCGTGCGTACTGTCTTGGGGTCAACACCCTGACACCTCACCAGTGGCGTCATCTAAATGATTTAAGAACAGGTACTCACTTTTGATTGGCACGTGTCGGGACCCGCCCACCGGAAGTGACGTCATAAGCTGGAAGTGAGGTTGTGGCAGGAAGTGACATGAAAAAAGCCCTTTTTGAGGCCTCAGATGATTTTGAACTGACCCAACAGTTGCAACAGTATTCCACAGCACCCCCAGAACATGTTAAGGAGGTCTGGCAACATGTTAAAACCCCAGAGCAACTCATTTTTCAGTGGCAAGGAAAGGAAAGGCTCCGCTCCCTGTCTGCCTGGCTCTGAGAACATGCAGGCAACTCAAACATGCAGGAAATTCAAATGTTGCAGAGGGCAGAGTCAACGAGTGGGTGGGCAAATGGGCGGGGCCAGCTGTAATCCTGGAAACCGGTACTGGCGTACCCCCACATACCCCCTGCATGGCATCACTGCACCTCACCCTCCCAGTATGCCAGGCTAGAACAGGTACAGACCTGTCAGACAGGACTGGCCTAGCTGGACCACTGAGGGCTGGCGTGCGCCATCTATATTTTCTACTTCAGGCACCAGAAATGGCTTGGGACAACCCCAAAACAGAAAGTCAGGCGGGCAGTGTGATCTTTGTCCTAAGATCAGAAGGTGAAGCTCCCAAAGGAGTCCTGGCAAGCCTACCGGAGCGTAGGAGACTTTTGCCCATGCCCACTTTAAAGGGAGGGCCCCGATCCCTCGAACTAGTCCAGGCCCACTGAAAAGGTAACAGACAGTTTCTCCTTAGACACTTGTCCACATACGGAATCTACTTTATTTACAACCATCCAATCATTTGTTCATTCCTCCTTTGGCTGTGGGGAGAAGGAAGATGGGGAGTGAAAAGTTCAGTCAGGGCTGGAAGGAAGGGGGGTGGAGAAAGGCGGTGCAGGAACACAGCAGGAAAGGCAGGCAGGCAGCCACCCTGGAGGAGAGTGAATTAAATACCTCTATGTACACACGAGATCATCCTTATATACAAGCTGCAACAGCAACAAGTTAGAGACTAGAAGCTTAAAGCTGGGGGGTGGGGTGGGGTGGGGTGGGGGAAGAGACCAGGGGACACAGCAGCCCTCTAACAAGAGCCAAGGCGGGCATGGAAGCAGGACCAGTGTATCCCAGACCCGTGGGCAATTTAAGGTCTCAGAACTGGACCGCTCTCTTCTTGGGTTCCCAGGGACGCCCCTTCTTTACACAATGGTTGAGTCCAGGCATCTCCCATAAATGTCTCTTGCGGACCCCACAAAGGCTGGAACCCCACACAAACCCTGAGGCAGCACAAGAGCATGTTCTGGGAAGGGAACGGGGGCGGGAAAAGCAAAGCATCCAAGGTCACCAGACACAGAAATTAGCGTGAAATGAACCTAACGTGCACCCCCTGAACGGAAATCACAGCTTGTGGAGGGGCACAACGCAAGAGGCGAAAAGGGCTCGTTTGTCCCATGCTAGGCTAAAAATGAGAGGAATTCCACCCACCCGTGCATGTGTGGGTTAAGGCCGACAGGAAGGGTCTCTAAACTAGGCAAAACCAGTGGCATGATGGGTAACGTGGTGGTCCCTCACCCTCCACTCCTAAGAATGGAGCTTTAGCTCTTGGAGGACAAGAGCTGAATCCCTCCAGCAGGGAATGTGCAAAGGAAAAGCAGAAAACCAAAAAAAAAAACCCCAAACAAACCAAAAAACAAAATCAAAAGAGTACTCGAGGGGTGAGTTCTCTTGGAACTTGTCATTCTCTCAGGAAAGAGCCTGAGTCTCCGCAGTCTGGTTGGTCACACGGAATGAGACAGAAAGAGTTGGGGGGGGGGCACTGACATCAACTCCAGGTGGTATTCAGGGACCCCAGCATTTGGGCAGGACAGTGCCTGGACCGCAGCACTCAGCATCCAGGCCACGGTGTGTACTGGCCAGTTCAGGAAGGGAGTTCTCCGTGAGCTGCAGGAAGTTCTCCAGGAGCTTCACCTTCCACTCCTCTTTCCCCAGTCCAACGTTTAAGGAATGTGCAAGACGCCTTTACTCTCACCGCTCTGGCTGCCTGCTACAGCTGCCTTGGATCTAGAGCACGAGTGAGGAGAATGAATCAATGCAGTAGTGACTCCTGGTAGCTCTTTTGGGCAGGAAGCCCCCAAGCAGCGCCACGAAGAACCAGCAGCTTCTAAAATGCGCCACTCCCAGCCGAGTCGCTGTAGTGTGTCGCGAGTGACTGAGCCCATTACAAGAGGCCTGGATCGTTTGTCTACGCGTCCCAGGGGGTCCCCCGTTGCGTGGCAAGTCCCAGCACAGCCACCGTAGTTCAGACACCTCCCACCAGGCAGGAGGCACTGAGGAATTTCTTTCAGTCTTCTCGGATCCCAAAACGTCCCATCTCCTCTTGAAGTTGCCCGCTGAGTTGACAGAAACGCCGCTGGACCCGGAGCGGATCCAGATTCCCGCCACCGAGTTCTTCAGGTCTGAGTGTTCATTTTTGGCACCACACCTGGCCCAGGGCAACAGACTCCGGAAAAGACCCCCAGGTGAGGGATGGAGAAGCTGCTGAGATGATAAAATGGGGCACTGGAGCAGCAGGACGATGACACAGAACGCCCCGGCCCCAAGGGGGGGGGAGGAGGGCAGGCAGGGCTGGCTCTTGGCGGATGATGCGCTGGGAGCAACAGTAGCTGGAAATGGAGGGGAGCTCAGAGCGGCTCAAGAGAAGTTCTGGACGGGATGGCTGACCCTCATGCAGGCCCAGTATGTGGCTCGGCCGAGGCAAAGCAAAGCCAGGAGGATGACCAGCGCCCAGGAGGCATAGATTCCGCCATACCGCTGGGCCTGCTCCCACGTACCAAACTGGAGACAGAGGGAAAGGCACAGAGGTTAGCGAGAGATGAAAACGCTGGACTCGCCTCACTGGTCAAGTGGCTTAGAGCGCGGTGCAGGGATGACCGGAGAACCAAGGGAGCATCGCGGAGGTCTAGGCTGTGGCTCCACCCATCACGCAACACAGAACACAGGTGTATCCACAAACGAGCGATGAAGTTCCATCTAGGACCTCACCACCCTTTATGCTCCCACCCGGAAGGGCTCTGACAAGTTCTATGTATGCCTGTCTGCTCACTTTTAAAACATAGCCAATGGGGGTTTTCCCTCTATTGGCTGTGAACGAACTACTGTGGAATACCTGTTACTTCAGCACGACCCCCCCAGGTTTTGAGTTTTTAAAATCCTTCCCCTTTAAGGAGGGTAGCCAACGACAGAGACAGTGGTGACAGTCATTTCCAGGTTCTCCCCGATGATGACGATGGGAGAGGTTAAAAAAATAGGTTTGGACAGGGCTTCTTACCTCCCTTTCATCATCAGTGGCAAACCCAGAAGTGATGGGCAGGGTCGTGGATGGGCCTCTTCAGGAGGTTCCCAACCCTGCCTTAAAGGGGCAGGTGGCTGAGAGCCCCTATTTTACTGCATCTTCCCTCTTTAAAAGGTGTGTTTAACAGTAAGCCACTGTAATATGTCATGTAAATGCTGCATCATCTTACTGCTTCCTTCAAGCACTTCAGAAGAAATCAGGGCGGGCGGGCGGAAGAGGAAAAACACAGTAGCAGACTTCAAGTAACATTCCACTGGCAGCATGCTTGCAAAAGGTTTTATTTCCCGGTAGGATTCTGGATTTCTGCAAGGAACTAACAGCCCCCACAGTTATCCAAGCATGTTAGAGTCCCAGAGACCCAAGTGCAAGCTTTGCCCTACCATAATACCTGTAGCCACAATTAATGATCCACTCTGAGGTTACCTTCTTCCACTTGGAAAAAAGCTAGTGCAACAGGCAGCCTAAATTTTTACGTAAAATGAAAGGCTAACACAAATCATGAATCCCTAAGGATGCAGTGATATTCCTCTAGGGCAGCCTTGGCATCGTTATGGAAGAGCCTCTGAACAGATATTCTGAGTTGGAAATTCAAGAGGGAAATCAGTTCAGTTTAGACTCCGTCTGCCTATAAGGATCCCACTGGGAATTGCCACTCTCCGCTCAGACTCACCGCAAGGCCTGTTGCTGTCGCAGCCATGATGATGCCCAGCACAAAGCAGCGAACGCATCTCTTCCGCGGGTACCGGCGCCCAATGGACGAGCTGACGGCATAAAGGACAGGAAACCTCATCAGTCTTCCCGATAGTCACACAGCTCTCACACAGCCTCAACCCTCAAACTAGGGGGTATTATGAAAGTGTGTGTGTGGGGGGGGGGGGTAAGCAGCGGGGTGGGTGAGCGGTGCAACGGAGCGGTACGCAACGGGCGGGCCGCCGCTCACCCGTTCCTCCCGCCCAGCGTTCCGGCTGCATGACACCGCTGGGGGTAAGTATGAATTAGCTTTCCTTACTCCAGGTAAGGGGTAGACCTTTTGTTCCACTGACGTACTGCAACATATACCCTTGAGTCTTCAAGTGGAATGATTTAAAACTTGTTCCTCTCCTAGCCCAGAACTGTGTTTCCTTAGATAGGCAAAGGGACCCTTCCACCACCCTCCACCTATTAATGATAGGAATACACAAGGCATTTCCCCCCCCCACATTATTTCCTCAACCCCTTTTGTGCACCTGTTCTACCCCCTGGACAACACCCTGCCAGGATTTGCTGGTTAACTTACACCTTACGGCAGTGTGGACATCGGGCTAAGGTGCGGTCTGTGAACTCTGTCCACTGGAGAGAAGGAGAGGAAAAACAAACAGATGAAACAACACTTGGCCAACCATACCTGGAAGGCAAAAAAAAACCCACAAAACCCTGACCCCAACTCCAAATGCGTCCATCAAAGTGGATTCAGACAGACTCTTGAAGTGGTCGGCTAAGTGCGACAATTCATAGGAATCCACAGTGTGTTGAAGACAAGAGATCCCAGCTGGCAACCATTTCGGAAGAACTCCATAAGGCAATAAACTGCATTTCACCACTTGGCTGTAGCATAGCGGCTTGTCCAAGTGAACCACTGCCTGATTATTGTACTCATGTGCACGTTTTCCCTGCCATGCCTACGAGGAGCTTATTGCAGGAGACAAGGGCCCATCTCGCTTTCTTGCTGTTACACTGAGGTTACACGGAGGACAGCAATGCCCAGAAGAGGAGGGGAATGGAATTTCAGGATTGATGGAGGATTTGAGCGCTGGTCTATAAATCCAGCCACTGCACTACTCCAGCTCAACTACTGGTATTATCCTGTTGGCTGTTCCTCTGAAGCCACCCTTCAGAAGGGCACTTTAGGTACTGATATTGCTGAACAACAACATTTAGGAGTTTCCCACTACTGCCTTCCCACATCCCACCCAATGTTCAAGAAAAAGCAAGTTCGCCCTCTCTCTCTCTGCAGTCCTTACCAGGAAATTGTTTTTGCAGTGGCCGCAGTTGACACGTACTCCAACTGGCTGGGGCTCAGGGCTTAGAGGCCCAGGATGCACAGGGCCCAGGTTGATGACCCTCTTACTGAGAAAGAGAGAAAAATTACATCTTTAAATCCTCCAAAGATCTCAGGGTAGCATATGTGGCATGCACAGTTAGCCCTTCTGACCCCAATAAAGCCCGCCTGCCCCATATTTCCAGCTTCAGACTGATCACCAAGTTGTATTACGCGTTCCATCTCATCCCTCCATCAATACAGCCACCACTCTCACGACCCACCATCATACAGAAGCATGCGTGCACACACTCTCCCTCTCTCTCTGCCCTCCTAGAAACAAACATTGCTGCTGCCTCCTCTGGGAATGCTGGGTTCACAATTTCAACACAACCTGATCAACAGCATCGGAAAGCATTATAACTGCATTCACGCATTGCAACCTGGACTCTCATACCCTAGGAAAATTAAATAAGCTTCAAATAAAACAATGGGGAAAAATACGTGAACATTTTTCAGCTGACATTTAGATAATAAAGAAAATGCAGATGTGCTTGGGGAAAAAAGCGTTTCCCAACTGAGGTCACAGCACCAAGGCCTTGCCTGACCCAGGCTGCCACATCATGAGGCTACAGTACCCAGAGCAGTCCGTGGGTAGAAAATCGTAACCACCAGGCAGTTCATCTGGGTGCCCACCCTGCATTCAGCACAGCTCTTCCTTTCCAGCTGCGGGAGATTTGCGAGGATCTCACAATCGTGACAAATCAAGCTTGTTATAGTCACACCACCTCTGGACTGCAGAACTAAAGCTTTCATAAACAGCAACTGAAACAGGAGAGCCAGCAAAGGAGCCCCAACCCCCTGAGCAGAGGCGGATCTACAGGGCGGGCAAAGCAAAGTGTTGCAAGAAGCCTTACCCTGTCATGTAAATCCCTCCTCTCCCTTGCTGCTGTAGCCAGTAAGCAACGCCAAGATGTTGCTTTTCCCTGTGAGGATTGGCTACAACAGTGCAGGAGAGGAGTGATTTCCACTGCAAGATAAGGCTTCTTGCAAAACTTAGAGCTTTGCCCTCCCTTAGATCTGCCTCTGCCCCTGAGCTGTTTTTGGAAGGCTGCAGAAGGGGGTCAGGATTTTGCTGAAGTCAGCCATGAGGCCTGTGCGTGAGGACCAAGGAGCTTAGATGGCTGGAGAAGCCATGACGTCACATTCTTGAAGCCATGGACCTGGACCGAACAACATGGCCGCTAAGCCCGCCCCCTAGCTTCAATTCTTTCCTATTGATTGTTAAGGGAGGGCCGGGGGTTGGTGAGGACCGCCCTACCTTTCTATCCCATAATCTGAACACCAGCTTACACCAAAGTCCTATAAAACATAGGACTGAAAGTCCACACCCAGCACAGTCACCGCGACCTTTTGCCCTCTCTCTAGACACTCTCTAGCCCATTCCTTTACCAGTATGTTCGAGGGCAGGCAATGCGCTGTGACGTCACTTTGCAGATCAAGAGGCAATTGCAGGGGCATCGTACGTATTTCTTACCAGGCGGGGCATTTTTGATTGGCTGGAACAGAAAGGAAGGGGGGGGGAAACACCACATCATCTTTACAAGCCGAATGACTGAAATAAGCATACATGATGATGGATAGAATAAAAAGTCAACAATAGAAGGCTCTAAAAGCTATGAATGGAACCCATATTACTGAAATGGTTCCCTTCCCTTGCTGCTCTATCACACAAAGTTCGACCACGTTCCAATAACTTGAGGTTGAACTCAAATCTTTATAAGTCGCATACTTCTGTGATAAGAGCAAAAAGTCAGTTTGGCCCGAAAAAGCTTATTTTTTAAACCCAGGATTCCACAAAAGGCCATTGCCTTTTCTCTCCCTCTGGGGACGACAGTGAATAGCACAGTCAATGAGCCTGTGAGGCTCAGTGGGCAGGCCTGAAAAGTTTCCTAGCTGCTTGGATCTTTAGCAGAAAGGCAAGTCAGGAGTTTGGGGGAGGAGCAGCCAAGTACCTTATCTGAACTAATCTGAGCTAGCAAGGATTCCAGACTAATAACAAGAGGCAGAAGGTGTGCCCTGTATTTGGAAAAGCTCCCAGATCACAGAAAATCTTAAAGGGAGGAAGGATAAGTCTTTAAAAAAAAAAAAGCAGCAAGCATTTAAAATCCAAATGGCAGAAATAGGCATCCCAGTTTAAGAAGAGGGCAACAACACTACACAATCGCTTAGCTTGCTGGAAATGCAAACGCTGCATTAGAGCTGGCAGCAGACTCGTCGTTAGGGAACTCCCAATGCATTTTACAGCCAGAGCCTAGTCTTGTTTATCCAGAAGCTACGCCCAGGTAAACATGCACAGGAGGATCACAATATGAAGGGAATATAACAGAATCAAAATTTACCCTTAGAAAGAAGTGGTATCATCATTACACTATAGCAGATGCTCCTCCTCTCTATTTAAATGTTTTTTTTTCAAAATTTTAAGACTATAGAGGGGCATGCACACAAAATGGCGCTTTGTGTTCCGCTGGGGAAGCCACGAAAGATCCCATTGCAGCTCCCAGGGGACTCTGCAGCCAGCTGCTTCTGGGGACTGCTGCCCCAGCAAGACACGCGCTTGGTGTTCCACACATGGGCGGCTGCAGCGGTGTCATGCTGCCGGAACGCTGGGCGGGACATCCGGGTGATCGACAGCCCGCCCGTCGCGTTCCGGAGCGTTACGCTGTTTGCGTAATGTACGCAAGTGGCGTAATTGGTTACGCAAACGGCGTAACGCTCCGGAACGCGACGGGCGGGCTGTCGATCACCCGGATGTCCCGCCCAGCATTCCGGCAGCATAACATCACTGGGCGGCTGACAGCGAAGACCCCCAGGAGCTGTAGGGGGGTCTTTCGTGGCTTCCCCAGCAGAACGCAAAGCACCGTTCGCGCTGGAGATTTTCCTCATAGCAGCCGTCTCCCGATTGGAGACCACTGCCCTAAACGATGCATCTTGCATGCAAAACACTTGCTTTCATATTGAATAAAAAAACAAGCCCAGAATATTACTTTTTCAAAATCTTGTGGACAGAGTTTTAGAACTCCAGCTTGGGAAAGTAACTGCTTCACATACTTCCAAAAAAAGCTGCCAGTTTCTAAGGTGCCATAGGCCTCTTGCTTCTTGAAAAAAAATTGGTTATCCTCCAGATTTATAACAACATAACTTCAGCAGGGAATTAAAACAAATCTCTTACTGCCCATGCTACTCGTTTGGCAAATGTGTACGTATTTGGGGTGGGACTGGATTTCACAGTTGGGGACTGTCAGAGCAAGTAAAGCATCTTTCATGGAACAGATAGTACAGGTGTTTGGGCACAGATCAATGCTCAACTAGTAAGCCAAGCAAATATTTGTAAATCCTTGTGTAGGGCTTATTCTGCAAGGTGAAGCAAGGAGACCAAAACAGGGAATAGAAGCTGAGAGCAAGCAAGCCGTGGGAAAAGGCTCAGAGGTGGTAGAGACAGATGGTACCAACGCAAGAGGGGGAAGCTAGATGAATGCTACACAGGGCTCAGAACAGCTGTAGAAGAGAAACAGGCAATGCAGCATTTATTTTTTTGCTGGCAGGGGAAACTCTGGGCCAGGGAGTCAAGACGGAAAAAGCAGTGGGACAATCAGTTTCACCAAGATGTAAACAATCAGTTTCACAAAGATGTAAACTAGCCAGACACGTAGTTTGAATGCACGTCCCTAAAACGTGCATGTAGATTTTATGACAAAGGTTAATGCAGCAAGTATAGCTATCTAGGAGGAAAGACCCGTCTACATCAGAGCTCATGGAAGGGCCTCTAGAAAGTCACCAATCCTCAGAAAACAGAGTCCTGCAAGTGAAAACTCAAGATAAGAACAGCGAAGCACTTTGTACTTCAGTGTGCTACATAAATAGAACCACAGCACAGCAGATCCAGTGAACTTTGAAAAGGAAAAAAAAAATGAGACCAGTGTAGAAGGGGACTAGAATGAAACCAAGGGGACTAGAATGCTGAAATCCAGTACGCAGTTTTATAGTTCAGATTATCTGTAAGGTTAGTACGTCCAACGTTTCTCAAACAGTGCCAAGAACCTAGGAGTGTTTCTACTGCAGGCAGGGTTCAGAGAACTAAAGGCTCAATCATACCACTGTACGCACAGCTGCCCGCAGAAAATTAACACGGCAAAGAGAAGGTTAGGCTACAACTCTTCTCCCCAACACACCAGTTTTCTATGGGCAGGGAGAATTAGCCTGGAATGGAGTAATCACTGAAGGTGAGTGAGACTATGAGATCATGAAGGTAGGAAACCAACAATGAGTGAGACTTAAAAGAGACAGAGAAAATCTGATAGCATCATTACTTGACAGACAGCAGCTTGGATGAGGGAGATAATCAGACCTACCCAATGAATTCACAGAAAATCTGGGGCATGAATCCATGTCCAAAGTCATGCCATGAATCCATGTCCAAAGTTTAAACACCCATAAACAAGATTTCCTTCTATAAATTTCCTTCTATAAAGATTTCCTTCTATAAAGATAGGTGGCTGAGCTAAGAGATGTTAGACAGGTTTCTCCAGAAAACTTTTAAATGTATTTATTTTTTCCTCCAAGCAACTTCAGGGGCCTATTTGAAAATGAATGAAGTAGCATACAAAGCCTGGACTTCATTTTCTCTTTTGCTGACCCTATTCCACTATTCCACTGCTTGGCACAAATGATGCTAGAGTAAATGGGGGAGATGGCTGGCAGTAAGAGCCCAATCCTATCCAATTTTTCAGTGCTGGTGGGCTGCCGCAATGCGGCCCTGAGAAAACAAAACAAACGTTCCCTTACCTGGACTTTAACTGCTCTCCTACCGCAGGATGCAGCGCATGCCCCATTGGCATGGTTGCACCAATGCTTGAGAGTTGGCTAGGTTTTGGCCCTAAGTTGCCTCAGGTCCCAGGCCAAGTCCATGCCCAATGCAAGTTTTAAGAAGAGGACCTCCTGGTTCCAATCTCACCTTCTTAATCATCCTAGTCCAGTTTTGGCCTTCACAGATCTCTCCAACATCCCACCTCCCCCTTAGGACAGTGCTCACCGTGGCCTCGTTGCAGACACTGCATTTCACCACATGCTGGTGCATCTTGCCCTCCACATTGATGGGACTCTGGCAGACCCGGCAGGTGATCATGGGAGCGCTGCCACTGTCTGGAGACGCCATGGGAGAATAGGGCGGGGGATCCTCTCCAGGCAGCACTGCTGCCTGACTCCCCTCATTGACCCCGCCAAACGAAGGAAACCCTTGCAAGAGAAAAAGAGAGAGTGCCATAATGGATTGGGAGCACCAGCCAATCCTTCAGTCTAGCTCCATCAGAAACGCACTGCCCTAAAATAAAACCTTGGTGAGCAGTTGGGAAAAAGGTTTCACCCTCCCTTGAATTAACATCAAGCTTCTGGCCATTATGACCCATCATCTCCCAGCGAGACCAGGAATCTTCTTATCTCTTACTACACAGCTCCAAATCAGCACAATACCTGACAAGAGCAGCCCTGGTGGACCTATTTTGTTCAGCATCTTCTTTCCCAACCAGAATCCCACAGGCAGAGCATGAATGCATCAGTCCCTGGGCTGATCCCCCGCCCCATTAAGTCGCATTTGGGGATTTTCTGTTTCCGAAGGGAGAGGCTCCATGTATGTATTTAAAGATTTATACCCCACCTTTTCTATGCCAGAGCCCAGGCCACAGGCCCTTTCAGTTTCTGCCTCGAAATCTGGTTTAACTCATTCTAAATACACTTACGCTGTCTTACAGTCAGTCATCCATGGGTCTCCCTAAATGCGTTTGTGTGTGCAAAGACTACCTTGCTGGAAAACAATCAGTATTCGGGTTAGAGGAAAACGATAGGGCAGCCCTTAATGACATTCTCACCTGTCACCTTCTAACATTTTCCCCAACAGTCAGTTTTAGCTCCCTTACAATTTGAGTAGTTAACTAAAACACTAAACATCAGACAATATATTACTGCCACTAACAAATTCTCAAGCTCAGTTTTTGGGGAATTCTCCAGCTCAGTCTCCAGGGGACAGTCACTACCTCTCCTCCACCAGACACATTCTCTAATTGCCCCCTTCACCTACCCATCTCCCTTCAGGTTTCACTCCACAAATCCAATGGACTACCCTTCCTTGCCATTATAGCCCCCCATCCTGCAGCCTCATGGCCTCTTAAGCCCCGCCCCATAATGGTGTGGCTCCGCCCCCTCCGCACAGGACACGCCCAGCTGCCTGATCTAGCCATCTGCAGCTCTCTAGGCAGCTCCTTTCCCCCGCCCGCTTTCTTCTCATGGTCCCGCCCACATCCCCCCACACTTTACGTCAACAGAAGCCCCTTTTGCATATTTACGAGGGGGCGTGGCTCACCCTGAGGCGGGTTGGGTTTCCCTGGCGGGATCGAGGCCGCCCCCGGCACCAGGCCCGCGGGCCCCACCAATCCTCCGGCGCCGGGGCCGCCCCCATCCCCAGGCTCAGCTGGGAGCAGAGGGGACCGCTCTCCGTCCGCAGCCATCGCTGCCGTTGCTCGTACAATCGCCCTGCTCCGCGGCGCTCTCGGCTTCCGTAGCACCCGACCCCGCCCCTCACTCGCCGACTACTCGCTCTAGTCACGTGAGGCGAACAGCTTCCTGTGGGCTGTGAAGGAGCCTTGTCACGTGGTGGGGGCGCTGCTCGCTGACTGGATGGCGGCGAAAGGGCAGGTTCGTGCCCCTCTTGCTCTCATTGGCCACGGATTATGCCCGCCCTCCACATTCCCCCTGGCCCTATGCTCGCGGCTCCCTCCTCCCGTGACCCGCCTTTGGTCTTTCCATTGGCTGCTTCTGCAGCTCGCCTCCGATTTGGTCCCGGAGTCACGGTGCTCTTTCCCATTGGGTGCTAATCAGCGCCGCACTGATAGGGCTCAGCAGCGAGGGGGGCGGGACCGACTGACCCACGTGAAAAGGAAGCCTGTTCTCTCATTGACTGAGTGGATACCGGCCCGTAGTCTGATCCCAGTTCTCCGCCCGCATTGGCCATCTCCAGGAATGCGTCTCCACGTGATAAAATGCCGTTCTTTTATGATGAAGGGAGGCTGGAATGGGCAAAACAAAATCCATGGAGGTATTATCCATGCAGGTATAATAGTAACAGGAGACGACATGCCTTAAGAAGTAATAGGAGCGAAGTGAAGCCAGGGGGCGGGCTTAGCAGCCATGTTGGTATACTCAAAACAATCTTCATTCCAAGCATTTCAGAGCATTCCAAGCATTGCTCGTACTGTTTAGGATTGAATAGTTTACTCCTTAAATAAAAACTTACGAAAATAAAAACATGTGATCGTGTAGAAACATTATTGGTAACCTTATTATGATTTAATATGCAATTACAAGGTTAAATTCCTCGTAATTATATTTCTGAACATACCTGACGAAATGCTACTTGCTGTCTATTTAAACTCAGATTGCACTGTTTTGACAGACTTTATTTAAATCTACACAAGCAAAAATAAGACGGTCATGCCCCATAAAAAAAAAAATTCTGATAATGTTCAGGAACATTAGGAACAACAAGAAATTACACAGCTTCAAAAATAATGCACTCACTATTTCAGTGAATTGTAGTTTTATGGAACCGATGTAATGTGAATACATGAATCTTTCTGTGGAAACTAAATATTCACAAATGCCAGTCTCTGACAAAAAATAAATGAAGTTAGAGTTCTTTAATGTAATAACTTGATAAGAACCTAATCTGCTAAATCCTTACATGTGATCATGTAGACACATTATTGGTAACCTTATTATGATTTATATGCAACTACAAGGTTAAATTCCTAATAATTATATTACTGAACATACCTAACGAAATGCTACTTGCTGTCTATTTAAACTCAGATTGCACTATTTTGACAGACTTTATTGAAATCTACACATGCAAAAATAAAAAGGTCATGCCCCATAAAAAAAAATTTGATAATGTTCAGAATTTCATAAATATTACAGTAGAAAATGAAAGGCGGAAAAATAAAGTGTGAACGGGAAGGAAAGAAAAAAAAGGGGAGGGTGGGCAAAAATTAGATAAATATATAGGAAAATTACATTAAAATCTCTTCATAACACAAGTAGTTGTCAATATGAGAGTAATTCTTTTTCACTTCTAGACTATTAAGAGTTTTTTTTTTAACTTCTACTTTCCCCCCCAAAAAACACAAATTCTGTTAATGTTCAGAATTTTGAAAATATTACAGTAGAAAATAGAAGGTGGGAAAAAATGTGTAAACGGGAAGGGGGGAAAAAGAAGGGGGGAAAATATATATTTTTTTCCTTCTAGACCGTTAACAGTGGGTGTCAGAAAATGGTGAATAAGACTGCTAGGAACAACAAGAAATCACACAGCTTCAAAAATAAAGCACTCACTGTTTCAGTGAACTGTAGTTTTATTGAACCGATGTAATGTGAATACATGAATCTTTCTGTGGAAATTAAATCCCATTTTTCGTTCAGCGATTCGCACGCCCGTATGCAGAACACGCAGGCATGATTAAAGAGGTTGAGATTAACTTTTACACACGTACAGGGAGATTTTTATTCATGAATTCGCGGCAATCCTCCTTGGCGGCAATGATCTGAGTCAACCATATTGGTATACCCATGTGGCTTCAGAAAAATGACATCATGTCGCCTCCTGTTGCTAATACCTCCATGACTTTGCCCATTCCAGGCTCCCTTCATTCAAACTTGGCATTGCCCCGCCCCTCGGGCGATGATTGACGTCCCAGTCAAGCTACTGCATGTAATTCCAGGGGCGGAGTATTGGGTGGGTTCGAAAATTGGCTGTTTGCTAAATAGGCAGCGTTGCACCTCCTGTTTTTTCGGCGTGGCCTCCAAACCTCTTGAGGCGCTGTGCTAACTGGTGGCCCCTCCCTTCGCTGGGGGGTGGGTACTAGCCGCGCTCCCCCCCCCAGTGGGAAATGTGGTGCTGAAGCGGAAGTGTGGAGGACGGGAGAGGAGCTGGTCCTGTCTAGCCCACTGCTCTTCTCCTCCGCTTCCATTTCCAATCCATGCACGGGAGGTAGAGCAGCAGCAGGAGTAGAGTTCGGTGGGTGGCAATGGATGAGCCAGCCCTGCTGTTATTTATCATCAGAGTCCTGGGGGGGGGGGTTGAAGGCCAGCAGGTGGTGGGTTAGGGACTTACAGGTTAGCACAGCATTTCTCAATATGTGCTCCTTGGAGCTCTCAGTTCCCTGACGCCTTCCCGGGGGGGCTCCACCAGCACTCCATAAGTGACGGCCGCCTGATCAGCGCTGTGCCACTCTGAGCATCTGCTGGCGCTCTGAGGTCTGCTTGTGCACCGGCAGGGCTCTCCAAGGAGGGTAAACAGCTGAAGGTGCTGAAAGGCTTGAGACCTTTTGAGAGGAGAGCATCCTGGGTTAGCATATGCGCATGTGTCAATTGACAAAACCACATTTGAATGTTAAACCACATTTGAATGTTAAACGACCTTTTATTGACATGTAAATACGTAACATTTGAAGGTAAAAACTACAGACTGGTTGTGTGCAAAGTAATCCCTTTTCTTAGTTTCAGAAGGGTAGCTGCAGTCTGAAACACACAGCCAAATCCTAACCTGCGCTGGTGTAGCCAGGCCAGATGGCCTGTGCTGTATCCAGTGCAGGTTAGGAGGTGGCTGGAGATCGATCTCCTTGGGATCAGGGAAGATTTTTCCCCTTACCTGAGTAACACTCCAGCCTGCCCACTGGAGCAGCTCAGGGGCTGCTATATAGCTGGTGGGAGTCTGAAAAGCCCCATGGAAGGCTGCCAGGCCCAGGAGGGAGTGTAGGATATGGGTGAGGAGCAGTGGTGTCATCCAAATGATTTAGGAACAGGTACTCCCTTTTGATTGGCACTTGTCAGGGTCTGCCCACCGGAAGTGATGTCATAAGCCGGAAGTGATGTCATGATTTTTGCCACGGATGTGATCATGTTTGTAATAACTTCAGCTTGTGGTTAGTGTTGATTTAACTTCTACTGCTTTGCTTTCTAGAGATGTGTATATACATATTTTGCTTCAACTGTTCCCTGGTTAAATAGCAGGGGCCAGCTTCGAGTGGGCGGGGCCAGCTCAACTTCTAGGAACCGGTACTCGCGTAGTGGTGCGTAGTGGGTGCATGACATCACTGGTGAGGAGGCCTCTGCCAATCCACCCCCGCCTGGGCCCAATCTGCCCCCCATTCTACTCTCCCCCTCCCCAGAAACGCCCTCTCCTTGACTCCAAAATGCCCTCCCGCCACTCTCTCCCAACAAGTTTACCCCTCACCATGAAACTCACCTCCACCAGGGGCCAGGGCTGCCCCACTGGTGCTGCTTGCTCATGAGTCATTGTTTGGCATTGTATAGTGCTTTTTAACAACTGCTTGTGCCAGCACAGCCCAAGAATAGGATTGCAGTGTTAGCTGGGAATACATTCCACTGAACTCAGTAGCACTTACTCATTAGTAGAAATGCATAGGATTACAGTGTTAAGTCTGTTGCAACAAAAACAACAACATATCATGTGGATCTGAAGGATGTAAACACGTTTATTGTAATTCAAGCATACGCTCAAATGAATATGTTATCCTTTTAATGTCTTTACCGGGTCAACTTATAACAGATGATGTAAGCACCATGCATATTGTTTTGAACTGGTATGGAGAACACCTACAAAGGAGGAATCCCTTTTTGGAACCTATGTGGAAATACACCTCTGCCATCCAAGAAATTGGCAGAGTGCCCATAAAGTCTGGATTGGAGTGTGCGAGTTTAAAAATAGACACACAGGTAATCAAAGAGATGAAACAAAGAAACTGCCACTGAAATGTGTGGGAAGATTAAAAAAAGAAAAGAGAGATGGGAACTTTTTGTTCCCCCAAACGGTAAGCATTAAATGTGCTGCTGTGCACTACTGAACACATTCCATTTGTGGATTGTGTTTGCAAAATTCAGCTAGGTTCATTGTCCCCAGTAGACCTGAAGAATGAATGTGGCAATCAAAACATGACGTACTTATCCACAGTCCAGAGGAAATGGAGCAGTCACTGGCTTTCCCAGAAAATGCTTGCTGGAAACAGGGCAGGCTACTGCATTATATTCCGTGCTATTTGGATTGAAGACCAAGGTTTTTTTTTGTAAGGGAGATTGCTTCTTAAGAGGCCAGAATGCTTGGGCAATGTATCTTTTAATGGGAGTTGGTGGCTGGGAGGTAAATGGTAATCATGTTAGTGTTTTGGGCGGGAGATCCATCAGAACAAATAGCTATAGTATTTGTAGGGAAGTATTTGGGGAAGCTCCTTGTGGACAGAGTGCAACAATACATTGAGAACCCAATCCTAAAGGAGTAACATTGAGAACCCAATCCTAAAGGAGTAACCCTAACCCTTCCCCCCCCCCCGGTGTAGAGGCTGCTGTGCTGGCCTAGAGTATTGCAAATGTGCTGTCAGGCACATTCACAATGACTCAAGAGTAAACAGCTGGCAGGGAGGTCTGTGTTGCCTTGTTGATGCTGCACCCCAATGCAGGGCTGTTAGGACCATTTGTGCAGACCGATGGGGAGGGGGTGTTTCTGGGTGGGGCGGGTGGAATGGGGAGGATCTGTGGAAGCCGCCTCCACTGTATCATAGTCTCCCCCCCCCACAGGCAACCTCACACCAGGCTGCCCAGACTTCTGCCAGCTAAATATCTGGCAGAGATCCGATTAGCCCCATAGAGCAGGTTGGTGTGTTACTCAGGGTAACAGGAAAATTACGACCTCCAACCTGGTCCTGAGCTGTGCTGGATGCGGTTTAGGGTTGGGCTGCCTGCAGTGATGTCATTCAGGGGGAACGGACCAGAACGGGCGTTCCGGATCCTAACGGGCTCCGTGGCTGGTTCCGGGTTCCCGACAAGTGCCAATCAAAAGTGAGTTCCTGTTCCTAAATCATTTGAATGACACCACTGGCTGCCTGTCAGTTTTTGAATGTCAAATAATTAACGCAGGGCAGAGATATTGAATATCTGGAACACCTAATGTGGTGGCAGTCATTTACTCAAGACTTGAGGTCAATAGTGGCTTGCTTCCTAGTTTATGCCCAGCCCCACCATGTGCTCCCATATAGCCACAAGTGTGGCAGAGCGCTTTTGCGCCAGCGCTTCTGGCGCAGGGCCAACGCAGACACTTGCATCGGCCCTGCAATGCTGCCACAACACCTGGGTAAGTCAGTCCCATGCCAGCCAAGTTAGCCAATGCGGGGCCATTTCTCGGCAGGGGGAAGGCGGGAGGGAAGGAATTCCAGGGGGGGTGGAGTTTGGATGCCGCCATTAGGCTGTATCCAAAGCCCCAGCCTGCGCAGCCCCAATTTGGGCTGCAGCGGGAGGGTTGGACTTGTGCCTGCAATTTTGCGGGTGCAGATCTGAGCCGCCCTCTCGGGCTCCCTGTGGCTTACCAGTGTCCCGTGTCCCCTTGCCCCATGCTGAGCTGCTGCCGCCTCCTAACTTAGTTAGGTAGCCAGCCTGCCTGCGCCTGCCCAAGTTAGGATTGCACTCTAAGGGTATTTAGCTGGCAGTCCTTTGTGGTCTGAGACATGGAGTGTGGGGTCATTGTAATCTTATCTCAGGCAGGAATTCAACTGATAGCCTGATAATCATCTGTCCAGATTCCTTGATTGCAAAATGGTCATGACTGACCTTTGGTCACAGCTTTGCTATGATCATGAACCAAGTAAGGAAATGCCATTATGAGCCAGTCTTTCAGTCTCAATGAACAAAATGAGCAGCGCAAGGAGAGCAGGAAGTTGCAATTCTTACAGCAGATTGGTAATTATGACAAATAAGGCATGTGACCAGTGGTGTCATCTAAATGATTTAAGAACAGGTTCTCACTTTTGATTGGCACGTGTTGGGACCCGCCCACCGGAAGTGACGTCATAAGCCGGAAGTGAGGTCGTGGCAGGAAGGGACATGAAAAAAGCCCTTTTTGAGGCCTCAGACAATTTTAAACTGACCCAACAGTTGCAACAGTATTCCACAGCACCCCCAGAACATGTTAAGGAGGCCTGGCATCATGTTAAAGTGACCCAATAGTTCGAAAACCCCAGAGCTACTCATTTTTCAGTGGCAAGGCAAGGCAAGGCAAGGCTCTGCTCGCTGCCTGCCTGCCTGCGTGGCTCTGAGAACGTGCAGGCAACTCAAACATGCAGGAAATTCAAACGTTGCAGGGGGCGGAGTCGATGGGTGGGCGGGCAAATGGGCGGGGCCAGCCATAATCCTAGGAACCGGTACTCGTGTACCCCCGCGTATCCCCTGCATGACATCACTGCATGTGACTGTCACCAAGTGCTTCCTTGAGCTCCATGGCACCATCCTCGCACGCACAGAGAGTTTCTGCAGTCACAGAGATGTCTGAATTGTCTACTCCGTTCCATTGCTCTGTTGTCTTAAACACAAGCCAGATCATTGCGGTGTTCTGGCTGGAGTTTTCAGAATCTGTAGGAAACTCATTTTGAGCATGACCTTGCTAGCATGTGAAATGAGTGCAATGGTGTGGTAGTTCGAGCAATCTTTGGCATTGCCCTTCTTTGGGATTGGAATGTAAACTGATCTTTTCCAGTCTTGTGGCCACTGCTGGGTTTTCCAAATTTGCTGGCATATGGAGTGCAGCACTTTGACAGCATCATCTTTTAAGTTTTTCAGTAATTCCGCTGGAATGCTGTCAGCTCCACTAGCTTTGTTGTTAGTGATGCTTTCTAAAGCCCACTTGACTTCACACTCCAGGATGTCAGGTTCGAGCTCAGTGACCGCACCATTGTGGTTATCAGGAACATTTAGATCGGCCTTCCTCTGTGTATTCTTGCCACCTCTTCTTAATGTCATCTGCTTCTGTTAGGTCCTTGCCGTTCTTGTCCTTTATTGTGCCTACCTTTGCACGGAATTGTCCTTTGACATCTCCAATTTTCTTGAAAAGATCTCTAGTCTTTCCCATTCTATTGTTTTCCTCTATTTCTTTGCATTGCTCATTTAGGAAGGCCTTCCTATCTCTCCTTGCTGTTCTCTGGAAATCTGCATTCAGTTGGGTATATCTTTCCCTTTCTCCCTTGCTTTTGGCTTCCCTTCTTTCCTCAGCTATTTGTAAAGCCTCGTCAGACAGCCTTCTTGCATTCTTTTCTCTTTGGGATGGTTCTAGTTGCTGCCTCCTGTACAATGTTACAGACCTCCATCCAAGGTTCTTCAGGCATTCTGTCTACCAAATCTAAGCCCCTAAATCTATTTGTCACCTCCACTGTATATTCGTATGGGATCTGATTTAGGTCATACGTGGAGGGCCTAGTGCTTTTCCCTACTTTTTTCTGTTTAAGCCTGAATTTTGCAATAAGAAGCTCATGATCTGAGCCACAGTCAGGTCCAGGTCTTGTTTTTACTGCCTGTATAGAACTTCTCCACCTTTGGCTACAAAGAATGTAATCAATCTGATTTCAATGTAGACCATCTGGTGAAGTCCATGTGTACAGTCGCCGTTTGTGTTGCTGGAAAAGCGTGTTTGCTATGACTAATGTGTTCTCCTGACAAAACTCTTATCAGTCTTTGCCCTGCTTCATTTTGTACTCCAAGACCAAACTTGCCTGTTACTCCTATTACCTCTTGACTGCCTACTTTAGCATTCCAATCCCCTATGATGAGAAGGACATCTTTTTTGGGTGTTAATTCTAGAAGCTGTTCTAGGTCTTCATAGAAACGGTCAACTTCTTCCTCTTCACCACCAGTGGTTGGGGCGTAGACTTGGATTACTGTGATGTTGAAAGGTTTGCCTTGGATCCGAATTGAAATCATTCTATCACTGAATGGTTATACCCCAGTATTGCTGTTCTCACTCTCTTGTTCACTATGAAGGCTACTCCATTTCTCCTAAGGGATTCCTGCCCACAGTAGCAGATGTAATGGTCATCTGAATTAAACTCTCCCATTCCTGTCCATTTTAGTTCACTAACTCCCATGATGTCGATGTTCAGCCTTGACATCTCACGTTTGACCACATCTAGCTTACCTTGATTCATAGATCTGACGTTCCAGGTTCCTATATAGTATTGTTCTTTGCAGCATCGCACTTTCCTTTCACTTCCAGACACATCCACAGCTGAGCTTCCTTCCAGTTTTGGCCCAGCTACTTCACTCTTTCTGGAGCTACTAGTACTCGTGTTCTGCTCTTCCCCAGTAGCATAATGGACACCTTCCGACCTGAGGGTCTCATCTTCCAGTGTCATATCGTTTAGCCTTTTAGTTGGCTAAACTTGGGTAACCCTGCATGTTGATGTTGGGTAACATCTTGGGTAACAAGATGTTGGGTAACATCTTGGGTAACCCTGCATGGCATAGTTCACAGCTTCATTGAGCTACTCAAGCCCCTTCGCCACGACAAGGCAGTGATCCATGAAAGGGTAACCAACAAGTGCCATTATTTAAATACTTAGGAATCACGCTCCATCACAGACTTAATTGGTCTTTTCACAAAAAATCAGTGATTTCTTCATCATCGTTCCAATTAAATGCAATTTTGAAATTTTTTCACATTTCCAGTAACCAATTTGTACCTGCAGCACTGCTTATCTTCCAGTCCAAACTTCTGTCCCATCTTCTTTATGGGGCTCCTATTTGGATAGAGGCCGTAAATCACAACCTCAACTTAATAGCAGCTTCCTTTTTTAGGAAAATTTTAGATGCCCCAAATTTGATTCGTCTTTCTACTCTAGCACTTGAATTAGGGTCACACCTTCCTTCTACTCTTGCTTGGTCTATTACTTTCAAGTACTGGCTCCATCTTCATTTGAACTCCAACCCCAATTCTCTTCTTTATGATATTTTCAGAGACTCTTACTCTTCGAACTGGCTCAAGCTGATCAAGTCCAAACTTCTATCTCTTGGCCTAAATTTGGAATCCCTTACCGACACAGGAATTCAACAGGCCCATTCCTTAATTAAAGCCAAACTTTGGCAACATGAGACCCTCTCAGCTAGACTGAATCCCACTTGCTCTCCGCTTTTTTGTTTGGTCTTTCCCCTTCTTTAGGTCGTCTTTCAAATTATTTTTCCCTACTAACTAACCCTGGACTGAGAAGAGCGTTTATGTTAGCTCGATTTAATATTTTTCCTTCTGCGGTGCATGCAGGTCGTTTCTTAAACATCCCTCATGATGATCGGCTTTGTTTTTTCTGTCATTTGGTGCCGGATACCCTGGATCATATTTTATTTTGCTGTCCGGCTCACCAATCTCTCCGGAAGTTATACCTTGAAGCTTGGGTGTCCCTTTTTCCTAACTCTCTTTCCTTTTTCTTGAGTGATCATTTTCCATCAATTACTGCCGCTGTAGCTGGGTTTTTATTAGAGATCTCCAAATTAACAAAGCAATTTCACATATTGCTTTGATCTTGTTTACTTTCTCTTTAAGTTTTACTACCTATTTTCAACCTTGAACCTGATGGAATTATTACTGTGATGTGTTTGTTATTTATATATGCCATTAAGGGTTTGAAACTGAAACTGAAACTACTTTGGCCACCTCATGAGAAGAGAGGACTCTTTAGAAAAGACCCTCATGCTGGGAAAGATGGAAGGCAAAAGGAGAAGGGGGCGGCAGAGGATGAGATGGTTAGACAGTGTCACCGAAGCGATGAACATGAAATTGGGCGGACTCCGGAAGCTAGTGGAGGACAGGGAGGCCTGGCGTGCTGCGGTCCATGGGGTTGCGAAGAGTCGGACATGACTTAGCGACTGAACAACAACAACAAGGGTAGGGACATGAAAGTTTTAGAGATCTACTGCAGCAGCAATAGCTCTTGCCCTAAGAGGCCACCAACATACTTGAAGAAGGAGGACATTTTCATAACCTGAAAACCTGTCACTCCCCATCAGTGCCCCTGCCCTCCATGCAGCCACCCACATCCAAGTGGCACACAGTTATTGGCTTGGCACAGAGTGTGCTGACGCCTTCCCAGGGCCACTGTGGACGCAATCAGGCTGCCGTGCAACCTTGTTTGCTCATCGGGGGGTATTTCAGCTTTGTCATCTGCTTTGAATCTCTGCCCTGTCCCTGATGCGCTATCTTTCTAGGACGGTTTCCTCACTTCCATAAAGCAAGCAAGACATTATATAAAGCTGAATAAATAACAGGAGAGTGTAATCTCATTGGCTATTTGCCCACTGATAGCAGGTCATTGAGCTTTTGCAGAATAAGCAGCTTAGAGTTGTCTTCCTTAATTTGGACCTGGCAAAAGTTGAATTCATACCCCACATCTTCCACCTTTATGAAAATGTAGGTTTTTGTCTTCGATATTAAAAAAGGATAACCCCATTTTTTGAGAGATGGGTCCTACTTCAAGCAACAGAAGAATGCAAACTAGGGGCACTGAGAATGAGAGAACGGGAGAAAAAGCACTCATTTTGACCTAGAGAAGTGGGGGTGGGAGGGATAATACTTTCATTTCAATTTTCTCCAGCATACTTCTCAAATTCTTCTTCCTAAGGACACAATCCTAACCTGGAGTTAGGCTGGCACAGTTAGGCCAGCAAAATTTGGCCGGCACAACAGATACCGTAAAGTATGTTTGGACCACTCTCAGAATCAGAGGCCAGGACGCAGATGTGCGCCATCCTCCCAAGAGTGGTCCAAACGTGCATTATAGTGGCCCTTGTGCCAGCCGAACTTTGCTGGCCTAACTGTGCCGGACAAACTCCAGGTTAGGATTGCACTCTCAATCTTATACAGGCCAATTGCCTTCTGGTGTTTCATGAACCCCTCAGATTGCCTGTTTCTGTTAATCAAATTGCAGTGTTGCAGTGCAAGTTTTGGAGTCGTTTTATACTCCAATTGCACTGAAAGGGAAACTGAAGCTTATCAGCACCTGCTGTTGATAAATTTTTGTACATACAAACAGATCATTATTATTGAGCCCAGTATTTTTGCTGTTTCTATTCCTGTAATACCAAAGGGCAAGTCTTAAGAAAAAGTTGTTGTTTTTTTGAGGATTTTACTGTACAGCCAATCCTCTTTGTATGCAAACTCGCTATCTGTGAATTCGCTTATCTGCTTATTGCTACTTATCTTATCTGCGCCTCTGTCCTCCTTATCCACTATGCAGAGACCTTCCAAAGGCTGCAGGGACCTTTAGAATGGCACCTGTGACAAGTGCTGACCCTGTTAAAATGGCTGGCAGAAGCATCTGCCGGCCATGTTTAAGGGGCACATGCTGGTCATGGGTGCCTTCTGAAGATCCCTTCAGCCTCTGGAAGGGCTCTGCAGCTTCCAGAGATCTTTTGGCACTTCCTGCTGCACTCTGCTGGATTCTTCTGATGGCAGAGATGGTACCCCTTGCACCTAACCCCAATGATCCCCTAGGTTCAATAAAGGTAAATGACCTTTACCTTTAGTCTAGTTGTGACCGACTGTAGGGGCTGGTGCTCATCTCCGTTTCAAAGCCTGTAGAGCTGGCGTTTCATCCGAGGACAAGTTTCCATGGTCATGTGGCCGGGATGACTCTACGCCGTAGCGCACGGAACGCCGTTCCCTTCCCACTGAAGTGGTCCCTATTTATCTCCTTGCATTTAGGTGCTTTCGAACTGCTAGGTTGGCAGGAGCTGGGACAAGCAACGGAAGCTCACTCCATTGCACAGTCTTGAACTCCCAACCTTCCGGTCGGAAAGCCCACAGCAGCGGTTTAACCCGCTGCACCACCACATCCCTTCTAGGTTCAAAAGTTATCTGTGAATTTGCAAGGATTTCCAGGAACCTAACCCTAGCTGATAATGAGGACTGAATGTACATTCCTTAAGGCGTACTCCTGGACCTTCTCACACTCGTTCCAGTCCAAGATGCAGGAGGAGAAGCAGTGCAAGCATATGGATCTATATCCCCCCACCCCAATCTGCTGCTTGAGGTGACCATCTCACTTTGTCTCATAAGCGGACTGGTATTTCACTATAGGTGAATCTTGGTGTAGTGTGTTTCTTATCAGCCCACCTGACTTGATTATTACAGGCCCTATCTATCTTTAATAATTTATTCCTTGTAGCACTGCTTTTGAAAACCTAGTCCACAGTGAACTTTGGAAGCAGGGAGGGCTCTGGGAGGCAGCAATGACAATAGTAAAACTGCCTTTCCAGTGCCGACAGTGGCACATGCTGAATTGGAACATATTTCCTCCTGCATTTAGAGGCCCTGCACAGAACCTTGGGTGAAGTGTTGCTGGTGTTGGATAGCAGACTATGCTTACACATGTTTGGTGGGAAGTTTGTTGGCTGGTTCAGTGCTAAGAGCACATTCCTCGCACACAGAAAGTTTCAGGCACTTCCAATTACATAACTTTAGGTAGGAGGACTAGTAAAGTCCCGGGCATGAAACATTGGAAAGCTTCTGGTTGCAATCCTATGCACACTTCCCTGGGAGTAGGCACCATTGAACACAATGGGGCTTACGCCTGAGTAGACATACATAGGATTGTGCTGTCTATCACATTAGTCAGAGAAAAACAATACTGGCCGGCATACCAATAGTCCGATTCAGTGTAAGGCGGGTTCATATGGTCAAGACACCACAATTCAAGGTCAATTCAAGGCAGAGAGAAAGGCGCTCCAGAGGGTTATATTAACACTGCTCAGAAGATCATTGGCTGTCCCCTCCCTTCCTTGGAGGAGCTTTATAGCTTAAATTGTCTGAAGAAGACTTCTAAAATTCTGAAAGATCCATCACGTCCTGGTCATCAGTTTTTTGAACTACTGCCATCGGGCAGAAGATACAGGACGATTAGAACAAGAACGAACAGATTAAAACACAGGTTTTATCCTAGTGCAGCGTCTAGACTAAATGCAGTGGTATAGTGACATGTTGAATAGAGTTTTAAGCAAAGTGGGATTGTATGTGATGTTTTTGTTTTTGTTGTAGTGTATTGTGTTGTTTTTACCATGCGAAAGCACCTAATTTTGTTGTACGTGTGTACACGTGTACAATGACAAATAAATTTTCTATTTCTGTTTCAGTGCATAATAGCAGCTTGACTGATAGTGATAAATGTTCCTTGAAGGACTGACGCCTGAGGCAGATGCCAGATACCACTTCCCTCACTTGGTGGTGCAACAGCTGCCATCATCACTGGTCCTCTTCCTCATGGACCCTGGATTCAGACAGGGTGGCCCTTGTGCCAGCCAAACCTTGCCAGCCTAACTGCCGGCCTACTTCCAGGTTAGGAGTATTGCTCTTGTGCAGGGGAGCAATATCAGGGGATGGCACTGATGTTCATCGACTGCTTGTGGGAAATATTCCCTGCATTTATTTTCTTGCCATTATTGTTGTTGTTGTTGTTGTTGTTATTTTCATGCCATAACGATTATTCTCTCTCAGTCTCACCTACCTCACAGGGTGGTTGTGAGGACAAACAAAGGGGAGGAAACATGCACATCACCCTGAGTTCCTTGAAGGAAGGGCATATAAAATGTGAAAAATATAAAGAAATAAATAATTTTGTCATATTGTTGTTGTTCAGTCGCTACGTTGTGTCCGACTCTTCGCGACCCCATGGACCACAGCACGCCAGGCCTCCCTGTCCTCCACTAGCTTCCGGAGTTCACCCAATTTCATGTTCATCGCTTCGGTGATACTATCCAACCATCTCATCCTCTGCCGCCCCCTTCTCCTTTTGCCTTCAATCTTTCCCAGCATGCGGGTCTTTTCTAAAGAGTTTTCTAAAGAGTCCTCTCTTCTCATGAGGTGGCCAAAGTATTGGCGCTTCAGCTTCAGGATTTGTCCTTCCAGGGAGCAATCAGGCTTGACTTCCTGTAGGATGGACCGATTGGATCTCCTTGCAGTCCAGGGGACTCTAAAGAGTCTTCTCCAGCACCATAATTCGAAAGCATCTATTCTTCGGCGCTCTGCCTTTCTTATGGTCCAGCTCTCACAGCCATACATTTGTCATATGGGGGGGCCAATATTTATGGGCCCTGGGTGTCAAATGACTGGTTAGGTGGCTTATCTGGTGTTTCTCTCAGCAGCTGCTGGCTTGTGGACAGCCATTTTCCTCTCATGGCTAAGGCTACCAACTCTGACAAGTTGTTCCTGGAGATTTATTTATCTAACATTATATAAAGTTGGAAATTTCTGGAAACCCTGGTCTAATCTTTTGAATTTCTTTCAGTATTGTAGTTGCCTGGAGGCTGATGCTGATTCCTGGAGATTCCAGGCCAATCCTGGAGGGTGAGCACCTCTACCCACAATACTCCCAACATGTTCTAGGGCATCATGGGAAAATGGTTCTCCCCAGAGGCAGCCACAATTTTTCCTCACAATGTAGTCTTAGATCCTACCCGTACTCTTAAGTCATATGGGGGGGGGGGGCTTTTGACTGTACCACCACCAGGAGAGGTGAGGGGGATGGTGGCCAGGAATAGGGCCTTCTCGGTTGTGGCCCCCTGACTTTGGAATACCCTCCCCTTAAAACTAAGAACTGCTCCCTCTTTGGCAATATTTCGACCTCCTTATTTCATCAAGCTTTTAACTGTTGACAGGCTGGCTGGTTTTTATACTCTCTTAGGATCCATGGGGCTTGTTTTAAATGTTTTAAATTTTTAAATCATTTTAATATTGTTCTTAACTATTGTCTTCTATTGTTAAACACTGTAATTTTATTGTATTTTATGTTGTAAGCCGCCTTGGGTGCCCATTGGGCAGAAAGGCGGGATATAAATTAAATAATAATAAAAATGATAGTCAGGTTGTGCTGTGTGTGTGTGTGTGTGTGAGTGGGTGGGGGCATTGTGGGGAAATGGCCCCAAGGGGGAACATTAGAAGCAGGCCCTGCCAGTTGTGGGGGGACTATTTAGATTCGGGAAAATGTACAGGGAAAAGATTAAAAACACCCTTCCCAGAGGGCTGCCGGTCCTATCAAAAACAAAGTCTGCCCCCCCCCCCGCTTTAAAGTTTTTTTAAAAAGGAAAATTTGGCCTTGAGATTTCCTCTTAAAACCAGAGAGCCTGGAAAGAAGACAGGAAGATTCAGAAGATTCTTGGTGCTCGCGGGTTCTCCATAGTTTCCATCTTTAGCATAGCAGTTCGCCCCCCCAGGAATCCGGAGTCGCTCCCTTTAACCCTCTGAGTGCCGGCCAACCAAGAAGAAAAGCTCTTTGCACAGGAATTGGGAGGGGGGAGAGTGAAGTGGGCGGAGTCAGCCCTAATTTTAACTAGTGGAACTGAGTTCCCCCGCGTTCCCCCTGCATGGGTGGGTTCAGTGCTAGACCACGCTTAGAAAGGAAGGAACCTCTCCGACGTATGCTTCAGAATCCTCCATCTGGAACTTGTCCCTCCGGGGGAGAGGGAAACCTGCCCACAGTTTGAGGAGAACCCATTTGAAAAAGCAACCACAAACCAACCAAACTTCAGAACGACGAGAGGGGCAAGCCGCTGGGGAACCATTTCTGTGAAGCTCTCGATTCAGCCCCCTAGTACCTATACCCTACTGTCACTAAGCCAAAGTAAACCTCACTGGAAAACAATGCATATTCTTCCCCTGTTTCTCCCCTGCCTTCATTGGCCAATCTTGCCTTGGTTGTCAAATTATGAATTGCAAGCCTCTTGGGGCAAGGGGTCTACCCTCTTTGAACTTCTAAAGTGCCATGCACATAGCTAGTGCTCTGTAAATACCCAGTTAATTCATAATAACCTGACACCAACTTGGTCCCATTATTGCTGCAAGTTTCCTTGCACTCCCACAATGCCATCTGTTTTCCTTTTAAGCTCTTATTCCTTCCAGGGCCTCCTTCCAGTCCCCTCCGTTGGACATTCTTTTCCCCATATTGTGCCTACCTGCCCTACCTTTTTCTGCAGCTGCATCTTTGTCTCCTTGTCTGGAGAGCGCAGACAGTTGCATGTCACAGGTAGCTGGGTTGTCCTGGGTGTTTTTCTCAGGTTTCAAAGAAGAAAGGCTGGATTTCCCCCCCTCCCATGGTGCAAGAGGTTGGATCCCAACACTGGGCTTGGTGACTGCTGAGTTCCTTCCAAGACTAATTCGGTCAGGATTATTTTGTGCAGCCATTAATCAGGGCTGGAAGGAAGCACCATGCCAGCTTCTGAGGGAAAACTACAGCCTCTGCCACCCATACTGGGTGAGAAGACTCATCCTGTCCCAATATCCTGTCTGTGCCAGGTGCCAAGCACCTGATGAAGCCACAGACTCTCATTATAGACTGATTCACCTCCTATAATCAGTCACTTCCAGTGTCCTATATTTGGGGGGATTTTTGGCTAATAGGGACGGATGATAATTAGTCACAAAGTTGTTGGAACTGTTCAGTCCACCTTGACTATCTTATCTAGTTGTGAGCTGGTGGATACAAGAGACAGACAACACATGCACACACACATGGATCTGGTGTGGCCTCAGGCTCTGAAAGGCTTACCAGTAACTTTTCATTTTGGTGTAGGCAAGTAATGACCTTGCCCAACTCATTAGCTGCGGGTTCCTGTTTACTTCCAAGAAAACTCTTCCTAGCTTTCAAATGATAGAACTGCACATAATATCCTGTGGCTTGCCTGCTCCAGTCTTATACTGTATTATGCACTGTGACAGAAAAAAGGACTAGTTTCCACTTGCAGTACTAATTGGCGCTTCCAGAATAAAATAAAGCTGATTTTTCACTCTAGTACAAAGTATAGACAGTTTTCACCATAGTGATGCCAACGGATAGAGTGATGGCACTCTGGTTAGATGCATAACAACAACAGGGGCTTTTGATTTATAACGTTTTGGCTTTGTGTGCTTCTAGTCTTTTTCTATCTCTTAGTACTGTACTATTGACACTTTTGGACGGTTATGGTAACAAAGAGAGTTCTTGATGGTATCTGTACATGTTACTTAATTTCACGCTAGGTGTTGCCACATGATATTAAGAACATAAGAAGAGCCCCACTGGATCAGGCCAAAGGCCCATCCAGCCCAGCTTCCTGTATCTCACAGTGGCCCACCAGATGCCTCAGCGAGAACACTAGACAACAAGATGCCTGCATCCTGTGGCCACTCCCTTGTATTTGGCATTCTGAGGTAAATTTCTGAGGTAAAATTTTGAGGTAAATAATAATTTGCACCTGGCATTAAAGGAACCTGAATTCTTGCTCTGTTGTTGACCTGGAGCACACCTCTGCGCACCCAGAGGTATGCCCCACAACCCATGCCAGGCATGTGTAGACAGAGCAAAAAGAAACCAACCAACCAACTCATGTTAGGACCCACCAGAAGTGATGTCATTAACCTGGAAGTGATCTCATAGCCGGAAATACCATCATCAAACAGGAAGTGCTGTCATTGTGACATAATAAAATGACACTCTTGACTGCAAATTGGCATCTCTGGGACTGCAGCAATTGCACAACCATGAAACATCCCTGATAGGACAAAATATTATGTAAAGGCAGTAAATGAAATTTTTTTGAAAAAACCAAAAACCGCCATGGTTTGTATTTAATAAAACAACAGGTACAGTGCAATCATAAATGTGTTTGTTCATGTCCACGATGTCCAGTGAGGCTTACTCTGAGGGAAATGTGCATAGGATTGCAGCCTTAATTTGAAAAAATCATTTTGCTTGTTCTGTTGCATTGAACTTTTATGTTCTTTTTTGGGACGTGTGTGTGGAAACTGTCATCCCAGCATGGAATCTTTTCCAGTGGCTGTTTGATGGTGTGTTTTTATATTATTTTAAAGACTGTGTGCCATTTGGGGATAACCATTTATTTTTCTATGGAAACCATTTAATGAACAATTTCTTTTTCTTTTTGCTGAAAATGCCACATATAAATACATGTACTCTTAGTAACAATATTTTAATTAAAAAGTATATGTTGAATAAATATTTTGTAGATAACTAGAAAGACAGATCTGCTCTCTTAGGCTGGTGAGGATCTTTTCTGTATGTCCGCTGAAACCATAATCAACAAATTGAGAAAAATAAAGGAACTAGCAGCGGAATCACAAATTTGATAGAATAAGAGGAAACAAAGAGGACTGAAGGAATGTGCTTACAATCTTGGGGGATTCAGGGGATGGAGGACAGGAATGCCCCCATATCTGCTGGGGTTCTGTTCTGGATGCCACAGTGGATACCTGAAATTGTGGATATGCAGGGATGCCTTTTTAAAGATAGGGGAACATCAATGGTTTTGCTGCAAAAAGGTAAAAAAAAAAAGAGATTTGTTGAACGTTCCCCCTATCTTTTGAATAGGTGTCTCAGTATCCGTGGTATCCGTGGATAATCTAAACTGTGGATGCCGAATCAGCAGCTACTGGGGGCATACCTGTATTTGCAATTGCATCTCTCTCTGATGACTGTTTATTAATGAAATGTCGATTATTGTATCTAATAAAAACTGTTGTAGAAAATTCCCAGGAAATAAGGTAAAAAAACAACCCATCATTCTAAAAGCAAAATAGCTTGTGAAACGTGCGAACAGATCCTGAGTGTTTCCTTATCGCAATGTCGATTATTATTATTATATTCCGCATTCATTCCCTGCAGCATCATCGTTATCTCGTCCAGCAATCGTCCTCCGAGGCGCGCGTCACGCGAAGGTTTCCCATCCCAGGGCCCCGCCCCTCGTGCCCTCCAGCCGCGCCACCAGCGGCCGAGGCGGGCGAACGGAGTGGGCAGGGCGCAAGCGGTCCACGGCGATGACGCTGGAACCCGGCGTCGCCATGGCAACCTTTGTTGCCGGCCAGAGGGAGGCCGCGATTGGTCTTCGCGGCGGTGACGACACGCGGTCTCCGGAGGCTGGTAAAGCGCCGGTGCACTGCCGCAGCGAGCACGATTCTCCTGAGGGAAGCGCCGGCAGCCGGAGGCAGCAGCGAACGCACCGGAGTCGTAGCGGCACCTGGCGGGACCCGCAATGTCGAACCCCCGAGAGGAGAGGTCAGAATCCCCTGGGGAGCGGGGGGGGGGGAGAGGAGGAGGAGGGGGGGCCCGGCACGTGGCCCCCAGATCCACTTTGTCAGTAGGTTGCGAGGGGGGGGCACGATCCCCACGCCTTCCCCACCTCCAGGGACGCAGTTCTAAAAATAGATTTATAGTTCCTAGTTCAAGGTGCTTCGCCTACTCACTCTGACTGGAAACCGCACAACAGACCTGTCAGACTATTCAGTGGGGTTGGTTGGGGTGGGGGCAACATGCTAAGCTTTGCAGGAGCCTGAGCTCCTGGGTAAAGCGGCCCCACCCCCTCGTCTTCACAGCCATTCGCGGCCTGGAATCGAACTTGGGACATCGTGATTGAAAGTCCAAACTCCTGCAGTGTGTTCCTGTGCCTGACTAGTCAAAGAGTTCTGTGGGGCTTACTTCTTGGGAAGCGTGTGGAGGATTTCAGCCTTGGCCACTGAGTTACAGCATCTCTTCCAGTGTGGCTCAGGGTTGCTTTCCAACCCCCCTTGCAGAATCTTTCCACCTTCCTGGTTCCCCCCCTCCCCGTCTACCTTTTATAGCTATGAATTCTAGGGTTGACCCCCTCCCCTGATTCTAGCCCCGCTCCCCCAGCCAGCTCTGGAATGCTGTAAAGGAATTTGTATTCTGAAGCAGAAGGATGGAGCTGAGGCATAGAATGGCGATCCAGGCTCCTGGTTCCATCCCAATGGATAATGGTGGGGTGATGCTTGTGGGTTGCTTGGATGCTTGAGTTCTTTGATGGTGGTGGAGTCCTGGCTACAGATTTGGAAAAGCAGGCCCTTAGTCAGCCAAAGAGCGGAGGATCGCGATTGGGGCACCTGCGTTCTGCCCTGGGACACACCACGTGGTTGTGGATTATGGAGTTGTAACAACTTCCAAACCATTAGCTGTGTCAGTTTGAAACAGCAAAACCAAAGGGTCTTGTGGCATCTTAACAATGAGGACATTTATTTCCATAGAAGCTTTGTCGGAATATGATGATTTGTACAGTTCTTTTCCTCCGTGTTTGCACTGGTTCATGTATACTGTATTATTTGATTAGATTTACCCTTCTTCCTCCAAGGAATTCTGGATGGCTTTATGGTCGTCTCCCTCCACCCCACTGTATTTTTACAGCAGCTCTGTGAGGTAGACTCAGATTTTCCCCAGATTGTTGAGGGGAGTGAAAAGGAGGACTGCAAACTATGATGTCACTGAGGCCAAGGAGTTCATGACTGAAACTTGACTCAGGAAGTTGCAGACTATACCATCATCAGGTTCCTAACTGTGTACGAGACTGGAGGGTTGGAGTAGGGTTGTTTTGGAGGGCAAGATCATGATAGATCTTGCATCATTTCAACTTTTTTTTTTTTAAAATTGTGTCTCCCATGAGAAACACCCAGGCTCAAGATGTAGAAGTCGTGTATTCTTGACCTGAAAGTGAAACTCCCTTTTTGTCTAGACCCATAAACTATGTTTCAGTTTCCTGTCCACCCTTCAGAGGTGTCCTGCCTTGAAGTCTGAGAACGATACCATCCCATAATTATTTGGGGGAAGGAACATAGCTCACTGGTAGACCTCAGTGGTAAACGTTTGCATGCAGATGTCTGCAACTTTGATCTCCAGGTAAGACTGGCATGGAGCCCAATTTGAAACTCTGGAGAGCAGTTGCTTCGTGTAGAACCAGTGTGAAGGCTGGTTGCACTTGCTCTTTTGTGGAGGGAAGGGCATCTGCACATGGTCTGAAGCACATTCTTCCCTTCTTAGGTAAGGCTCAGCCTTGTAACTTGAAAGCCCATTCTAGGCTGAGTGTCTAGTGACCTGGAAGGGGCCTGAGAGCTGGAACACCTTTTCCTAGTGCAGGAGCTCAGCCCTGGAACTTTTGAAGAGAATACTTCTGAGCATGCACAGTGTGTTTAATTGTCACCATGAGCTTTGACAAATTGGGAGAGCCAAGGGGCACATTTTCCAGTTAGTCCAGGGAGTCTTGGCACTGTTTGTCGCATATCCGGCTTTTCCATTTATACGAGTCTTAAAGTCAACACACACCGCTTAAAGCTCATAAAATACAATAAAAAAATACCTCTACAACCAAATACAACATAAACATGACGAAACAAGAGCCAGAGCCAGGAAATAAAACCACTGAACAGTAAACCCAATTTTAAAACCCAGCTGACTAGAGAAGCTAGAGAACATTCGAGGCAGGCTTTTTGGCCTATAAAGAGGAAGGTTATTAGTTGCAGATGAGAAAGGGCAGCAGAGAAAGAGGCAAGGTGGGACCAACAACCCCTGAGAAAGTCTTCTCCTATCTCCCGCTGAATGCAACTCCACTATAGGTGGGATATAAAGAAGAGCTTCAGTGGGAGATCGTGCAGGAGGAGGAGGTCCACTGTCCATGGGGCAACAAAGGCAAAGTCTTCTTATCCTAGTTGTTGAATCATCAGTCGGTTGAGAGATGAGAAGCAAAAGAGGAACAGTGAGGAATCTGGGCTTTATTTCTTTCCTAATGTCTCAGCATCCCCACTATAGATGGGTCAGGGGCATCTGTCGATGGCTTCTGTGGAACAGTAGGTAGACAGAGGCTAAAGACACGGCTAGATTGTTGATATAATAATAATAATAATAGTAATAATAATAATAATAATGATGATGATGATGATGATGTCAGCAATGCATCTTTTCATAGCTTATCGTCCTTCGCTGTAATGTACCTTTGTTGTCGCAGATGGTGGTGGGCCTCGGGTGAAAAACCTGGAAGCTCAAATGATTTGGAAAGTTGCCACAAATGGAAAAAAAAGAAGATACCTGCACAATCAAGGGATGGGTTTTTTAAATCTGATTTTGCGTATGGCCCCTGCAGATTGGTTTGGAGGAAGATCTGCGCCCGCAAGGATTACCAGTTTGCAGTCTAGGGACCACGTTTGCAGCTCTGGGTTCCTGGTTCCTAGCACTCTCCCAGTCCTGGCTCCCACCTTCCCTTCAAGGAGGCCTGTGGCTTTATCCTATGGCAAACAGGGATGGGGTACAGTACAGGATTGGGATGCGTGTAAGACGAGTTGCTTCCTTTAGTGACAGGACCATCACGCCCTGGACTGCTGTGTCCCAGTCAAATGCATCCCAGGATTGGACATTTGCACCTGTTCTTTTTGCATCCCAGACATTTGTGTCCCAATATGTATATGTTTATATTAGCTGTATGTTTTTTATTTTTAAAATGCAAAGGTAGGCTTAGAGTTAGGGCTGGGATAAGAGGTGTAGGATATATGACATTGGGCTTGTTGCCCAGTTATAATGGGATACGAATGACCAGGACATAGGACGCCAATAACCCGGATGCATTTGACCAGGATGCAATGGTCCAGGACACAAATAACCTTTAATTCTGATATAGCAGCAAGTGCAAACATTGTATTATCTCTCCCCCCATACTTTTCTCTGTTGGCTTGGGCATGGCCTGGGCGAAAGGCCTATCCTACCAAGCCTCTCTCCCTCTCCAATTTTTTCTCCCATTTGCACAAAGAGGGTGATTCTACCATCCTTAGCACAACCATGTGCTCCAGTTCTCGTTCATTCTCTGCTTGGAGCACATGAACCACAACTAAAAGTTGCATGAGTGACAGCTGACTCTCATGCACATTCTATATTTCACAGTCACACTGCAAAGAATTCATGCTAGGTATTTTGCAATGAACTGCTTGCTCCACCCTTTTAAAGTTCAAAAACGTTTCAATCATCTGGACTGTGGTCCTCCTCAGAATGAATTGTTCAGAACATAAAATTGGTGTAATTTATGTTGGGACACAATCCAGCTCCCTGCAGACCTTGTTATTCTGGTGGTGCTAAAACTTGTCCTGATAACAGAGAAGGAGTAAAGTGACTTCTTTCTTTTGAAGCAACTGGCTGCTTGAAAGCATCCAAGTTGCATGGTTAGGCAAGTGTGGAGATTTTTCTTCCAACATCTATGTTTGAAGAAGAACCTTGTAAGCTCTGGAAGCTTGCAACACTTACAAAACAACTAGTTGACTCCATACAAGTGTTTTTAAAATATATTATCTGTTTGGGGATCTGATAGCTGATCAGGCAAGAGATCTAGTTTTCTCATCCATTAGTCACTGTTAATGGATAAGGTAATATAGTCCTCCTTTGCAGAACCTTGAACTCCCCTACGTAAGAGGGGAAGTCCTTGTACTGAAATACTAATACTGAAATGATGAGGAATGTGGAGCTCTGGATGCAAATGCAGTTATTTACATAATTGTGTTGAAAGCCTGGTTTTCTGCCCTGTTGGTCATAGTTATTTATTGAAGTTTTTTTTTTTCTAGAGAAAACTCTTGATAGGCTAAAAAGTGAGCATCCGAAAATGGAATATATGAACTTTCCTTTCCAAAGGCTGCTAGCATTGATCCAAATTCAGGTAGTCCGAGGCAGTGGTGTCATCTACTCCCCAGTAGACGGTTCGCTGGGCGGGAGTAGGGAGTGATTGACAGTCCGTCAATTCACTTCCGGTTTCTTCGCGCGCCCTGCGTGGCTTTCCCTCGCCTCGGAGGGGGCGCCTGCTCGCCTTGGGGGATGGGTGGGGGGCGCGCCGGGTGCCTGGGCGAGCAGGCGCCCCCTCCGAGGCGAGGGAAAGCCACGCGGGGCGCGCGAAGAAACCGGAAGTGAATTGACGGACTGTCAATCCCTACTCCCGCCCAGCGAACCGTCTACTGGTGAGTAGATGACACCACTGGTCCGAGGCTCTTCCATTCAGAGAAGGCTGGCATGGTGAAGATGCTGGGTCTTTGCTTCTTGTTGATTGACTTCTTGTTCAACCATGATGGCCCTAGGCAAGTCCTTGTCTCACGGTGGCCTGCCTCATGGGATTGTTGTGCAAAAGGAAGGAAGGTGTGAAAGGCAACTTGTGTGTTGTAGAAGTGATAGGTGATCATGGTAGAGGGGAAAAAAGTCAGCTGTCTTAACCTGTTGCTTTCTCAAGCAGACCTATCCCCCTTATTCATCTGAGCAAGCCACCCCATCTTGCACTCCTCACCTGCCCTAGATCAGACTGCGGGTTCCAGATGTGTCAGAGAAATGGGGCAGTAGTGGATCATACACTCACCAACATGGTCTTGGGCAGCATTCCGTATTCCTGAATTCCCTTCTCAGGTGAACGCATAAAGGTAGAGCAGTGGTCTTCAACCTTTTTTGTGCCATGACCCCAGTATAAAAATACAATAAATAAAGTATGAGATTGGGGCCCCTACATCAATCCCACCCCTTGTCTGGGAGGGGGGGAATATATACTCCTGGGAATATAAAATAGTGATGTTTTGCAAATTGACACTCAACTTGATGGCTTTAACAAGACCCAGAATTGGAGACACTTAAGGGCACAATCCTAACCTGGAGTTAGGCCGGTACAAGTCACTTGTGCTGGCCCAGGAGTGTTGAGTGGTTCAAATGTGCTTTACGATGTGTTCGCAACACTCCTGGGCTGGCACAAGTGACTTGTGCCAGCCCAACTCCAGGTTAGGAGTTGGCCCTTAAACAATTAAAATTAGAATATTGGATTTGTAAAATTTGGTGTTAAAACTTGACCTTCAGTTTATGTTGACTTTTTCTGCTCCAGCATTTCAGTTATTTTTATCCCCTCCTTCCGATCTTCTGAACTGCACTGAGTGAGAGCTGGTGATTGTTCATAGAAACTTCCTGAGCTTCTGTTTTTGCATTTGTGATGTTTTCTCCTTGTTTGAGGGGGAGGATAAAACAACGTAGGGCACTGAACTTTGGAATAGAAACTTGAAATACACCCTGGAAATATTTCTGAGGTTTCCTTTCCGCCCATTTCTACCTTTCCCACCCCCCAGGGTGGCTTCTGAGATTTCACCAGGCACTGCATTTTAACATTATCTAGGAAGTCAGTCTTAAGAGCTAGAAACTTGTCTTTGAAAAACAACCAGAAAAATGAAAGGTCTTTGAAAAACAACCAGAAAAATGAAAGCAGAGAGTTTCGGGATTTCCTCACTCACAACCTGTACTTGGCAGGTTGCAATTACGAAATTGTGGGCTGCACCCAAAGCCTGGATGTGCCTCTTCCTTGTTCCATACTGAGAAGTACCTGTCACATTATTGACTCAGTAGTAGTCACAAACTAATCTACAATCCTGATGGTTGTCAGGCTCACTACTGCAACAACCCCACAGGGTCAGTTATCACTGTGTCAATTTTACGACTGGGGCCATGAGGTTAATATAAGAGATAGTAGCTAGCTCTGCTGCGGTTGGTAGGAACTGGAGTCTCTGACTGTTTACCTTCTGAGTGGGTTAGGATTGGCTGCGTACCAACTTCTGTCCTGCCCTGAAGTTGCCAAGTCAAACCAGGGCTTGGGTTTGCAGTGGCATGTGAACCCCACACAGTGGTGTCATTCAAATAATTTAGGAACAGGAACTCACTTTTGATTGGCACTTGTCAGCAACCCGGAACCAGCCACAGAGCCCGTTAGGATCCGGAACACCCGTTCTGGTCCATTCCCCCTGAATGACATCACTGACCCCACAGGCCTGGAGCACCTTCTCAGCTTCTATGACCTTTGCTGTGCCCGCAGGACATCTACTGGGTCTGTGGCATGTGCCTGATGGATGCATCACCACCCCCTGGAACAATAAGAACCTAAGAATGGCTTTGCTGCATCAGACCAGCGTGACATCTTGTCTGGATTCTGTCCCCTATAGTGGCCCCAGCAGACGCTTCTGGAAGCACAAACGTAGGTGCACAATGGTGACAACACCGCCTTTTGTCAACCCTTGGCACAATCATTTATGACTATGCTGCCCTAGCTAATACACACTGATAGGCTCCCCAGTGTGTTTCACCATAAGACCTGCTTTGCTCTGTCATGACGAAGGTCGATCTCTGGTCACTCTCTTTCCCCGGCAGGAGCCATTCAGATGCCTCTGGGGAGCGCATCTGCAGAGCAGGATGGTGATGATAACCACACACACCCTTTGTTCGTCCCCACGTCGGGAGTGGTGCTGACGCAGAGATCTGGCTCGCAGCGCCTTCCCTGTTCAATCATTTGCCACATCCCGCTTCCTTCTTGTACAATTTGTCGCGTCAGAGTCTGACCGGTGCTTCGGGGAAGGACGACAACCTTCCTGCCATTGCAGCAGAGCTCGGAAAGGGTTAGCCAACCAACAGCACACGTTCTGTGGTTTCCTCCTTGTGTAGAGGCAAAGGTGCAAGCTGCTCGTGGTGTGGCTATTCCTTGTCTCCCACCTCCGCGTGCTCACCCCTTCCTCTTTCTCTCAATTCCCCCGCAATAGCACAGTTTCCTTCCTCCTCCTCCTCCCCTCCCCTCAGCTGTCATTACAGCCCTTCCCACAGGCAGAGAGCCAATGGGGAAGCATGCTGCTTGACACACCCCTGCAGCCAAGAGGCCAATCAGGAGCCCCGGATTCTGACACGACCTCTTTTTTCCTGCCAAACTGTGTGAAGGTGAAGTTATGATGCAAGGAACCGTCATCCTGGCATGACCTGGAGTGCGGATAGCACTGTTAACAGCCTGCATGTTTTTCTTCTCTGCCCCCACCATGTTTTTCCTCCTTAGTTTTTTTCCTAGTGCATTCAGTCTGAGCCCATAATCTTCTGTTTGCCAGTGTCAGATCCAGCAGGGCCTTTTTAATGAAATGATGAGAGGAGGCGTGCTCGTTTTCTTTAATCAGTAACAGACCACACATGGTGTTTGGGGGGGTGATGTTACAGCCCCCCACAAGGGCAGAGATCTGGAAGCATTTTTTCGTGGTGCACTTAGTAGCTTAGGGTCAACATGAATTGTCTCCCCCACCACCACCCCGAGTTCATTACATGCTGAAGTTGGTTGTGAGAACAGATCTTGTGTCTTTCTGGAGAACTGCGCAAGCGATTCTGATTGGATTGGGCCCATTCTGGCCAGTCCGCACTTGCTCTCTTCTGTCTCCGTTGTATCTATTGCAAATAGAGATCAATAACCCTGCGGTGCGGAGCAAAATGTCCAGGCTGTGTGTGTGCTCAGGGAGGCGTATCCGTCAAAGAGTCCAGCGACGGTCAGTCATTAACCGAGGCAGGGGGGTGCTTGGGAGGAAGTCCTGAAGCCCTGACGCAAGGAAAGTAAGCCTTGCAGCAGCTCTCCGGGATCTCACAGCCAGCTTTTGGGTGTAGTGATCTTGGTGGGGGGGGGATTGAATACCGGCTGTGATATACATAAAAACACACACACCCCGTCTTTTGGGGGTTAAAATATTTTCCAGAAATTTAAATAATTACTTTTCCAATTAGAAATAATACTGACAGAGAAAGAGAACTGGTTCAGATGACTCACAGAGCCAGGATTAAACCATGGTTTCTCACAATATCCCCTAGGCCTGGGAAGAAGTGCTTGCCCATCCCTCCCTTCACTTAAGATAAATAATTTCACTTCTGATTGTGGTTTGTAAAAGATAAATAATTTCACTTCTGATTGTGGTTTGTAAAAAGCCAGGATTGATGCTGATTTGCCAACTGGCAAATCCTGGCTTGTCCTAACCACAGTTCTCAAAAGAAACTATGATGGGAAGTCCAGATTCACTGTGGGTCTTGAGATCTTGGTTTTGTTTTGAGAACTGGTTAGAACAAGCAACAATCAGTTGGTTCATGCTTGTTATGAACCATGAGCAGACTTAAAATTACTTGTCCCTTTGCATGAGTTTCTGGGGCTAGGGGACATTGTGTAAAACCATGGCTTAATCCTGGCTTTGCACGATATCTGAACTAGATCAGAAGGGCAGGGTAGTTGGCTACTGCTTCCTTGTCCTTTCTTTGCCCTCCCAACAAAGCAGTCACCACTTACTAAGTCCCTGTGGGCCACTGCTCTGTACAAGAACTTCCCACCCACTGCTGAGCTGGGTTCTGTTTCTGCTGTGGAAACTTGTGAGTCAGGTCAGATGGTGTGATGGTGTGACCTTTTTGTTAGTAGCATCCGGTGGGTTTGAGGTTTTTTAGTAGCATCCAGTGGGTTTCCCCTCCAGGTGTGAAGAGGAGGTTTGGTTGTACCTCCTTCCTGTGATGGGATGGAGCGGTTCCTGCTTCGTTTTGCGTCTCCCAGTGGTGCGTTTATGCAACGATGCATGAGAAAGTGGATCAAGAGAACGTTCTCTCTTGATGCTAGATATCAATGATGGTGGTCGATTCAGGATGGACAAAAGGAAATAACCTCTGCACCTCATTTATGCAGGAAATTTGCCCCCACAAAGGCTGACGTTGTTGAGATCATAAGGTGGATGTTGTTGAGATCAACTTAGTTTTTTCCTGGGTCCCGTGTGGCTTTGTGGGGACCAAGGAAGGCTATTGACCTCTTGAGAGGAAACTGGTGTTCTGGGTGTAGAAACCTGGAAATCTTCTAGGCAGGCTCTGGAAGTTATAAGGGCAGCAGTTATTGTTAGCAGGGCGAGCCCCCACATGGCACTCCTCCCTGCCCCCCCCCCCAGTGATTACTTTCCCTTTCTGGAGGAGCCTGGCAACTCTACTCCTGCCAGGCAGTCAATTTCCGTTGCATTCAACAATGGCAGCATCCTCCGCAGATGTGATGATGTCGATTGTCTCCAGGGAAACTTCCCCAGGCAACATGAAGCTGCTGTTCATGGCAGCGGAACAGGATGGGACATTTTTCTGATCGGTCGGGGACCCCAAATGACATTTCTACTCCAGACAAGGGCAGGGCTTTGTTTTAAGCCTTGCTTGGTGTGGCAAAATGTGGCCTGCACATGCTCCGGGATGCCCTCAGCCGTACTGCTTCCTGGGCCACTCTAAACACATTCTGGGGCTCAGACTGAGTAGAGCCGTCCTGGTAAGGAAGGTCGTTTCGTTTCACAGGAAAGCGGGCGTCATGCAGCCCTCCTGAGAACCTGCTCAGGAATGTGAGTAGGAGGAAAGGCTCTCAGGCCAGCCAACCTTGCCCGAAGCCAACTTGTTTTGAGATCGCCAGTCTGTTTGGGTTCTGTCCCAGCCTGAACTTCCTTCGCCTTGCCTCTGTTCCCATGAGAACGCTGAACTTGGCTGTGATGATTGTTATGGGTTAGATGACGTGTAGAGTCAGGATTCCCTGATCCTCACCCCACTCGTTCTTCCCAAGGGCCTGCCTACCTCCTCTTCCCTTCCCCTTCAGTTGGAGATGCTAAAGGGCTGCACCTGGGGCCTTTTGCAGGTCCTAAAGGGGTTGTTCCACCACTAAGCTGTGCTTCTGCCCCATGTAGAAATCAATTCCCAATTTGCCCCTCCATGTCAGGGCAGCATCTTCCCCTCTTGATTTGTGTTGGTTGCCACAAGCACACCATGAATGTCCTGTTCTCCACCCATTTAAACCTTATAATCCAGCTCCTGGCAAATGTCAGTAGCACTTCAGAACATGTGCAGAGTGCCTTTTCTTTCACTATCACAGAAGACCCTCAGATGACAGTCATTCAGCAGTGAAAAGAAAAGCACTCCACACTTGCTCCATGGAGTTTATTATTCCTTTGCAAGTGCGCTGAAAGAACATGTGACGTGTCTAATCACAGCCTGTCCCAAATGCCTCCCGTCTCTTTTGAAGAGAAGGAGGTAGGATGGTTTGCATCTCGAGCCCTATTTTTTTTTTACTATGAGAAATTTTTTTATTTAATTGCTACCAGTTAAATCCAATCTTTAAGTTCTGCTTTCCTTGAACTGCTGCACTTTTCAGTTGCCAACTGACCAAAAACCTAAGCCTGGCCTGCCTTGCTCTTTTTTAATAGCAACCTGGGATGGAGGAATTGACTGACGAATTTTTTCAAGGCATAGATACAATAGGCATTAACTCCCATTAATGTAGGCAGATCCCTGTGGCACAAGCACAGAAACCTGTAACAAAAGTTGGCACCTTTAACTGAACTGAACACGTTGGCCGTTTTTACTCCAGCTATTTGTGGGCAGGAACCTGAAGCATGTTGGCGTCTTAATTTGAAACGATTAAAGAAGATAATATTGTGCTGGTGTGAAAGTGCATTTCTCCATCCCCTGAAGAATCGCAGCGAGCTCCCACACACACCCTCTTTATACGAGTCTCTGTTTCCTTCCCCTTTCTTCATTGTCTTTTCCATGGTGACTTGTAGACTGTAAGCTCCTTGGGGCAGGGGTCTGGCCTCTTCTTCTTCTTTTTTTTAAAATCACCATACACACTAAATCTGGGGCTAGGGATTAAGAAGATGTTTCTTCCTGGCACCTGAAAGTAGGAAAAGGTCCTTTTCAGATATAGATCTGTACCAGAAGCAGTCGGGCTTCCAGCCTCTCACTGCTCTGTGCTAGTCGGAGCTTTAGCCAGCTGCAACAAAGACAAGTTGCTGCATTTTGGGATGTTGATGGCAAGGGGTGGGGGAAGGAGCACAGCAAATGGGTGGTGGGTTTTTTAAAAAAGTGGAATGAATGGTGCTGTTGATCAGCTTGGCGGAAGAAATGACAGAGAGCACAAGAGAAGAAGCTTGATAGGTTTATGGGAGCCTTTGTTTTGGCCATGTGACTCTATTAACATTTTAAGAGGGGGCAGAGCTGGAAGTTTCTTCATTAGAGAAACCAGAATGTGGACAGCCAAACTGTGGGAATCTGGGTCCTATTTTGTGCCCTGGAAGATGGGAAAGAGAAGCTCATCTGCACATGAACAGAGTGCATTTTGCTCACTTCTGAGCAGCCCCAATGAGTGTATTTGGAATTAAACAGGGGTGGGGTAGGGAGAATTGCATCTCTTGGTGAAAATGTGGAAACTTACAGGCAAATTCCTTTTCAGCCATTTTTTAAACAAATCACACTGCTTCTAGTTTTTTTTTTTTGCCTCATCAAATCAGATTCTCTAAAAGAGTGCAAGAGAAAAAAAAAA
>JAJKFI010000391.1:403926-421903 GCA_029204185.1 Lerista edwardsae
CCCCCCCCCCAAGAGCTAATTCTAGCTTTGAAGGGAAGGATGGAGGGAGGCAGAGGTTTAGCAAGTGAGGGCTACTGTGGGTCCACAATGTGGCCACATGTGAGTTCTGGAGTTTTAATGAGTCTTCTTCTTTAGAGAAGAAGTGTGTCACCCTTGCTTGGCCTTGGCCGTTTTCGGCGGCTCCGGGATGAAAAAGCAACTCAGGATGTAATCGTAACCTGGAGTTAGGCCAGCACAGTTAGGTCAGCAAAGTTTGGCTGGCACAAGGGACACCATAAAGCACGTTTGGACCACTCTTAGAGTCAGGGAGGACGGCGCACGTCTGTGCGTTGGCCTCTCTGCCTCCAAGAGTGGTCCAAAAATACGTCCCTTGTGCCAGCCAAACTTTGCTGGCCTAACTATGCCAGCCTAACTCCACGTTAGGATTGCACCTTCAGTTGAAATTCCACAAGTGATGTGCTAACGATCCCTTTGTCTTTAGGGATCTGGAAACGTTCCAGTGGTGACTTTTCTGAATGTGTGTGTGTGTGGGGGGGGTGGGTGGGTGGGTGGGTGTGGGTGCTTTGAAAGGTCCTAAAAACACAACTTGACAACTGCCCTAAAAGCCTTGGTTGAGAACGAGCCAACTAGCACGGCTGCCTGGGAGGTGACTCCATAGCTGCGGGGAGGGGGGGCGGTTAGTGTGCTGGTCTTGTAAACATGTGGTCGTGCAGGTCTTCGAAATCCTGTGGGGGCCCAACCCTGTGTTATGTCACGATTGCCTTATGCTTAGACGGCTGTGCTGTGCTGTGCTGTGCTGTGTGGGACTTTGCAAACTGCCCCCTGGAGATTCCCCTGGCCTCACCCACCCCCTTCTGCCCAGCAGTGGAAACAATTTCAGCCCTGCCATTAGGCCAATTAAGAGACTCTCTCTCGAGAAAGATCTCGCAGGCCAAATTGGCCGGGGAGCTTCCCCGCAATGCCACCTGCTTGCACCAAAATTACACCAGCCGAGCTGAGGCCGAGTGGCAGGTAATGGCTGTGGAGGGCTTGCCAAGGCTTGCCTGGGCCTGTTGACTCAATTGCCAGCCCCGGGGCCCCAGGTGTTTTGACACAGGTGGAGGCAGAGGAGAGGTGCTGCTGTTTTTACTTGGCAGCGCCTTCCACCAGCCTGTCAAAACAACTATCGAGGGAAATTCAATTAAGGGCGCAATCCTAACCTGGAGTTCGGACGGCACTGTTAGGCCAGCAAAGTTTGGCCGTCACAAGGGACACCGTAAAGTATGTTTGGACCACTCTAGGAATCAGAGAGGCCAGCAGACAGACGTGAGCATCCTCCCTGACTCCGAGAATGGTCCAAACGGGCTTTATGGTGGCTCTTGGGCCGGCCGAACTTTGCTGGTCTAACTGTGCCGGCCGAACTCCAGCTTAGGATTGCACTCTAACTCATTTGCCCTGTCGGTGCTAATGAGGGAGAAACACCCCCACGTTTCCTTGATCTGTCTATGAACTCCAAATGAAAAATCCTTTGCGTGTACGAAAGTGGACAACGTAACAATAATTCTGTTCCTTCTAACCACAAGCAGTGATGTCATGCAGGGGGAACACCGGGGAACTCAGTTCCACTAGTTAAAATTAGGGCTGACTCCGCCAACTTCACTCTCCCCCCTCCCAATTCCTCTGCAAAGAGCTTTTCTTCTTGGTTGGCCGGCACTCAGAGGGTTAAAGGGAGCGACTCCGGATTCCTAGGGGGGCGAAGGCAGTGATGTCATTCAGGGGGAACGGACCAGAACGGGCGTTCCGGATCCTAACGGGCTCCGTGGCTGGTTCCGGGTTCCCGACAAGTGCCAATCAAAAGTGAGTTCCTGTTCCTAAATCATTTGAATGACACCACTGACCACAAGTCACCGGCTGACTTCGTGGCATAGCAATAGGGCTGCTGGCTGTGGTCCGTTCAGCAATAAGAGGGGGGCCAGCAGCACTCCTGCCCCGGCCATGGCAGTCTTGGCCCTGCTGTCCCCTAACTGGCAGGAGGCTTGGTTGTCACCAAAGATGAGCAGGCAGGGGGGCGAGTGGCCCCCACCGCGGCGGGAGCTCACGTGCACCTGCACCTTGTGCACCACAACTGGCTTCTCCTCCCTCCAGCACATCACCTGGAAGTGATGTGCGAGGTGGTAACGTCACCGCGACACTGCCAAACCTCTGGGTTGCTGAGTTCCACACTGGGGGACGCCACCCCTGGCGAAGCTGCTGCCCACCTTTATTCCATTGACGTCCCTGCCCTTGCGCCAGCGCATGAAGTACACCACCAAAGTGGAACAACAAGGGTCGCAAAGGCCTGGCCTGCGCAGTGCACTTAGGGCTGGCCCAAGAGCTCTCAGCTCCTGAAGCAACATGCCAAACGTCACCCCTTTGCAGTGGTGTCAGCTACAGATGAGGAAGTGGAACGCTGGGCGAGAATTACGTGTGATTGGCTGCCCACCCGTCCTGTTCCGCCGCCTGCCCACCCGCCGCACGGGCTGCCCTGGCCTCGGAGGGGACGCCTGCTCGCCGGGGGGGGGGCGGGTGGGGGGTGCGCTGGGTGCCCGGGCGAGCAGCGGTGGGGTGCGCCAACCGGGGGCAGCCCGCGCAGCGGGCGGGCAGACGGTGGAACAGGACGGGCAGGCTGCCAATCACACGTAAGTCCCGCCCAGCGTTCCGCTTCCTCATCTGTAGATGACATCACTGCCCCTTTGCCTGGTGAGGCCAGTGGCGCACCTGAGGGGGAGCAAGGGAGCAAATGCCTGGACACACGGCTGCGGCTGGGCGGGTGGTGATGCTGCCCACCTCCCCACCAGCGCCTTCCCCCGTCCCGGAGGTCCGGGTCACTCTGGGAAGCAGCTTCAGAGCAACCAGCTGCACTCTGAAGGGCCAGGCCGCCCCTCTCGGAGGAGCAAGCCGGCCCCCTATGTGCCCATGTCAGGACACTCCGAGAGAGACTCAGCACGGTGGGAGCGCAAGGCCTGCCCACCCTCCTCGCAGGACTTCCTGGAAGCAGTGGCTGGCGATGTCATCCTGTCCCCACCAACTATTTCCAGGTGTCGCCATGTGCATGTGGCGCCACAAGCGCTCTTTGTGGTGGGTGGTGGGCAGCGGCGGCATTCAGCCGGTACGCTGGGCGGGACTTACCTTTGAGCGGCAGTCCGTCCGTTGCGTCATGCCGCGTTCCGCCGCTTTCCCGCCCGCGGAAAAAAAAAAGCGGCAGAACGCGGGAAAGCGGCAGAACGCGGCGTGACGCAACGGGCGGACTGCCGCTCAAAGGTAAGTCCCACCCAGCGTACCGGCTGAATGCCGCCACTGGTGGTGGGCCCCGTGGAAATGGCCTGCATCAGGCCCTGCCACACCTATACCCAGCCCTGCTGCCTTGGCTGCAGAATGCCAGGCACAAGGCTGTAAAGAAATGCCAGGATTTTTACAATCTAAAAAACGTATCTCTGTCTCCATGCAGACCCTGCTGAAAATGACCAGAGAAAGCAGGACATGCGATGGAACCACAAAGCCGGTCTTTACAGGCCTCGCTTCCTCTGGTCACTTTTAGGCTGGACAAGGATTTGAAACAGCTGGGGAGAGGCTGCTAAAGACCATGAAGACAAAACAGCACCCCGATTTTATCTCTTCATGTAGACTCTGGCTAGAAGAGCTTCAGAAACACACACTGCGGGCAGTGGTGTTATTCAGGGGGTTCTCCCAGGTTCTATAGAACCGGTTGTTAAACGGCCGGGCCCTGCCCACTTGCTTACCTCAGCTGGCTTTGGGTTTTTTTTTGCTCCGGCTATGACGTCATAGAACCGGTTGTTAATTTATTTGAATACCACCACTGACTGCGGGTCACGTTGCCCTTCGCAGGTAAACAATGGAAGTGTAGATCGCTGTGTTGACACCATAGCCTTAAGCTGATGTAATAACCATTTCCTCTCCCCAGAGAATCGTGGGAACTGCGGCTCCGTGAGACAGGTGAGGATCTAACAGAGATTCCTCATCATCCCTGCCAGGCTACGATTCTCAGGATTCCTGAAGGGGTGGGGGCAGAGTTAAAGAGACTATAGTGGCCACAGTGTAGTGTAGATGTGGCCAGGTTTGGTCAAACTGATCCTTAGAATCTCCACTGAAAGAATCTGCACTGGGGAGAGCAAAACGTAGGCCTTTAACCCGCCCCTTGTAAGGGCAACAGGGTGAGGTTGCCAACTGATCAGCCTGATCAACCTGATCTGCTCTTTGGCTTTAAACCACAGCTCAGAAATCAGAGGCAAAGCTTTTCACAAAACACAGTGAAACGTTACCATGTTCGTATTCTTTTTTTTAGATAGGAATAGTCTGGATTTTGGATTTCCAGAGAAGGGTTACTCTACCTATACTGGCATGCTTCCAGCCCGCTTAATTTAAAAATTAAAAAAATGAAATCAATTGTATGGAGGTCACCATGTCATTTTCATTGAAAATAGGTGGAAGTGATATAAGCATAGTGGCGGCCATCTTTTCTAACTCCAAGCTCACGCCTCAAAATTCTAGCCTGGCCAGCATGCTCGAGCCTACAAAAAAGAACATGACCTGAGCAGGTTGCACAGCTCATTTGTTCATGTTTGCACACATTAAACTATGGTTAAAGGCCCACTTACATGGGCTATTGTAAAGCTGATAATCTTGGTTAAGCACAGCCACTGGTCCCAGTTGAAAAGCTGGCAACCCCGGTCAAATACCATTGAGGGGCCTCTACATGAAGTGCATTTTCAGGATGTGAATGTGGTGAGTATGCAGACACACAACACCAGGGAACTGTAAATGACCACAATGTTGACCAACAAATTTGGCTCCTATAATGTGTACAATGGCTTTAATCTGCTTAAAACTTTTTTGCAGCACATGGAAGTTGCTGAATGCTGGATAAAACATCTTGAAACAAAGGGGACTATAAATATAGCTACTTTTTCACAATATATGGAAAGATGGGAAAAGATGAGGATGAATTTCCTGGTGGGAAGGGAGAAACATGGTTAGCGATGCCCCTAAAACGTCACCTCCCCCCCCCAAATCCAGCTCCGGTTTAATTGGGGAAGTCAGGAATAGGAAGGGCAACTCTTTATCAACATATCTCGTGTCCTCCACTGCTCTTAGCAACAGCTTGATATGGAGTTGCAGCTTTTCCAAGTGAAGCGATAAAAAGCATTTGCACCTGTGAATGTCTGTGAAACACATGACTGTTAAAGGCATAGGCACGGAAGTGAGTAAGAAATGTTGGCAGCCCTAACCCTATACAGCAAATGACCATAGGAATTCACTCTTGTCCACGGCATCATAGATTCTTATTTTCTCATCGCCAGCATCAGTACCATGTGACTCATCAGGCTGTCCCCAGTGGCAGGAGCGTGGGAACCGAGTTGAGAGCAAAAGAGCCCCCACCCTTGCCTCCAAAAATATCCCCAACGAGACAAAGTTTCCTGACAAAGTTTGCAAGAATTAATGAGGTCCCTGCGCGGGGATCTGCGCACCTGCCTGACGACAGGCTCATAATTGGCGTCTGGTCTTCCAGGAAGGCTGCACTTAATCTGAGCCCCAATTATCTCTCCTCTGCGCACCCCAGAGGTGTGATTACAGCAACGCAGTGCGCTCTTTCCCGTTAGGGACTTGGGGAGTTGCTGAGAAGGCTGGTGAGATTGTTAGTTACCCAACCACGCTCCTCTGGGTGTTAAGTCCAGAAGGAGGGGAAAAAAATGTCTATACTTCAAAGAAGAATTGAGCTGTGGTGAACATTAGTTATATGATCACGAGAAATGCTTCCTATGGAGTCACTGTATGTCCACATAGGTCCATTGAGTGTCCACAGCAATTCTCAGGCTGTCCTCCGGCTGAAGGGGGAGTGTCTGGGAATAGGGGAACATCAAAGATAGGGGAACATCATTGGTTTTGCTGCAACAAGGTAAAAAAAGAGGGTTGCTTAATGTTCCCCTGTCTTTTTAATAGGCCTCTCACTATCCATGGTATCCGTGGATAACTGAAACCGTGGATTCCAAATCAGTGGATACCCGCGGCATGCCTGTTTTGTCCAACATAAGGCTGAGTTGCACCCTTGAATGATATCCCAACTCTCAGAAATAGCCTCAGAGTTTCTGATCCCTGTTCCTTATAGATCATTGTCCCTATTTGTGCCTTTTGGGATGCCCCATGAAAATCTTGTTCTGGTGACTCCTGCGGTTGCCATTCTTCAGGGTTCTCCTACCTTCCCAGAGTTTGTAGAAGTGACATCTCAGAGTGCGCCGCAGATGCATAAACTCTAGTGCCAATGCAGCATGTTGGACTTCTTGGTACATCTTTATCCAAACAAAGGGCTAAAGGATGAGAACTCAGGAGACTCCTACGGGCACCCTAGACAAAGCCTGGTCCCAGAGGCAGATCTAAGGGGGGGCAAATCTGTAAGTTTTGCAAGAAGCCTTACCCTGTCATGTAAATCCCTCCTCTCCCTTGCTGCTGTAGCCAGTAAGCAACACCAAGATGTTGCTTTTCCCTGTGAGGATTGGCTAGAACAGTGCAGGAGAGGAGTGTTTTCCACTGCAAGGTATGGCTTCTTGCAAAACTTACAGATTTGCCCCCCCCCTTAGATCCGCCTCTGCCTGGTCCAATCTGAATGTTCCGTTCAATCCGTGTACAATGTCTGTATAGCATATGCATGATTGTTGATCTGTATGCATATGGTAAAGGTTTCCCCACAACTGAATGGTCTAGTCGTGACCGACTGTAGGGGGCGGTGCTCATCTCCGTTTCAAAGCCTGTAGAGCCGGTGTTTTGCCCGAGGACAACCTTCCGTGGTCATGTGGCCGGCATGACTCTATGCCATAGCACACGGACACCGTTCCCACCGAAGTGGTCCCTATTTATCTACTTGCATTTAGGTGCTTTCGAACTGCTAGGTTGGCAGGAGCTGGGACAAGCAATGGGAGCTCACTCTGTTGCACAGTTTTGAACTCCCAACCTTCCGGTCAGAAAGCCCAGCAGCAGTGAATTAACCTGCTGCGCCACCACGTCCCCTCTGTATGCATACCTATGGCCCTAATCATACCTTTGTGGTCTGCCGCCAAACTAATCACCAGAGATGGAATGTAATTTCCAGCTGTTCTCAACGGTGTCCCGGAAGTGTGCTTAGCTGCCCACTTCCAGATTGCCACTGGAGAGACTGTGGAAGCCCAACACGCTATGGTAGGAAGAAGACCACCCACAGATGATGGCAACTTGGCCGTGGAGGTGCAATGGTGCTGGAGGAGGATGGAATGGGGCGGAACAGGGGGAGGGCAGGAGGAGGCAAATTGGAGGTTGGTGGGGTTGGCAGTCGATGTGGGCAGCTTGCGCCAGATGCCATCCCCTCCAGAGTGAGCTGCTGCCACACCCAGTGGTGGGATTCAAATGAATTAGCAACTGGTTCTATGATGTCATAGCCGGAGCCAAAAAAAAACCCCGAAGCCGGTCGAGATAAGCAAGTGGGCGGGGCCCGGCCAGTTAACAACCGCTTCTATAGAACCTGGGAGAACCCCCTGAATCCCACCACTGGCCACACCCCCTTTGTCTCCTTGGAATTGCACCAGCTAAAGAGATAAGGGAAAATATTTTCCCTCTCCTAAGCCTCCCAATCAGCTCCCCCCACCTCTAGCATGCAGCGTAATAGCATTTTGGTGGCGCTGCATGCTATGGTGGGGAAAACCATAGGATTGGGCTGTGAGTGATTCTGCTGGCACACAGCAATGCAGGTAATCAGTACTCTGCATTTTTGAGGATCCCTGCTCTGCTCTGGGCTTTTAAAATGAACAGATGCCCAGTCATTCATGCGAAAATGCACAGGCATCTGTGCATAGGCTAAACTGGATGATGTACCTCCTCTGATCCAGCTTCTTGCACTGAGAGGAACAGGTGTGTTCAGCTCCTTCCTACTCACCCAGCACACCACATGGAGGAGTTGTGAGCACTCACTTCTCTCCCTGCAGCAGGCCAAGTTGGAGGAGCCTTGATGTAGCCCAGTGTGTGAATCCTTCAGACTTGTCCCGCAAGGATACTAAGGGGACATTCTCTCAGGCCTTCACAGCACTGAAATGCAGGCAAAGTGGCAGAGGAAAACATTTGGAGTGGGAACTGCACTCTTTACGTTCCCCAAGGATCTCTTCTTGATGGTTAATTCATATTGTCTAAGGCTTCTGGCGTCCTATTTTCAAAACAGGCTCCAGGCTGAGCACCAGCCCCAGCAAAATCCGAGACACTCAGAAGAAACCTGGACATATCACCTGCTGCTGAAGTTGGGGGACGGGCTAGCTCTGCGGGTCTCCTGAGGCCCTTCCTGTTCTAGCAGGTGTTGAGACAGGCCCAGCTGGAATTCACAGGCCGTGAGGGTGGTGGACACCCTACGGATGCTAAATCCTCATTTCTTCGCTTCTAGCATTGATGGACGGGTCTTTGCAGAACAGAGCGATGCCGCTTAATAGGAAATCCAACCTGCCTATACACTGTCGCTGATAAGAAACTGGTGATGGTCTGACTCCAAATGAAAGGCAGGCTGTGCTGCCCAAGAAGGGAGAGCAAGTGCTAAAAAGTGGCTTGCTTTCCTTGCAACATGCCTATGAATTGTGCAATATCATTCCCCACTCGCCCAATTCACAGTGCAGAACTGATTTTTGCAAATGCAAACTACATGCCAATACAATGTCCTGCCCCATCTTAAAGGCCCGCCCCAGATCCAGTCTACCCCTGGCTCCTGCACAACCGCCCAGTCTTGACCTTTCTCCATGGCCTCATCCTTTCCTCTCCTAACCTGCTAAACTCTTGCCCAGCGATCTTCAGTTCTGACTCCCTCCAATGACTCCGTCCCTTCTTCACTGTTGCTGCCCCTCATGCCTGGGACTCCCCCCCCCCCGCTTCATCACAGGTGGGCTGTCCCCCCTCTCTGACTTCCTTCCAGTCCTTTTTCAGAACCATGCACGCACTCCCTTTCCATGAAGCTTCTGAATCTACCCCTTAGGCCCCCTACCTTCTTGCAACTAAGCGTGAGTGCATGCACCTGAAATAACTGTGCACGTTTTTCCCATTGGTCCGGGCAGGCAGGCAGGTATCCCTCCCCACCCCCGGTCATCTTCCTTGCGTCTCACGGAGATTGTGAGCCTTGCAGCTGTCATAGGCTGCTCCTGCATTTCTTGCCACTAGGTGGCAGGCTGATGCTCAGTCCAGGAAGAAACAATAGTAGTGTCCGTATGGAACAGGGCCACTTTCCAACTTTAAGGAGTGGTTGACAAACAATTTAAGTAGGTGGCTTGTTGGTCTAGGGGTATGATTCTCGCTTTGGGTGCGAGAGGTCCCGGGTTCAAATCCCGGACAAGCCCAAGTGGTTTTGTTTTGGGAAAAAGAACGTGAGTGTCAAAGGGGGTTAAGTTTTGCTTGCGCATTGGGAAATACGGAGGTCACATAGCTTGTTCTTTTTTTTCTTTTTAAGAAATTACATCTTGTTGATCCACATTTTGGGACTTGGGGAAACGAGATTTCATCTGTACCTGCACTGGCCATTGTTTTTAAAAGTTCACGGAAATAAATATCGTGGAAGACGGACTCAGGTGTGTTAGAAGGCAACTTCGAGAGAACCACTCGCCTTTCTATGAGCTCCGTCTTATGCATGTCTACTCAGACGTGAGATTATGGTCAAGAGGGCTGACTCCAAGGTAAGCATGGATTGTGGTTTAAATGAAAATTTTGGTAAATTCAAGCATTCTGCTATCATTTTACCAGAGTGTTTGGTCAAATCTTGAAGAGCACGTGGCTCCATAGCTCAGGGGTTAGAGCACTGGTCTTGTAAACCAGGGGTCGCGAGTTCAAATCTCGCTGGGGCCTTCGTTATGTTGCCGTCACCGGTAACCTTAAAGATGTTTCGCTGCTAGTGCACACGCAGCGCTGTCCTAGAGAGGGGTTTTTCTACGTTGGAGTAGACCCCTCATTTTATCCCCTTCATTTTCAACGCCACCATCCATTTGCGTCGCTTTTTGCATCTAATAAAATGGGCGAGCCGTGATGATGCACCTCGCAGACCTGGTCAAGATTCTTGTGTCCTTAGAGGTGGCGCCTTCTTTCTGCTCTCCAAACGACCCCTTCGCGCCCGTCCTGCGATGAGCTAGAAAAGGATATTTTTCATCCTTCATGATGATCAAAACAACCCTCAAAGCAGAGATGGAGATCAACGGCTATACAGGGGGACGGACACCCCATTCCTCCAGGAGCCCAAATGCGGCTTTCTTGCTACTTAAGTCCTTACAGCGACTACATTCCTAAAGAGGAAAAGGGTTAAGGCAGAAGCCCGCTAACTCTCCTTCTCGCCGCTGCGGTTGCTCGCCTATATAGGGTAGGGGGAAAGCACTCTGTGCATGCTCACAGTAACTCCTCTCGCCCCCTCTTCTTGTTCATCATCCGTCTGAGCGCTCTGATGCAAAGCATTCCAGGGTCTGGACTGCCGGGGGTAGGAATTGCTGGGAACTCCGATCTCCGATCTTACTCCTCCGATCTCAGGGGCTTCCCCATTAGGTAGGTCCGCCCCCTTGCCCCAGTCTCAAGCGATCAAAGCCGCAGCGTCGCAGCTTATTATTTCCCATGCGGAAGGGAGGAAGGTTAGATCTTAGTTCGTGTAATAACTTAAATCGTTTCATCTTCGTCCACGAAGGCATGACTGGATTCCTTTTTGCATTTAGACTTCAAGAAAAAAGTCCATGGAAAAGGATAAGGTGATTTTCCAATCCGGATCTGGCGAAGGTGGAAGACATGGCCTTGCTGCACAAGGGTAACAACCCCATATTACCTCTAGGTGGCACTAAAACACAAAAACTTCCTGCCGAAAACGGGATTGTGGAGCAGGCTCGTTGGTCTAGGGGTATGATTCTCGCTTAGGGTGCGAGAGGTCCCGGGTTCAAATCCCGGACGAGCCCCATTTTTTACCAAAAAAAAAAAAAAGTTCAATTGGAAACTACTTCGGTTTTTGTGGTTCCTCACATAGGAAACGTATTCCAGGTCTACGCATTGCCTGCAAGCAGGAACCGACGTACGTACGTGATTTTCTCTCCTCCAGTGATCTGGTACTCTTTCTTAGATAGGTTTTTGAAAATTATTTGACTATAGTTTTGTATGAATTGGGTTTAAATCATCCCAAACTGCCTTGAGCATTCTTTAGCAATGGAAAGGTGGGGTTTAAGTGTATTTGTTTATCATAAATACTGTTGATTGATTGATTGACACTTTTATGTATTTATTTATTTCCAGATTCTTATGTTCTTCATTTTGGCTCAGAAAGTCACCCAAGCAGGTTTACAGTCATTAAGAACTTACAAGATAAATTATATTACCTAAAAACACGAACTGTTCAATGCAATACTGACAGAACTAAAAAATAACAAAGATGCCTTTGCATAAATACCCCAGGTGGTAGAACCCATCCTTGCTCTGACTGATCATGTAACAACATTTGGGCTTCCCTCCCACTTGTGAAAACAAAATCTGCAACATTGACAATAGCATTTGTGCACCGTTTGCCCCTTTTCTCCTTCCCTGTATGTGCATAAAATACATGCCTGGGACTCCCCCCCCCTTCATCACAGGTGGGCTGTCCCCTCTCTGACCGAATGGTCTAGTTGTGACCGACTGTAGGGGGTGGTGCTCATCTCCGTTTCCAAGCCTGTAGAGCCGGCGTTTTTGTCCGATCATGTGGCCAGCACAACTCTACGCCGTAGCGCACGGAATGCCCACCCAAGTGGTCCCTATTTATCTACTTGCCTTTTTAGGTGTTTTCAAACTGCTAGGTTGTCAGGAGCTAGGACAAGCAACGGGAGCTCACTCCGTCACGCAGTCTCGAACTCCCAACCTTGCGGTCGAAAGCCCAGCAACAGCGGATTAACTCGCATCGCCACCACATCCCTGCATATATGTGCATATGTGTCTATGTGCATATGTGTCTATGTGCATATAGACCTGCTAATTGAGGATTTCACTACATACATTGGATGGCTTGGGCTCTTGCCCATGAAGGCTAATGCTGAAACAAAGCAGTTTGTCTTCAAGGTGCCATAGGACTCTTGGGCCCCAATCCTCCTCCCCACCACCAGCACCAATGCAGCTGCACCAAAAAGGTGTGTGCTGCATCCAGTGGTTGGATGAGGGAGGCCCAACAGCAAATGTAAGCCCCGGGGGCCACCTCTTTTGGTGCTGAGTGTCAGAGTGAAAAGGGGCGGGACATTTAAAATGGAGGGGAAGGGAATAAGCTCCAGCCAGGGCTAGGCCCTCCCTTTAAAATGAATGGGAACCCATTGACTCCACTGGGTGGGCTTAGCGGCCATGACAGTATGTCCAAAACATTGCTCATTCCAAGCATTTCCAATGGGTTTTCGCATGATGTTTAGCGCTTAATCGTTTACTCCTGAAGTAAAAACTTACCAAAATAACGACGTGTGATCGTGGAGAAACATCAGTGGTAACCATATTATGAGTTAATATGCAATTCCAAGGTTTAATTCCACGTAATTATATTACATTAAAATCTCTTCATAACACAAGTAGTTGTCAATAGGAGAGTAATTCTTTTTTACTTCTAGGCTATTAAGAGTATTTTTTTAAACTCCTACACTCACCCCCCCCATAAAATTAACTTTCACACGCGCGCCGTGCGAGCGAGAGAGCCCCTCCGGCGGCAAACTTCGTCGTTCCCGGCAATGATTCAGTCAGCCGTTTTAGTAAATCCACGGCTTCAAGTCTGTGACGTCATGGCTTATCCAGCTATCTAACATTCTTGGCTCCAGCGTGCACCATTGCTGACAGATCCACACCCTCCTGCCTCCTCCCTGCCCCAGATTCCTCCCCCTGTCCTGCTCAGTTGTGCCCCCAGTCCTCCCACTCTTCCCCCCCCCCGCCTACAGCCTGCCTCCTCCGCTAACTTGCCATCATCATCAGTGGCTCCAGGTAGGCAACGGTTGCACAGCTGGTAACACTTGCCGCTTCCAGCAGCAGCCCAGTCATGCACTATAAAGGTAAAGGTAAAGGTTTCCCCACGACTGAATGGTCTAGTCGTGACCGACTGTAGGGGGCGGTGCTCATCTCCAAGCCTGTAGAGCCGGCGTTTTTGTCCGATCATGTGGCCAGCATGACTCTACGCCGCAGCGCACGGAACGCCGTTACCTTCCCACCGAAGTGATCCCTATTTATCTACTTGCATTTTCAGTGCTTTCGAACTGCTAGGTTGGCAGGAGCTGGGACAAGCAACGGGAGCTCACTCCATCACGCAGTCTCGAACTCCCAACCTTCTGGTCGGAAAGCCAAGCAACAGCGGATTAACTCGCTGCGCCACCACGTATAGTCATGCACTATACGGGGCCACATTTTGCAACGCCATAGGCCTGGCTGGGCTGCCAGTTCCAGCAGCACAGCACCATCATAGACCTGGGCTGTTGTTTTAGCTACAGCAGACACAACACCACGACCCCTCTGGAAGGAACTGATAAACAATTTGATTTGAAGAAGGGAGGCAAGAAGATCAGTATTCAGGGCAGCTGGTTTTATTTTCAAGAGATGAGTGGAACACTTGAATCGATATTTTCTTTGTAGTACATAAAAAGGGGCAAAGTGAAACGAGTGACAGAGAATGAGCACTGAAATGTACTGGGTCTTGCTGAAGGGCTGGAGGAAGGACTGCAGAGAGTGGCCATTGAAATGAAACTGTCCCTCCACAGGAAGCAGTGTACTTCACTGATTGTGCTGGAGGGCATGCTGAAATGAATGACTAAAAGCAACAATGGGGAAAAGACAGACAGACAGATTGACCAACCAGTGGCATAGCTGAAGGGATGCAGAGAAGCGGGACCCCTAAATATGCTTTAGGGGAGCAACAAGCTGAGCTTGACACTAGTGGCCAAAATTGAGAAAACCTCGGTAAGTATGAATAAAACCATCAAGTTACATATAATTGGAAAGGTAATTTAATGCAGAATGAAAAGAAAGAAGTGTTGGAATATCTGTATTGCATCAAAAGTTATGACCAATTAACAAGAAAACTTTTTATTTATGCATTTATCTAATCTGACATGATTTCATAGTGGGGGGTGTGTTACAAAACTTTCTTTGACCCCAGGTAGCAGGTGCCTTAGCTATGCCACTGAGACAGAGAATGAATGAATGAATGAATGAATGAATGAATGAATGGCACTGTTGCTCCACCCCTCACTCATCTGACTCCATATCACTTGGGACTTCTGTTTGCAAGTGGACGGGTTCTCCATCCACACAGGCAATGACGATTCGTTCTGTGCTGCTGCTTCCATCATATTTGCAATCAGGTGCCCACGAGCTTTTCTGCAGCCTGCACAGAGTGAGGGGGAAGACGTCGTTGCTTTCCCGGAGGTCGCCCGTGGTGGGTTGTCCTCCATCGCCACACACAGCTTCAATATAGGAGGGGTCCGCGTGGAGAAACGTGTTGAGGTGCTTGCAGTGGCTGGCAGTGGCCATCTCGCGCCGCTGCATCATGCGGTTGCAGTACTGCAGGGGGTCGGTGATGTTGGTTGTCGGGAAGTCAACGTGTTCTCGCAGGAAGTTCCTGTAACTCGCTGCACTGGCCACGGCTAAGCAAGCTGCCATCAGGAGGACCGCTGTGGTCAGCCCTAGAGGTGGGCCTCTCTGTGCCATCGCTGTGTCTGCTTCTGTCTGCTCGTGATCAAGAGAAAAGAAAAGATGGACAACAATGAAGAGCACGAAAGAAAAGGAGGCAGCTACAAGACCTGTGCCTGAGGCGCATGATCAGAATGACACATTCGTGAGTGGGGAAAATGCAATCATGTACTAAATAATTTAATTGGCAATTTCCTGCTCTTGATTGCCACATGCAGTCCATCAGTCTTTCTGTCTCACGAGGCAGGTCACTTCCTGTTGCTTAATGGCAGGGGGCCAACACTGAGCAGGAACTGGAAGTAGGCAAAACATCACAGTGGTGTGCCCAACCTCAGGGGACAGATATCAATCCATCAGTCCATCAGCCTAACCCAACCATGACATTGGCTGATGCTGGTGGGAACAATTGGTATTAGGATGATGCTATGTCAAGTGGGGGAGGGGCAGCGATGGGATTAACAAACGACCTGGGGGAACGCTGGGCGGGACGTACGCGGAACTCCGACGCGATTGGCTGCCCGTCAGTTCCACCCCACCGCCTTCCCTGCCGCCGCGCGGGCCGCCCAGACCTCGGAGGGGGTGCCTGCTCGCCTGGGGGGGGCCCTGGGTGCCCGGGCACGCAGCGGTTGGGGCGTGCCAACCAGGGGCAGCGGGCCCAGCCCATGGGGACGGCGGCGGGGCGGAACAGACAGGCTGCCAATCGCGCGGGCTGCCAATCACGGGCTTCCAATTACGAGTACGTCCCGCCCAGCGTTCCCCCAGGTCGTTTGTTAATCCCATCACTGGGGAGGGGTATGGCCATGGCTGCTGGCTGCTTGTGGGGGTCAGCCCAGCTGGCTGCACAGAATGGCGGGTTGCGTTTTGCAACTGCCATAAAGAACGCTGCACGGCTGGAACGCAGGTTCTGGTGGTGTAGCGAGCCAATAGGATTGGGTCAGAAACGAATACATGTGAGGTGTGCCAGATTTCCCACACCTCTTCCCATCCCAGGTGAGACTGAAGCAGTGACTGTAGCCGAGTCATAATAACTGTTCTCAGTCACAAGGTTCTCAGTCACCTGCTATGGGGCGAAAGCGAAACTGATGTCTCAGCCTTACCGGAGTCCTTGCGGTGTTGAGGTTTTTGTGGGCAACCGTGAACTGCTTCTGCTGAGGTGAATGACTCCCTCTCAGCTGTTCTCCAGATAAAACCAACTGATTACAGAACTGACGCTCCAGGAAAATCCCACAGATGACTTCTTCAGCAACCTAGGAGTAAGCAAATGAAGCCATATTTGGAGTAAACGTGTAGCTGCTCCCTGATTCAGTAGCGCAATGCCATCTTCTCCTCTCAGCTAAGCATGGAGGAACTGGAAGCCACCAGCATATTGGCCCACACACCTCCCACTGCGCTCAGGGCAGCTGGCGAACACCTTGGCTCACAAGTACAGCCGGGTAGGAAAAAACATTCCTGGCCCAACACTACCCGGAATACAGCTGATGCATTTTGCGCTTATTTAATAACAGCCCAAGAAAAGCCCAGCTGGAGTGGACCAGCATTTTGTTCCCATGGTAGCACTGTGGGAAGCTTCCCCTGGACAGTCCACAGGCAGGAGAGCTTGGAGGAAAAATAACAGGAGAGAACATGACATCATTTTCTTGAAGCCGACTTACAAATATGGCTGACTCAGATCTTTCCCGCCAAGGAGGAGGATTGCCGCCGCGAATTCATGAATAAAAATCTCCCTGCACGTGTGTAAAAATTAATCTCAACGTCTTTAATCATGCCTGCGTGTTCTGCATACGGGTGTGCGAATCGCTGGACGAAAAATGGGATTTAATTTCCACGGAAAGATTCATGTATTCTCATTACATTCATGTATTCTCATTCTCATTTTGAAGCTGTGTAATTTCTTGTTGTTCCTAGCAGTCTTATTCACCATTTTCTGACACCCACTGTTAATGGTCTAGAAGGAAAAAATATATATATTCCCCCTCCTTTTTTCCCACTTCCCATTTACACTTTTTTTCCCCGCCTTCCATTTTCTACTGTAATATTCTCGAAATTCTGAACATTAACAGAATTTGTTTTATGGGGGGGGTGAGTATAGAAGTTTAAAAAGTTAAAAAAAATACTCTTAATAGCCTAGAAGTAAAAAAGAATTCCTCTCATATTGACAACTACTTGTGTTATACATTGAGAGATTTTAATGTAATTTTCCTACATATTTATCTAATTTTTGCACACCCTCCCCTTTTTTTCTTTCCTTCCCGTTCACACATTATTTTTGCTTGTGTAGATTTAAAAAAAAAAGTCTGTCAAGACAGTGCAATCAGAGTTTAAATAGACAGCAAGTAGCATTTCGTCCGGTGTGTTCAGGAACATAATTACGCGGAATTAAACCTTGTAAGTGCATATTAACTCATAATACGGTTACCAATGATGTTTCTACACGATCACACGTTTTTATTTTCGTAAGTTTTTATTTCAGGAGTAAACGATTCAGTCCTAAACAGTACCAGAAAAGCAATCTGAAATGCTTGGAATGAGCAATGTTTTGCACTTACAAACATGGCTGCTATGCCCGCCCCCTGGCTTCATTCGGCTGCAATCTTTTGTTAAAGCATGTTCTCTCCTGTTATTTTTCCTCCAAGCAGGAGAGGAAGGCAAATTAGAGGAGCTGTGCAAACTTACATCCCGCCCTAATCAAAAACATTATCCAAAGTAGCCCTGAAATCCAGCAGGTTGAGCTTTAGGTCAAGGCCAGAACTCCTGAGCTGGCCAGAGCAAAACTTATCAAGATGCTTGAACTAGGAGGAAAAAAAGCAAAACGAGAATGTCCTTTAAGCAAAACGAGAATGTCCTTTCAGGGATAAAGTATATATAAAATACTTAAGAATCCAACCCTATACTGCCTGACTGCCTTGGAGCACAGTGGTAGCCAGGTCGCTACTGCTGCATCCCCTTGGCAACCAGGCAGCTGCGAGAACCTCCATGGGGAAAGCGGGCAGGGTGGGCAATGGGTCTACTCGCTTCTGCGCCCGCTATTTTGCTGGCACAGAATTGAGGGCCTCCGATACAAGCATACTGCCTGCAGTAAGGCCCAATGGATTGGGCCCTAAGTGTTGTCATCATCTATTATAACTGAGGAACAGAACTCACGGAACTGGCCTCTGAGAAAGGAGGATGAAGGCAACACGTTGTTTCCTCTCCCCACTATAGAAATTCATCTTAGGGTCGGGGAGGCCCTCCCCAGGAGGGAAAGGGCCAGAGAGACAATGTAATAATAATAATAATAATAATAATAATAATAATAATAATAATAATA
>JAJKFI010000391.1:454491-468709 GCA_029204185.1 Lerista edwardsae
GGGGATTTTGGCCAGTAAGGTGTCATTGTACCTTGCTACAGGACAGGATTGCCTCAAGCTGCTCAAAGTCCACCTGACCTTGGCAAAGCAATCCTTCTTAGTTAGTGCCACGAAATGTCTATTTTTACCTATGTTCCTGCCTATATTATTGCTCATTGCTCCAAGTGGGAGCAATGAGCAGTCTGTTGGACCCGGAATGCAATTTACAGTCAGTTTTCCAGACAAGGGAAATGAATGCAAATTACCATCAGCAAAATGGGTTCTGCTGGTTTCAAGGAGAGCCCACAGATTCTGGGCCAGCTGCTGTCCAGACAGGGAAAATGTAGAGATCAGTGACAGACTATGTCCCTTTGGCCAAGGCAGTAAAGCCCAAAAGAACCAGAAATTTTCCCTCTCCCTCTCCGGACATCAGCAGGGGAGGGCGCACTAAGGAGACTGGTGGTTCCTATGCATAGTCAGACACTGTCAAGTTCTGTGTCTAAAAACCTCCTGTTTACAAACCTCTTTGTCCCAGGCTCATTCAAATTTCACTGTAAGAACTTTTAAAGAGGGTGTGAGTGTCTGCAGTGTTTCATTGCCATCTGCTGGTGAGAGTGAGTATGACAGACTGAATAATTCAGCAACCCTCTGTTTTGCCAAATTCCGTCCTCACTGTTCCTTGTTCATTTGATTTTATCTCCTTTTTCTTTTATTTATTTATTCATTTTTTTAAAAAAAAACCTTTTACATTATTCTGAGTCAGATTAAGGAAAGATCCATGGATTGTCACGTCTCCTTGCTCTGCAGATGCTGCTGGGAGAGTGATTTTGAGATTGAAGTCCAGTATTGTCCTCGAAGGGGGTGTTGGCCTGGGGAGCAAGACGGTGGATATGCTGGTGGGGGCTTCCATGGCCTGCGGGTGGTTGCAGGGGGCCAGCATTGGATCCGGATCCATATTCTCTATTTCACAGACACTGTGACACTGCCGTGGGGGGGCCTTCCTGGGCTTCCCCTGCCCTCCTGGTCCACCCGTACATGCAGCCTCTCCCCAGCCGTGGCCAGCCAAGCACTGTGCCTCCCTCCCAGTGGTGGCACTGTTCAAAGAACTCTGGTGGGGAGGTTCTGCCTCACTTTCCACCCCTGCATCGCATGAAAGATGCAAACAAGGTAGTCTGAAGATGGCGACCGAGTAAGATCTCACAGATACTACTCCCATTTATTTGGGGACAACATAGTTGGAAAATGCATAATTTAACACCAACAAAAGGGAGGAAATCTTGCCACAAAAGGTGACACACTCGAAGCCCTAATGAGGAGCATACTGAAAGGGTGAGGAAGCATAAACAGCTTAAAATGGAGAACTTTATCTCAGCTGGCAAAATCAAGGACACTGTGAGTAAAAACAACTCCTCTAAAGATAATCATGTTCCAGTTGATTTGGCTTCTGTTTATAACTATGACTTAATTAGTCAAGAGGCTAAGAGCAGCTCTCCTTTATTTAAACATTCGAACCAGAGCAAACCCAAATCTTCGGGACATTATGTAATCAACAACAGAGGCTCTCATACCCAGTGTAATTGTGCCGTTCAACATCTAAGTGATGTTTGTTTTATTTCGGCAGAAAGCCTGATTTTGCTTCTAGGACGACTCAATAAAATAGAGACTCAACTTGAATTTATATCTCAATCAATTGCAAGCACAGATGTAAACCTCAGAATGTTAGGAGAAAGGAAGATAATGCATGCCCTGACTCTGCTACAGTCAAACAGCCCTGTCGTGCTTACTTTAAAACTGAAATGAAAGTAACTAGAACTTATGAGGAGGAGGGTGGGGGAAGATGGCCGCCAGGCAAGCCACATTTATCCTTCGTGGATGAATGCAGCTCAAGCTGTGCTCTGTTCCAGACTCTTACTTGAGAAGAGAATGGCTTCGGATGTCAGGAAAGGTGTCCGAAGATTGGCAGCTACGCTTGACCAAACCTTGGAATTGCAGCAGATCCGGGGGGAGGGAAAGCTTGCCATGTAACAACAGGGCAACAGAAACCTGCGTGTTGTGAGCGCAGGGCCGATGGCCGTTAAACCTCGGACGTAACAGCTGGACAGAATGCTGATTGTCACAATCGGAAAGGAATTTCACTCTCTGCTAGCCCCCGGCAGAAAGAAGACAATGCAGGAGGAATAAAGCGGAAGAAGAATACAGAAATAGTAATTTACTAAGCGACTGAAAATAATCAAAGATATAATCTGCACCTCGTAAAGAAGATGGCCGATGAAAGGTTTTAGAACTACCAGATTTATATTAATTGAGATGTGTGTTACACGCGTTATGCAAATTGAGGTGCGTGTTATATGTCTAATAATGCTATTTACAATAAACTTCATAACTGAGATGAAACAAGAAGAAGAAGAAAGGGAAACTTTTTATTTTGAGCAAGATGCTGATTCCAAGAAAGATTTATAACTTGAGCTGTAAAGTTTTATAACCAGATTATCCAAGCAATTTGACTGTAAAATCAAAGTAATTCCCCAGCAACTTGAGAGGTGTTGAATTGAAGAGGAGCTGAATTCTATCCCGTCGATTGAAGGTTTTACAGGACTGAAGACAGGCAGACAGAACTAAGGTTTTAGAGACATTTGAAGCAGTTTGCAGCTTTTCTATGGCAGAGGAAAGCTGCTAGCTGTACCTCTTTGTGAGAGAAAGGGGCAAGATTTAACTGGACAATTCTTTGCTCTGGCTCTAAGTAAATTGTGACAGTTTTAAGATTATCATAAATGTAATTGATGTGAAAGTTTTGAGATTATTATAGAATGTAAGTGGTGAGAAATTGAATAGATCTGGAATTTTTATTGCTGGCTTCAAAATGGCGATTTTAGGACGGGGAAGACAGAGGAACAAAGAAAGGGGCGTATACGTTTGTTTTAAGTTTATGACGCAGAAGTTTGAGGGAAAGATAGAAGATATATGGGGAAAGCAGAGATATAATGTATAGTTAAATAAGATTATAATGATTTTTAAGGATAATTATGGTTTTAAAAGAAGGGAAAAGTAATATGATTAAATACTGGAAGATAGTCCTGGTACCATATAATACGGTTTAGAATGAGCTGCAGAATTGTTATTAATATTTTAAACGTAAATGAATATATAACTCCATAGACTCTATCTTTCTATTTCTTTTATGTGTGTGTTTCTTCTGTTTTACTTTTAATAATATACATTTTTTTATATTACTGCCTAGATGGCTTTTATTTCTCCTTATAAATGTTAGTCTTTGGTGTATTTGTATGGATTATATAGATAAGAAAGATGAAGCAATTTAGCAAACGTACAATTTTGAGAGATATGAGAGAATATATACCAATGATGGGCACCTGAACAAATTGATTGATTTAATTAAGTTTTAATTAAGATATAGTAAGCTTAGAATTGTAGAATTCCTTTTTATACATGTATCTAGAGTTTTTTTTAGACATGTTTGTAACCCTCCACACACCTTATGTATATCCCTTTGTGTTCCCAACAATCCCATGTAACTCCTTTCCTTATCCCATAACTTAAAGAATAAACTTTAAAATATTTACTCTAAAAAAAAAAGAAAGTAACTAGAACTTATCAGTCAAAGTTTTACTCTGTGTACCCACACAAGATTTTCGCCTGTGGAAAAATAAGATAATTACATCCTTATCAGAATTATTGGATTGCTATATACAATATTCAGATTTGAAGTATTTTTATTTTTTGCCCTATCAGAGGGAATTTAAAAGAGTGTTTATGTCCTTTCGAACTTCCGACATACCTAGGAAGATTTTTCATTCCACACACTGGTTGGCGCACACTGGTTCCCCACCGGGTCTTTAAGGACAATGGGACCAGAGCTTTACTCAAGAACTCAATATCCAGACACAGCCTTACCTCACCACTGAAGTTGCAGCTGTCGACAGCTGGGGGAGATAAGCCTCCTCCACATTCTAACAAGCTGGAAGGCTGCCAATGTGCTCCGAAGGATGGTCTCTTGGATTTAAAGAAGAAACTTGCTGAGCTTTTAAAGCCATCCAGGAACAAACCCTGTGTAGAAGCTTCAGCTTTACCCAAGGACAATTTGGAATCTGAATCTTCCTTGCAGTTAAGTTTTCAATCTAAAAGCTGTGCTGACTTATCTTTAGATGTCTGTGACATTGATAAGATGGCTATTATAAATGAGGCTATTATAAATGAGACCTGGCTATTGGTCTTAATCATTCCCCAATTCCAATACAACCAATGGAAACACATGCACAGCTAATTTCTTTTCCAAATTCAATTCTGAACAGCACATTTGACATGCTTTCTCTTACCACCTGTGCTTCGTCGATTGTTGCAACTGATGCCAGGGAAGCTACTTTAGATGGCATGCCACTGGAGAAAGAGGAGCCACCTTTAACTAGTTCCAAATCTGAAGTTTTTGTCAATGGCTGTGCGACTCTTGTTACTTTAGAAGATTGTCCAGCTCAACCCTCTTCATCTGTTATGCCCACCCCTGGTGAAGCCGTCACCGGGGCCCTTGCTTTCAAGGCAGGTACTTATGAACTTGAAGAACAAGTGAAGCAGACTATCCTTGCAACTACTTCTACATTTCCATCTTCAATTCCGGCCTCCCTTAGAATGACTGGGGCTCCCAGCAATGGAGATTGACTCCATGCTTCCTCTTCTACATCTTTTAGGTCCTGGGAGAGGGGATTTAAACTGATGTCTTGGAATATTGCAGGATGGGCTAGTAAACGCAATGATCCTGCCCAGACATGTCATGTAGCGGGTACGTGGGGGTACGCGAGTACCCGTTCCTAGGATTAGGGCTGGCCCCGCCCATTCGCCCGCCCACTCGTCGACTCCGTCGGCGCTCCACTCCACCCCCTGCAACGTTTGAATTGCCTACACATTTGAGTTGCCTGCACGTTCTCAGAGCCAGGCAGGCAGGCAGGCAGGCAGGCAGCGGAGCGAGGGAGACCGACGGCAGCAGCAGCATGAGCAGGTAGGCTGCCTGGGGCTCCCTCCCGAGGAGGCGCAGCGGTTCCTGGGGGGGGGGAATCGGTAGCCCGCACGGCCTACCGAGGAGGCGCAGCGGTTCCTGGGGGCAGTTCCTGGGTTCCGGCTATGACCTCACTTCCGGTGGGTGGGCCCCGACACAAGTGCCAAACAAAAGTGAGTACCTGTTGCTAAATCATTTAGATGCCATTACTGATCCTGCCTGTTTTGATCTTTTAGGTGGTTATTATATCATTCTTCTTCAAGAAACTTGGACAGCGGAGCCTATCCTATTTGAGGGCTATAACACATTCTCGTTACCTGCCCTTAGAATCAAATCTAAAGGCCGTTTTTCTGGAGGTCTGGCAATCGTGACTGCGCCCCATATTCTCTCTGATTTGGTTTTAATGTCTGATGGCCCCTGCAAAATACAGATCATTAAAATCAAAGCCACTAATCAGTTACTGTTAATAGCTAACATCTATACACCTCCTGCTTTTTCTAATTTCGATCATAATACTAGCTGGGATTTTCTCAACTCTGTTTTGGAAGAGTTAGGTCATAGTTACCCTGAAACTCATATTATTCTTGCAAGGGGTTTTAATGCTCGTGTAGGAAATAGTAATGCTGTTTTTCGTCAAGCTGTAGAGTTTACTGAGGACGATTCTCTGCCATACTCCTGCTTACTGGATAGGAGCTCAAAAGACAGTTGGATAAATCCTTCCGGTTTAATGCTTTCCAGACTTAGTATAACTAATGGTCTTATCTGGGAATACACCTTTCTTTCTTCTCAAGGTTCAAGTGTAATTGATTATATTCTAATTCCATTTTCATTTCTTCCTTTCGTTAAATCCTTTCAAATAGGTGAACCTGCAGCTAGTGACCATCTTCCCTTATTATGTTCCTTCAATATGGAGCTTTGTAAAGCTGTCCCTTTGTCAGCTTCTAGCTGAATTAGTCAAACCATCAAAATCCCCAGAATTAAATGGCACAATAGAGCTAAACCATTATTTAACAACTTTACCAAGCAATGTGACTCTATTTTCTCTATTTCTAACCAAATCTCCTCAAATGATCCACCCTTTTTTTTGGACAGGTTTGAGGAATTATTAAGCCTTATACTCTCTAAATTAGCGCAACCCTCACCTTTACATCAGAGTTGTATGCAGTTTATGCCCAATAAGGCCTGTCTGTCTCTCAAAACTGAGATTCGTTCGATTTACAGAACATATAAAATCACCGGGGCCCCTAAAATACCATCAAAATATTTTGAACAAGAAAAAGCTTAGTGTTGCTATTAAAGAGAGCCATCAAAACTACATCCTTAAACGCTGGTCATTACTGTCCTCCTCAATTGAGAATAGAAACAATAAATTATTTTGGGAGGTAGTTAACTGTTCTTTTCATAACCCCTCATCTAGTGTAAATCTGATTTCCACTCATTCCTGGGTTCAACACTTTAAGGGTATTTTTTATGACAGCTGTAAGTCCACAATGACTACTGACTGCACTTTTCCAGCTGATACCCCTGATTGGCCTACTGTCTCAATTGTAGAAATAAATTCTTTTATTGCCCAATTAAAAACCAGGAAGGCCTCTGGTCCTGACGGACTTCCCTCAGAGCTCTTTAAAGCCAACCCGGACTGGTGGGCTCCTATTCTTTCTGATCTTTTCACTTTTGTTGACCAAACAGGTATTATGCCCAAGTCATGGACTCAAGACTTCCAATCTTTAAAAAAAGGCAATCCCAAGCTCCCAATGAATTATAGACCTATTAGCCTTTTATCTGTGTTGGGAAAAATGTATGCAAACCATCTTTTAACTAAGCTACAGGACTGGATAAATAACTACAATATTTTAAGCTCAGTTTGAGCAGGCTTTACTAAAGGCCGTTCCACTCTTGACCACTGCTTAACAATTTCTCATCTCATTTCCAAACTAATTTCACAGCCAAATTCTTATCTCTATGCAGCTTTTCTTGATCTTAAGCAAGCCTTTAACAGTGTTGATAGGGATTTATTGTGGCACAAGCTTGCCCATCTCGGTTTAGATAAAAGACTCCTTTTCTTAATTCGGAGATTACATTCTGGAGCTAGTTGCCGTATCAAAGTTTCTTCATGCGGCGAATTATCTGAGCAAATTCCCTCCGATAGAGGCGTCAAGCAAGGCTGTGTTCTTGCCCCTATATTATTTAATCTTTTTATTATATTGTTTTATATTTGAGTAACATTGATTCACACAGCCCTAAACTGCACACTCTTTGTGTTCCAGTCTTACTTTACGCCGATGACATGGTTTTTCTCTCTTGCACTCGTCTTGGTCTTAAACGTCTTATTTATGGCTGTATAGATTATTTAACAAGCAATAAGCTGCAATTGAATTATGACAAATCCAAAATTGTTGTTTTCGGAAAAGCTTGGAAATCTTTTTCCTGGCTGTTTCATGGCAATAGGATCCATCAGGTTAAGGAATTTAAATATTTAGGTATTCTTTTCAATTTTAGACATTCCTGGGTTCCTCATCGCCAGTTGGCGGTTAATACTGCCAAACTATCCATGCATGCGGTATCCCGCCTTTTTTATTCATGGGGCAATTCTTTTATTCCAGCAGCACTGCAGATTTTTCGGGCCAAGACCATCTCTCAGCTACTTTATGGTATTCCCATCTGGATGTCAGCATATAATATTCTGGTTGAGTGGGTTCAATCTCAATTTCTCTATAAAATACTTGGTCTCCCTCGCTGTGTCCCCTATGCATCTTTATGCCTTGAAGTTCGGTTTTGCAGACTGGAAACTACTGCTTGGCTAATGTTTTTTTCAAATTCTGGACGAGGATCTGTTATTATTCTAATTCTAATTATCTTATTCTACAATAAGATAATTAGAATTAGAATAATAACAGATCCCTTGCTATCAGACCATCTTCAATCTCTGGGTTTTATCTTATTTTGCAAGAAAATTAGCTTATCCTTGGAACTGTTGGGTCTGCTCTCTCCTAGTCAGGTCATTAATACTATTAAAACAAGGCTACTTGATATAGAAAAGCAACTTCTTTTTAGTGCTGCCTCTAAGACCTGCTCTCCTATTTATTTCAATTTGCCGATTACACCTGATAGATGCTCTACTTTTACTTTTTGGTGAACCCATATGATAGAAGACTTTTTATGCTGGCCAGATGCAATGTAGTAACTTCCAATCTCTTGGTAGGAAGATTTACTGGCATATCCAAAGAGGACAGGTTTTGTAATTGCGGTTCCGGAGTATTGGAATCACTAGAACACATGTTACTGCAATGCATATGGTATCATGACTTATGCATTCGTTTTATAGACCAATTTTTTGCTGGCCACAACGAACGTTCTAACGCTGATAAGATGCAATTTTTACTGCTCGGCACTAATAAAAGTCTTACCACCTTAGTAGTCCTATTTTTAAATCTTATTTGTCAGCATCATAAATCGCTCATGGCTTCTATTTCTTCTCCTTGATATTATAATATATTCATTTTTTTTCTTTTTATGTTCCTTTGGAGGCATTATATTTTATCGTGTTTTAATATATTTAACTTACTTTTATTTACTTTTAGCTAATTTGTATGTTAGTTTAAATGGCTTGTATTAAATATTAATAAGGGTTACAGTTGACCTTAAATTTAATTCCTCTTTCTATAGGATTTCATAGGTTATATTTTCCCTTATGGCTCTAAGGTAGTCTTTCTCAAAGTGGGCGATAACGCCCCCTTGTGGGCGCTGGAGGCCTTCAGGGGGGTGGTAGAAGGCCCAGAGAAAAGCAATAGAATTTGCAAGCTTGAATGTTAGCAATTAGCTTTTGCACAGGGGTCAGATCATGTGACATGATGTCCGGGTAAATGTTGCAATCTGCTAAGTTTGCTAGCTCCGTGTGTGTGTCAGTTAAATTCCAGCTCATTTAAAATGTAAGTTTGAACTCAGAAATAGGATAATGCACGTTTAAAAATAATAATTGCAATAGCTGTTTTTAAGATGCGCAACAGATGGTAAGTTTAAAAATTTGGGGGGGCTCTAGAAAATTTTTGATTTTCAAAGTGGGCGGTGGGCAAAATACGTTTGAGAACCTACGCTCTAAGGCAATCAACCTATTTTATCTGTGTTTATTCTATTGTATGTTTGGCTTTCGCTGTTTTATGCCAATAAAGGTATTTGAAATCAAAAATTGAAAGAAATTGCATTGAAATCAGCCAGCACTTCGACGTGGGCCTCTACAGGAGGATTTAGAGATGAACAGATATTTTCCACACTAAGACTAGAGAAGGCAAAGGGAGGGATTGCCTGGATAAACTATGGGGAGAACCAAAGGCAACGGGTGATGCTGTGCAAAGAGGGCAGCCATGAGCAACGGACGGAAAAGTTGTGACTATTGGCTATGAATCTTCCCAGCACAGTGATGATCATTGCAGAGAGCCAGTATCAAATGAAAACCCAGAACATGCAGAAAAGCCACTAAGACGGCATTTTTTTTTATTTGCACTCATATGCACAGGCATTGCTAGAAGGCGTGCAGCCCACTCCAGGTGATCCTCACGGGGCATGTGTGACACTACTACTGCCTAAAGTTGTAAAATCCTGGTATTTTCAAGTAATGTGATATATCATATGATGCAGCATTTACAGCAGAATGCAATGGAACAAACTGTGTGGAAGTATCAGTGTTCTATCAAAAGGTATAGCCCAAAACCCAGACAGAGAAAACACAACTGACTTCCCTAACTAAAAATGGATTTCCTTAACTCAGAACTGACCAATGAAACGGATTCTTCTGTGAGCCAATGAGGTGTTGTTACGACACAGCAGGGAACCAATGAGGTGTTAGCATGACTCAGCTCTCCTATCCATGCATCAGAGCCAATACTAAAACTCTTATTCTGTTCCGTGTGAGCATCTTCAAGTTGGCCGCTGGATTTTTGTTGGTTCCTGATTTTTTGGGTGACTTGTATATTAAAATAAATAATGTGTGATGCCCCTGCTTTCAGGTTGTGCTTAGGATACTGTGATTTAAGGACCCGATCGTGACCTCACTAGCTTGGGTGCTGCAGATGTACCACCAGGAAGACCCCCAGAAGGGTGGCCAAGCGGACCAGCGGCCAGCAGAGGTTGGAGTTCATCCTGGGAGCGGATTGGAATCTGCAGGGATGGAGGAGGAGGAAAAGGGAATTGCTTTGGCGTTTCCCCTTGTTCAGATGAATGAGGATCGTTGTAATGTTTTTCTATGCCGTGGATTGCCCCTTGTAGTCTTTGCGCCTCTTGTTCTAGCTTTTATATTTTCACTGAGGTTGTTTCCTGCTTCTTGTGCTGTTTGGTCAAAGCTCAAAGCCCCACAGCAACAACACTCTCTCTCTGCACTATATTGATATTGACAGAAAGGAGGAGCAGTGAGAACTCCTTCTACAGAAAGTGGGACAGGTTCTGAAAGGTGCCACTTCAGATGGTGGGAAGGCTGCATGTTTTCAAATTTAGTATGAAGTGGGAGAACCCCCCCCCTTCAGATTTTCCGGGATTTTATCAAGCTCCTCCACCTGGCTAATGGCATCTCGCCCCAGCCAAGCTGAAACCACCACACTTTCTTCTGGCTGCGGGCCCGCTGCCTCAGCCACGTGCAACCATTTTATCTTTTTCCTGGCCGCGAGCACACAGCCCAGCCATGTTTTTGTAACCACCACCCACTCTCCAGGCCTCCCCAGCCAGGCTCGTAACCACCACACACTCTCCTGGCTGCAGGCACACAGCCCTGCCATGCTCGCAACCGCCATGATTTCTTCCAGCTCAAAACAATTAAAGGACGTTTTTGGCTTTGGCGAGAATCGAACTCGCAGCCGCCACCTTCCCCTGCCTTTATCCGTCACTCCAGCCAAGCGCGGGGAGGGGGGAATTGAACCCGTGTCTCCGCCATCACCGCCAGAGCCCCAGCGAGATGTTGTTGAGAGGATTAACTTAAGTGCGAGCCGGCGCTGATACTGGGCCTCTTAACCTGCGGTTTCACCCTGACATGAGCCTAAGTAAACTGTTAACCGTGAACTAACGAGGTAATTGTCAACATCCTCAGCCGATTCTTCGAAAGCATCGCAGTGGCGGCTGTCAGAAGTAGGGGAATAGCCCGGCCGTTCTCCGGAATCCCCGATCACGTGGTTCGAGCAAGCTGTCAAAGCTCGAGCTGTCAGGGTTCCATGTTAAAGGGGAAGTTGGCTACGCAAATAAGATTTTTTTTTTAAATCAACAGTGTATTTTTATGAATGGGGAATGTATTTTGTGAATGGAAACCAGGTTTAGTAAGAAAGAACAACCATGCTGGATATTGTGCTTATGCGTACTGTGTAAGGGCAACACAAAATGGCTGCCAAGGGCCAAAATGGATGCCAACTCCTCCGGAACCGGCCACAGCCATCAAGTCGAGCCCCTGGGTCACGTCGTCGGCACCAGCCTCTCCGATTCCTGCCACAGACATTTGCATGAGAGGCGCAGATGAACTTTCTGAAGAACTGTAGATTCTGTATCATATCGGAATGTATGAATTACCCTTTTGTATTGCATATGTGTTTTTGCCTATTACGATGTCCCTAGATGTGCCAAAATCTTGATTTCCCCTTTTGATTCAGTGCCCTTTTCTTCCGAACAATGCCCCAACGATTAGCCTCTCCCAATCCTTTGTCATGTCTTTCTCAACTCTTTGTTAGCCCCCTTTTCCAAGGCGCCAGTCACCCTTCAGGCACCCGAGCATGTCTCAGGTAGTTCCTCAAACCCACCGCGGAACAATCAAAGGTCCCCAAAACCCAATAATCGTAGCAGGATTAGACTGATGCATTTGATTGTTTGATTTATGATCTGCATATAGGAATGTATAAAAATTATGTTTGCCTTTGTTTGGCACTCAAAGTTGGGTGCCCTTTTCGCACACGCTTTTGCGGCCATTTTTGCATACTTTATTAATAAAGAACTCCTTTAATCTTGACAACATGTCCTTTAATCTTGACTCCTTTAATCTTGACAATCTTGACAGCTGGCAATTCTTCCGTCAACGTCTTCGATCTTCTTTGGTGAGCGCTCCTAGAGGGGAGAGATCTAGTTAGTGAAAACGTACATGGGTTAGGGAGGTTGTCTCTTTAAGCAGCAGAGGGAATGCGCGCCGGGGAAACGAGTCTTGCAAAACTACTTTGACAGGTCAGCGCACCTTTAACTAAAAAGCCGGGTGTCAACCTTGGAGAGCCCAGTTCTGTTCAGGTGCTCTCTCAGGCATCAAGTATTAGTAAGCTTGGAAAGAGAACGTGCTCATTTTTTCAATATGTGTTCATGATCAGGTGAGGCCTGGATTTTTAAACAGATGGACTTGATCCAAAGGATATCAAATTGCTGTAGGGACTAGGCAAAGTCCATCACTCAATGAAGGAAATGTGCAAGGCTATTCCAGGCCCTTTCTTTGATTTTTCAGGTGATCAAACAAACAAACAAACAAACAAACAAACAAACAAACAAACAAAAGAGTAAGGGCACAACCCTCACCTGGAGTTAGGCTAGCACAAGTCCTCGTGCCAGCCTAGAAGTCTTGCAAATGCACCAGAAAGTGTGTTTCTGGCACTCACAAACGTGCCAGCCTAGCTTGTGCCAGCCGAACTTCAGGTTAGGATTGCGCCCTAAATCTTGGATATTTTTTATTGTCAGATATAAAAGAGGGGGGAAAAAAACCAAACTGGAACAGGGAAGAATTGCTAATAAGAAGAGGACTCGGTCCCACATCCTGTGAAATGGGTGCAGAGGATCATTCAGCCGTGGAATATTCTGACGTACCCGAGCTTGGTTCTGTCTGAGTGATGGATGCAGATTTCTGTAAAGCCAAGACCTCACTCAACCTGCTGGGTGAAGAATTATGTAGCGCTCAATCAGGGTAGGGGGCAAGGTAAAAACAAAAAAGGAAGAACGTGCAACTATTGCCAAAGGTGGAGTACAGGTGGACACTGCAAGGGGCTGGGCTGGGTTTCAGCTTTCTAGAAAAAAAATGGCAGCCCCAGTTGGGGGATGCCAGAGTTCCCAGCAAATGCAAGAATATCTCTATGATCAAAGAGAACCAGCGCAATGGCTGTGATTGGTTTGGTGGGGGGTGAGAAGACGCCAAGTGTCACTGCTCTGAAGCAACACTGCCCATGTTTTCCTGACGTGAAACATGAAGGCCAACGTGGAACAAAGATAGTGGCTCCTCCCTGCACCAGGGGGACGGCTGGAACAGCACCATGTGACTCCACTAGCCCCCCACCGACCACGAGGCGAGGCATGTGGGATAGGCCTGAAGGCAGGGGGAGGCCCCACCTCGTACCTGGCAGGAATAAAAGCAAAAGAAAGGTTTTCTTAAAAAAAGAAAAATCACCCATCTTCGGGTTGCTGCTCCTCTACACGTTCATACTACTGGTTGAATTCCCCTGCAGAGAGGAGAAAACAAAGAGGTCTGATTCTGCGCTTCAACCTTGCCACTGGTGAGGCAGCCCAGCCCCAGCCCCCAGTCAGAGAACTGGAAAGATCGGTTGCCCTGATTGTTCGCAAAGTGGCATGATGTACCTCACTGCACAGAGGAACACCACGCAACGTTGCGCATTGCCAGTAGCCTGCGCATTGTCCTGCTCTTCGGTAGACGTCGTTCCTCATCAAGTGGTGGAACGTCGGCCGGGTCCTGCTTGGGTGAACTTGGGTGAACTGCCTGCCAACCCAGGCCGGCCCAGGGCAGCAACTCCAGCCAACGGGCCATGAACTAAGACAAGAGAAGGCCACTCCAGGGGAAGTCTCCACACTGGGGTTTCAGGCAGGCCTTCCTACACAGGGCAGGGACTGAAGCGGGGCGATTCGGCCTGTGAGGAAGGCCTCTGACGCTCCGCTGACGCTCCTGAGGGGTGAAGGAGAGTTTGGGGCAGAGCAGACCGCTTGCTCCGGGCGAATCTCCGCACCCCAGAACTGTCGGTGACAGCAGTGCCAGATCGCAGGACAGCACTTCCGTTCTCTGAGGCACCCCCAAGTTGCTCGCTCGTAGTGACTTTATGATGGCTCAAGATTTGCGTATTTTCTCTTCCGCCGTTTGCAATCAATGAGTTCCTAGGTGAGAACAAAGTGTTTATTTCTGGTCATCATCTGCTTAATGATGTCGATTCCAGATTATTATTATTATTATTAATAATAATAATAGTAGTAGTAGTAGTAGTAGTAGTAGTAGTAGTAGTAGTAGTAGTA
>JAJKFI010000392.1:0-10538 GCA_029204185.1 Lerista edwardsae
TGGCCTTTCCCCAGGATCTCCGGGGAGGAGAGAAGTCGGCAGGTAACACAGGATGCGCCCTTCAGTCCTGCTTCTTGCTGAGTGACGCGGCAGAGGCTCCAGGCCAGGGTGGGCTGTGTGGAAGGGACCGGAAGGGGGCTGGGGGGCACCTGGGCTTGGAAACGCCCCTCCTTTTGGGGGGAACTTTACTTGGCCCTGGTCAGGATGAGACAGCGAAGCATTGCTCTGCCCCCTCCCCGCACTTTCCCCTCCTCCGCCTTTCCTCTTCTGCTCCGTCCCCCGTTCCTTTCACAGGCCAAGGAGTGGCAGGGGGCGCAGAGGCAGGGAGTTTGTGGAGGAAGGAAGTGGCCCGACAAAGATTCAGAGAAGCTAAAATGAAACCTGGCGAGTCTTTCACTGAGTTTGAAAGTAGGTTGGAGGATTTATTTCAGGCTTGGCTAGTGGCTGGACGAGTTGCCTCATTTCAGGACTTAACAGAATTAGTGGTTATGGAACAGTTATTTAGTTACATCCCAGACTCTGTCTTGGAGTGGATTTTCCTTTCTAATCCTGGTTCTTCTTGGGAGGCTGCGCAAGCTGCGGATGCCATTCTGGCACGAAGGAATCGAGGAACAGTGGTAAAAGGAGGCTTGACTCCGAAGAAGCCTGACTTTGCCACCGCCCGTCCTGAGGTGTCGTTCCGTGGAGGAGGAGGAGGAGGGGCGTCACAGGCATGGCCTGCTGGAAGGAGTGTTGGTGCAGCAGGAAGTTCAGCATTGCCAGCTCAGAATCCAACCCCAGCAGCAGCTTCAACGCCTCTGTCCAAAAACCCTGCAAATTACGTCTGTTTCTATTGCAAATTAGCAGGTCACACCAAGCATTTCTGCCCAAAGTTGCAAAAATAACCAAGTGAAACCCCCTGGGGCTCAGGTAAAGCTTGCAAAAGGGCACGCTGCCGGGGAATCGGATCAAGGGCCAGAAAACTGGGAATCGGATGGAACGGCTGCTGGATCCCCGTCACCAGCAACTTCTCCCGAGCCCCAGGAAGCTGCAAAAGATGAGCGGGGGAAATGGATGTCGGTCTAACCCCCTTTTGCTTTCTGTTAACTTAGCTAATGGATTCCATAATTGCTGCTATATCTTCTACCTCCATAGTACGCTTATAGTAATTTTATATAGTACCTTATATAAAGTTTTGCCTTGCTCAATTGTTAAGTATTGTATGTAAGTTGGTAAAAGCTGCAAAGCTTTATAACCATTTCCCAAAAACCATTTCCCCCCAAAAATGTAAAAGACAGGCCAACCAAATCTTCGAAGGCCTGACTCCATCTTTAAAGTAGTCTGTCTTTCTGGAGGGGGGGAAGCAGTGCGTTAAAACAGGCCACAGTCAGAAATCAAGCTGACGGAAGAAAAACCAACATTGGAACTTCAGCTCTTATCAGTTGGCCTAGGGAACTTTCTGGAAGGTTCCGTGGGGCAAGAGAGTCAAGGACATCGTGGTGCCAGCTGCCTCCTTCCAAATTCCTTTTGCAGCTGTAATTCATAGCCTGTGATTGTCTCAGGCAAAGGCAATTAGCTCTAATTGAAAAGCAAGAGGCAAAGAGCTATAAGAATTGCCCCTCGGCCTGTGTTGGGGGTTCAGCCTCTTCTGGCTGTTCCAGAGATGGCTTGATTGATTGCTGAGGAGGAGGAGAAAGGCTCGCTTGCTTCCTACAATGCAACATGGGTAATATCTGTCCGGGAACTTAGCGTGGTAAGCAGTGTTAGTCTCAGTAAGAGTAGGAGCTTAGATTTCTTATTTTTAATTGTTATGTGTTATATCTCATTTATGTTTGCCTTCGGCCGTGTAACCAACGGAGCTGTGTTTTTTTAAATAAAATTTTGTCAAGCTGATTTGCTTGAGTGTGAGTACGTTCTATTTGGGGGAAATGTTTAGGGTGCTGGCTAAATCCAGACCGCTCTTTGCCCGTTTCCATTGCAATAGGAACTGCTAAAGGTTTTTTTTCTTGTTCAAGGTTTTCTTCCCAAATCATTGCCTCTCGGTTAAGTGAGGCTTGAGGTATTTGGGATTGTCTTGATGCTGGTTAACTCTACTCAGCTGCTCCCCTGGGTTTGAGTCAGCAGTATTGGGAGCTGGTGGCATTTTTTAGCAGGTTTTCTATGCGCATAAGATTTGGCAGTATAACAACATAAGAACATAAGAAGAGTCCTGCTGGATCAGGCCAAAGGCACATCTAGTCCAGCTTCCTGTATCTCACAGCGGCCCATCAGGTGCCCCAGGGAGGCATGAGACAACAAGATGCCTGCATCCTGTTGCCACTCCCTTGCACCCAGCACTCTGAAGTAGCCCACCTTTGTAAGGAGGTTGCACGATCCATCATTGCCTATAGCCCACGATGGACCTTTCCTCCAGAAATCCGTCCAATCCCCTCTTAAAGGCATCCAGACCAGATGCCATCACCACCTCCTGTGGCAAGGAGTTCCACAGACAAGACGCTGGCTCTACAGGCTTTGAAACGGAGATGAGCACCGCCCCCTACAGTCGGTCACGACTAGACCATTCGGTCGTGGAGAAACCTTTACCTTTTAAAAAAAGTATTTGCTTTTCTCTGTTCCCACTCTCCCAGCACTCCGTTTCAGTGGCTGTCCCCTGGTTCTGGTGTTGTGAGAGAAGGAAAAGGACTTCCCTCCATCCACTCTCTCCATCCCATGCAGAATTTTGTATGTCTCCATCATGTCCCCCCTCAGGCGCCCTTTTTCTAGGCTGGAGAGCCCCAAACGCTGCAGGCTTTCCTCATCAGGGAGGTGCCCCAGCTCACCAAGCATTTGGGTGGCTCTCTTCTGTCCCTTTTCCAGCTCCACGATGTCCCACAATATGGCCCCCAGCTTGGATGGTTCCACACTGGAATCCTTCACATGGCCCTGGAAGGCTGTGGCACACGTGGAGGAGCGGCCGTGGCACACAGCGGGTCTCATGGCCCCTGGCAGAGCTGTCCTTGCTGGGCCAGGGGCAGGTCAGTGCGAGAGGGGAGGGGGACAGGAGAAGGGAGACCGAGAAGCAGGCGGGGGACGACCAGCAGAGAAGAGGGGGGATGGGGAAGTGGGGAAGAGGCCGGGGGGGCCTGTGGAGAGGGGGGAGAAGGTGGGCATGTGGAGAAGGGAGGGAGAGCTGGCGGGGGCCGGAGCGTGCAAAGGAGAGGCCCGTGAAATACGGGGAAGGGGCCCAGCCACGGAGAGGGAGGAGCTGGGGGTGAAGACCCCAGCCTCTTGAGCTTAGCCTTGGGAGTCCAGGCCCTTGACAGAAACCACTGCAAAAGGGTCCGGCTTCCGGTTCTCTTGTGGCTGGTCATGAGTCCGACCCAAAACTTAGGCAACTGGGAACTCTGCTCAGGCCCCACCAGCTCCCAACAGAAGTTGCCTCAATTCTCAGGGGAGCCCTGAGAATCAGCAACCAGCGCACAGGCCCCTCCCAGAGCACCCCCCAGCCTCACCCCCCAGAGGTCGGGTGCTGGAAGCCAGCCTCAAGCAGAACCCTTTAGCAGTTCCCATCGCCAAGGCAGCACCCCCGGATGTGAGCCAGCGCCCCAGAAAACCGTTTCCCCAAAACAACGAACTCAGACTTGGACAAAAAAAAGCTTGGCCAGCTTTACTTAAAGCAAGACTCAATTGGCTGCAGGGCCCGAAGGCAGCAGGAATGAGATGAAACACATCACATTTTTAAAATGAGAAAGACTCACTTACTGCATCCTCCTGAGATAACACATTGCTTGAACCTGTTGGTCCTTGACCAGATATGAGCCACAGGACCGCACAAGGAGTCCGGAAGCAGCTCTTGGGTCTTGCTCAGCCAAAGAGGGTCGTGCCAGGCTTGGAACAGCCCAGGAAAGCTGAGCCCTGAATGCCAGCCAAGAAGGGACTTGGACAGCCCGTCCTCTCTCAGGGCTCATTACTCTTTCGGCCTGGTCGCAAGGAAGGCAACTACTCCCATGAGTTCCAGCTGTGGAGGAATCTTGGGGAGGAGGCAGCGGGTCCCGTTTGGCCTTAACAGGGCCTCTTGGAAACCTCCGGAAACGTTCCCTCCAGGCTGGCTGAGAAGACTTGAGGCACCAAGGTGGTTAGGTTGATTTCCGACTGGCCTGTGTTACTTCACCCGGCGACAGCTAAACCATTTCAAAATGGAGTCAGGCCTGACAAGATGGTGTGAGGCCTGTACCTTTAACCCCCCCCCCCAGTTTTTTACACTGGGCAGAGTCCCAAAGGAAGGGAGAGGGGGGCCAGTGTGGGGGCCTGGTTTCCACAGACCCCTGAGGTCCAGCCAGCCCCAGGCCAAGCCCGTGCGCTGCCCCACAGAGGGCTTCCCATGACAACAGTTTCCATGGCCTCCACGAGGGGCCCCTCCTGTGTCCCTTGTGTCACCTCTGACAGACATTGCCAAAGACCCTCCAGTCCTCCAGCCCCACAGCCCAGGGTCCCAGTCGCTGGAGGTCCAGGAGGCTATCATGGTCTGGGCCAGGCCTTGGCTGGCCCCACTGACTCCGAGAAGGGGGCTGACCAGCCAGGCCCCTCCGACTCGTGGGGGACAGCCTTGCCCAGCGCTGCAAGCAGACCTCCGGCACCGGCAGAAACAGGCCGTGTAGGAAGAGCAAGGAAGCCGGGAAGGATGGCAGAGCCAGGGGGCACGAGGGATGTCTGGGGAGGGGGGCAGGAGCTCAGGGGGGAGGGGCAGCTGCCGGCAGGCTTCCCATGGTCCTGATCCTGGGGTGGGGGATGGGCTGGCTGAGGGGGCTGCTGCCATGCCCAGGTAGCCCCACGACCACTCCAAGACCTGCCCTGAGGCGGAGGAGTAGAATTATAAGGGACCCACAGGCCACCTGGTCCAACCCCCTGCCTCTCGCAGGAGACCCTCCTAGACCCAGAACATCTCTGGAGGTGCCGGTTGAGCCAAGCAGAGTCTCCAGGGAGGGAGAATCCACCACTTCCCTCGGCAGTCAGCTCCACTGTCAACCACCCTCATCGTCAAGACCTTTGCCCTGACGTCCAGCTGGAACGTCCACTCTGGCAGTTAACCTAAGAACATGGTCCTGGGCCTTGCTGGATCAGGCCAAGGGCCCATCTAGTCCAGCTTCCTGTATCTCACAGTGGCCCACCAGGTGCTTCATGGAGCACACAATAAGATATCTGAATCCTGTGGCCACTCCCTTGTATCTGGCATTCTGAGGTAAATTTCTGAGGTAAAATTCTGAGGTTCATATGAGATAAAAGTGCTATCCTGTCTGTGGGGAGGCAGCCATAACTATTTGCAACCCAATCTGGGCCTTAAGAAAAGCCTCACTGGATCACTGGATCAGGCCGAGGGCCTATCTAGTCCAGCTTCCTGTATCTCACAGTGGCCCACCAGGTGCTTCATGGAGCACACAATAAGCTATCTGAATCCTGTGGCCACTCCCTTGTATCTGGCATTCTGAGGTAAATTTCTGAGGTAAAATTCTGAGGTACATATGAGGTAAAATTGCTATCCTGCCAGTGGGGAGGCAGCCATCATAATATGCACCCCAATCTGGGCCTTAAGAAAAGCCCAACTGGATCAGGCGAAGGGCCCATGTAGTCCAGCTTCCTGTATCTCACAGTGGCCCACCACGTGCCTAAGGGAGCTCAGTAGACAACAAGATGCCTGCTTCACATTGTCAGTCCCTTGTATCTGGCATTCTGAGGTAAAGTTCTGAGGAAAAATTCTGAGGTAAATAAAACAGGAGGAGGAAGCTCTAATCACTTGCAACCCAATCTGGGCCTTAAAAACATAAGAAGATCCCTGCTGTATCAGGATCTAGTCCAGCTTTCTGTTTCTCACAGTGGCCCACCAAAAACCTCAGGGAGCACACAAGAGGCCAAGATCCTGATCCCACTCCCTTGCATTCTGAGGTACCCTACTTCTGAAACCAGCAGGCTGTACATATCCATCATGGCTGGCAAACTGTGGTGGAGTTTTTTTTTCCCCCTAGCAATCTTTCCAATCCCCTTTTAAAGGCATCCAGGCCTAGCGCCATCTCCACATCCTGTGGCAAGGAGTTCCACAAATGAACTACCCGCTGGGTAAAACCTATTTCCTGTTCTCACTTTACCTGTTTATCTGTTCTCACTTTCCCTACGCTCAATTTTAGTGGATGTCCCCTGGTCCTGGTGTTGTGTAAGAGGGAAAAGAACATCACTCTGTCCATCCCATACATCATTTTTTATTTCTCGATCATGTCCCCCCCTCAGGTGCAGTTTGACCCATTTGAACTCGTTCTGCTCTCAGAGGCCTTTGAGGACAAATGTGTTCCTTCTTCCACCTGACAGCCCTTCAGGTATCTGGAGCAGAGCCCACAGCGGGCATCTCAGTGAGCAGCCCAGCTCAGACGCAGGCCAACAGCCCCTGGAATATCGGGGACCCAGGTCCTTCAGGGACAAGGAGCCTTACCCCAAACTGGGAGCCAGCGGAGCTCTTCTGAGGCTGGAGCCACGTGCCTGGAGCAGCCGACTCCTGGCAAGCCCAGCTGGCTTCATTCCAGGGCAAGGGGGGCAACTCTTTTTGCCACCACCACCCACCCCAGGATCGCTCCTGGACAGGATCGGGCCTTGTGTCTCCTTGCAGGGTCCGCTCTGGCTTGAGTGAAAGTGCACACCTGGAGGCGAAGGTGACCCTCAAGGGCCGGTCACGGGAGGCAGCGCAGAGCAAAACCAGAGCCCTCTGCCCTCACAGAACACATAGGAGGCAGCAGATTAAAGCATGGAGTTATAATACACTGGAGGGAACATGACGTCATTTTCTTGACGCCATGGGTATAAACTCAGATCATTGCCGCGAAGGAGGATTGCCTCCGCGGAGTCACGAATCAAAATCTCCCTGCCCGTGTGTAAAAGTTAATCTCAACCTCTTTAAGCATGCCTGCGTGTTCTGCATACGGGTGTGCAAATTGCTGTACGAAAAATGGGATTTAATTTCCACGGAGAGATTCATGTATTCACATTACATCGGTTCAATAAAACAACCGTTCAGTGAGTACAGAATTTTTGAAGCTGTGTAATTTATTGTTGTTCCTAGCAGTCTTATTCACCATTTTCTGACACCCACTGTTAATGGTCTAGAAGGTAAAAAAAAAAATTATTTCCCCCCTCCTTTTCCCCCCCTTCCCGTTTACCCTTTTTTCCCGCCTTCCATTTTCTACTGTAATATTTTTGAAATTCCGAACATTAACAGAATTTTATTTTATGGGGGGGGGGTGAGTGTAGAAGTTTTAAAAAATACTCTTAATAGCCTAGAAGTAAAAAAGAATTACTCTCATATTGACAACTACTTGTGTTATGAAGAGATTTTAATGTAATTTTCCTACATATTTATCTAATGTTTGCCCACCCTCCTTTTTTTCTTTCCTTCCCGTTCACACTTGATTTCTGCTTGTGTAGATTTCAAAAAATAAGTCTGTCAAAGCAGTGCAATCCGAGTTTAAATAGACAGCAAGTGGCATTTCGTCCGGTGTGTTCAGTAATATAATTACGCGGAATTAAACTTTGGAATTGCATATTAACTCATAATAAGGTTACCAATGATGTTTCTACACCATCACACATTGTTATTTTCGTAAGTTTTTATTTCAGGAGTAAACTATTCAGTCCTAAAGAGTACGCGAAAAGCAATCTGAAATGCTTGGAATGAGCATTGTTTTGAGTATAATAAAATGGCCACTAAGCCCGCCCCCTGGCTTCACTTCGTTCCTATTCATAAAACAGGCAGGGCCGGGCCCTGGAATAAAGGCAACAGGTCCCCGATTGCTGCGGGACGTCTGGCCAGGCTGTTCACTACGGCAACGGCTTTCCTGTTTCCCGCCTTTTTTCCGCGAAGCATTGGTCGGCGGAGACAATGGCGGACAATGGCGAGAATGCAGCAGGAGACCCCTCCAGCCAGGTAGCAGGGGAAGGAAGGGGGACCCTCCGCAGGTCGGCTCCCAGCCCTTATTATGTCCCAGGAGCAGTTCAATAAAGTGTTTAAACTGGCCATGGAGGCAATGGGGCAAAAAGGGGGGGCGGCTCTGGAGACCAAGGAAGTCACACTCCGAGGGCTGCACCCAACGCGGGGGGAAAATCCATTAAGGTGGTGGCTGTGGAAAAGAAGGGTGGGGAAGCGAAGCGCGAGCGGTCTCCTAGTAGCCCAGTCAGCCTTTCTCCCTCCGATCGGCCTGCGCGAACTAAGTCCGGCTGTCCTCAGTGGGAGCCACTTTCGCCAGTAAGTTTTCATTGGGTCGCTGCCTGGGTTGCCCCCTCCCCTCCCCGCTGCTCCGTCGCATCCCCTCTTTGTCTCCACGTCCCCTTCGGGATCCCCCGCAAAGCTCCGCCGGCCTCCGGGACTCCAGGTCAGGCGTGGAGGGGGGAGGCGGGGGGAGCCGCAGTCCGAGGCGGCCACGCGCAGCCCGGGGAGGGAGGAGCGGATCAGCCCCGGGGAAGGAGCCGCAGAGGCTGTGCCGCGCAGGGGGCCTCGGCAGGAGGAGGCGGAGGTGCCGGCGGAGGAGATGCGCCTCTTGGTCCCGCCTGGGGGCTGCAGCGGGGAGACAGCGACCCTCTACCAAACCCTGACCGGCACTCCGAGGGTTAAGCGGAGCGACTCTGGTTTCCTAGATGGGGAAATGAGTGACGCCACTTCCTGCTGTGTCTCCGCCCGCACTCGTGGCATCCCCGACCACCCTAGTCAGCCTGGGGAGGGGCGTCCCGGGGGTGCGGTGGCTGAAGAGGACTCGAGAGGGGAGCGAAAAGGAGCCCCCAGGTGAGGAGGGGGCCGGACTTGAGGGCAGCCCATGCAGGGGGCGGGGAGGGGGACTGCGGCGCACACACGCCCCGCCTGCTGAATCTCGGGTCTCTTGTTGGACGGCGGGTTGTAAGAGCCGGAGCGGAGGGGGACGATGCAAACCCCAGGGGAGGCAGCAGCAGAGAGCAGCCTTCGAGCCTGGAACTTCCCCCGTTCCTGGGGGAGGGGAGGCTGCGAACTCCTAAGAACGTAAGAAGAGCCCCTGTGCTGGGTCAGGCCAAACGGGGCCCACCCAGTCCAGCTTCCTGCATCTCACAGCGGCCCCACCAGATGCCTCAGGGAGCGCACAAGACACGTGCATCTCTTTGCCACCCCCCTGCATCCGGCGCTCGGAGGCAGCCTACCTCTAAAATAAGAAGGTTGCACAGGTCATCAGGGCCTGTGATAGACTTTTCCTCCTGGAATCTGTCCAGTCCCCTTTGAAAGGCATGTAGGCCAGATGCCAGCACCACCTCCTGTGGCAAGGAGTTCCACAGATAAATTACCTGCTGGGTAAAAAAGTATTTCCTTTTATGTGTTCTCACTCTCTATACTAAGGGGGGTTTTTTTTTGAAGGAAAAAGCCTGTATTTGAATTTTCAGTCTTTACTTTTAAATTTAGCAAAAAGGCCGAAAGAACGAGCAAGATTGACTCCATTTTTTGAATGGTAAAATCTTTAGCCCAATTGTGGGAAAAGGAAGCTTAATGCAAATTGTGTAAAGCTAAGTGTGAAGGCCTTGAGGTCCTGGTTTTGATAACATGGGGGTGTGAAGTTGTGGGAGAGAGATAGAGGGCCCTTTCACTTTCAAGATAAGAACAGGCCCGATGGCTTATGTTAAAATGCTTTCAGCTGTGAGGTTGGGTGGAAGGGAGAATGGTTAAAGTTATCATTGGAAGCTGTGGAGAAATTTTGCTATAAAGGTTTCAAGAAAATTCCTCTTCTTTGTTCAGTCCCATCCTGGGGGCTGTTCCCATGCATGACTAGACCAGCTGAACGTGGTGCTGAGGTTGCTTATACAAGTGGTAATTATTGAGCTAAAAGTAGCTTTTTTAAGTATATATATATATACTTAAAAAAGCTACTTTTAGCTCAATAATAAAAGTATATATATACTTTTTTAGCTCAGTGAGATGCTGTTTATTGTTTTAAATTGTATGTTTTATTTCTCATTGGTGCCAGGGTCTTTTTTGGGTTTGTAATCTGGAGTCTCCTGAGTTGCTGTTTTGACAATAAAAAGGGCTTTTATGCCATTTTTGGTTGTTTGATGTGTCCTAATTTGACATCAGGGTTTCCAGGGAAAATCTTTAAAAGTCCTGGCCCAGGAAATCCGGTGGTGCTGCTGAGTGGCCTTTTGCCTTGCAAAGTAAGTACCTCACCCTTTTGTTGTTCAGGCTGGAGTCCTCCCACTCCTTGCCTCGGGAAAGAGTAGAGAAAGGCAGTATTGGGCTCAGCCTGGTTGCCAACTGATTCTCATTGCATGAAGTGCTTTGGGTGCTGGTGCAGAGGAACAGTTGGGCGCCAACTGATCTTAAGTGTAAAACTCTTCAGAAGCTCAAGACAGTTGGGAGGGGGACTTAGCGAAAGCAAGTGCCCAGAGTTTGTAGTCCTTGGGATCCAGTTTGGGGAATTTTTGGAAGACAGGAGTCCAACAGGAGAAGTTGAGAGCCTGTAGCTTCCCTGGGGTAAAATTCCAGTGAGTTAGGGTCCAAGTATTCTCTACACTCTCCCAACCTTCAGTTTCAG
>JAJKFI010000392.1:10938-23158 GCA_029204185.1 Lerista edwardsae
CAAGCCTGCCTTCGAGTCCCGGATGGAGGACGGGGAGTTGGCCTTTCGCCAGGATCTCCGGGGAGAAGAGAAGTCGGCAGGTAACGCAGGATGCGCCCTTCAGCCCTGCTTCTTGCTGAGTGATGCGGCAGAGGCTCCCGCCCAGGGTGGGCTGTGTGGAAGGGACCGGAAGGGGGCTGGGGGGCACCTGGGCTGGGAAACACCCCTCCTCTCCGGGGGAACTTGGCCCTGGTCAGGATGAGACAGCAGAGTCTGGCTCTGCCCCCTCCCCGCACTTTCCCCTCCTCCGCCTTTCCTCTTCTGCTCCGTCCCCCCGTTCCTTTCACAGGCCAGGGAGTGGCAGGAGGCGCAGAGGCAGTGAGTTTGCGCTCAGAGGGGGCCACCCCCCCGCCACTCTGCTGCCCCAGGCACGGGTCTCAGTGGGCCTCACGGCTGGGCCGGCGCCTGTCACTCCACGGCTTCCTTTCATGCTCGCAGGATCCCAGCTGCACTCCAGGCGCATCAGTGCCAGGCTGGCAGGCAGAACGCAGAGACCCTTGCGGGGCTGAGCAGAGAAGCTGCCGTATGCAGAGTCCGGCCCTTTCTCCCTCCAGCTCAGGGCTGTCTACACTGCCTGGCAGTGGCCGTCCAGGGTTTCTGGGGATCTTTCCCTTCCCCCCTGGAGATGCCAGGGGCTGACCCCCGAGAACCTTTCGACACCAAGCAGCTGCTCTGCCCCAGAGCCACGGCCCCCTCCCTTGAGCTTGGTCCCTTTGGAAGCCCCCCATCAAAGGGCCTTCAAGTGGGAGGAAAACTGTCCAGCTCTCCGGGGTTCAGGCATCACCTCCAAAGTGATGCAAAGAAAGGCGAAGGTAGGTTTGCTTGTGGGATACAGTCAGTGATACTTAGTAATACAACTGAGAGCAGAATCCTAAACTGAGTTAGGCCAGTTTAGGATAAACCAGCATAGTTTGGCAGCACAAGGGACATCATTTTCCAGCCCCCTGATCGTCTTTGTTGCTCTTCTCTGAACCTGCTCCAGTTTGGCTGCATCTTTCTTGAACTGGAGTGCCCAGAACTGAACACAGGACTCCAGGTGAGGTGGCACCAATGCGGAGTAAAGTGGAACCTATTGTGGCTAACCAAACCTAATGAAAGTCAGGAAGCCAGCAGAGTGAAGCGAGTGCCCAGGAACATCAGCAACCCCAGAAATCCAAGCAAATAAGGCAAAAAAGGCGTGGTACCTTAGTTAAGACTTGTATTAGTAATGGTTCCAAGGGATTAGGCAGGTTGAGGTGTCAGCAATACAATCCACGTCCAGTAGGCAATCAGAAGTTTCAAGCAGTAATTCCACAGGACTTCTTCCAAGTCCATATATACTGTAACACTCTGGTCACAGAACACAGCAGATACTGCCTAGCAGATTCACTGACTCTCACACAGAGAGATGCTAGAGACACACTGTCTGGCGAGAAGCTTCTAGATGCTGCTTATATCCACCACAGTGGTAACTCACTTCAGGTGAGCGTGCCTTGCGGCAGGTACTTACAGCATACAGCTGTGCTTTGTGGCCTTAACTAGCTGCTCTTCTCTCAGTGTCTCCCAAGCTACAAAATTCCTTAGCCTGGTCTCTGTAAGCCTGTTACAGCTTCACAGCCTGACAGAACCACAACTTTCTTCTTCTTGGAAGCTGTGGTTCTATGCAGGCTAAAATGGCAGGAGCCTTCTTTGCGGCTGTATCACACTGCTGACTCGTGTTCATCCTGTGATCCGCTGCAACTCCACGATCCCTCTCACATGTGGTGCTGCCAAGACAGGTTTCTCCCGTTCTATACCTGCATCTTTGGTTATTTTTGCTTTAGTGCAGAACCTGGTATTTGTCCCCGTTGAACTTCATCTTACTCATTTCAGCCCAGTATTCGTCAAGGTCTTCCTGAAGACCATTTTCCATTTTCTATACTTGTCTTTTTTCACCTTCAGCTCACCACTAAGATGCTTGTTCAGCCATCCTGGCTTTTTGAGGTGTCTTTTCCTGTTTCATAGGAATTGTTTTTGACTGTGACTGAAGAAGCTGCCTCTTTAGGAGTTCCTGCCCCTCTTGGGCCCCTTTTCCCCTAAGTCCATCGACCCATGGGATCCTACCTCTCGTTTCTCTGAGCTTACTCAAATCTGCCACTCTGACATCAAAACTACAGGTGTCACTGCCTATTACCTTAGTTTCCCATAAGATTGAAAAACTAACTGTTTTCCTCCTGAGTATACCTGCCTAGGAGTACAGGTGCCATCTCTCTATTGCAGTGTTTCTCAAGCTGTGCGTCACGACCCACTAGGTGCGTCATGAGCCAGTTTCAGATGGGTCACGTGGCACTTAGCGCAGCCATGATTGAAAAGATGAGACGCTGGAAAGGGGGAGGGCTGTGTGGTTATTTTGCTAGTGTCAAGGCTGTAAATCGGGTTCCCCCCTTTCTGATTTGCTTTGCTTTTGGAAAAGGCTGAGGAATCATCCAACGTCTTCCTGCATTCTTAGAGAATTAGGATGCTCTGGTGTCACAACGATGGCAGTTCCAGCCATGATGCACTTTTGGTGTGTCCCAGACCGATTGTCCTACTAGAAACGGTGTCCTGATGCTGAAGGGTTTTGAGAACCTCTGATCTGTTGAATTGATGAGCAAGATTCTCTGTTCCAGGACGCAAAGGAGAAAACACAGAGGACGAGAGGGAGCCACGAGGGGTGTCACCAGCAATGACCACGCTTCTGGCAGAGGAAGTGACTTTTGGCAACCAAGATGGATCAGGGAGGCCGGAGGGGAGCCCATCACCAGTCTTGGGGGCTAAACCTGTCGTTTGTCTCCATAAAACCCCAGCTGAAGAGAAGCATCCCAGAAGGAAGAGAAAGAATAAGCTTCCTTTGCACAGGGAAAGACTCGCCTGTAAATCAAACATTAAGAAACTCAATAAAGCAGAAACAGGGAAAAAATCAGTTAAAGAGAACCATTCCCAAAGGAAGAGAAGGGATAAGCATCCTTTGCATCCTAAGCATCCTGATGATTCTCATGGTGGAGATTTCAGTGCCACATCAGAGGATACAGAAAAAGATACTACAAAGAAAAAATGCCCTCAATTGCCAAAGACTTTCAACAGTAAATCAAACCTCACAAGACATCAAAGAACCGACACAGGAGACAAACCATATCGATGCTTGGATTGTGGAAAGAGCTTCAGTGTGAGGTCAAGCCTGACTTTGCATCAAAGAACCCACACAGGAGAGAAACCATATCAATGCTTGGAATGTAGCAAAAGCTTCAGTCAGAGTTCAGATCTGACTGTGCATCAAAGAACCCACACAGGGGAGAAACCGTATCAATGCTTAGAGTGTGGAAAGAGCTTTGTTCAGAGCTCACACCTGACTGTGCATCAAAGAACCCACACAGGGGATAAACCATATAAATGCCTGGAATGTTGCAAAAGCTTCAGTCAGAGATCACAATTGATTAGGCATCAAAGAACCCACACAGGAGAGAAACCATATAAATGCCAGGAATGTAGCAAAAACTTCAGTCGAGAATCACACCTGACTTCGCATCAAAGAACCCACACAGGGGAGAAACCATATAAATGCCAGGTATGTAGTAAAAGCTTCAGTCGGGGATCACACCTGACTTTGCATCAAAGAACTCACACAGGGGAGAAACCATATAAATTCCTGGAATGTAGCAAAAACTTCAGTCAGAAATCAGACCTGACTGTGCATCAAAGAACCCACACACGGAAGAGACCATATAAATGCCAGGAATGTAGCAAAAGCTTCAGTCGGGGATCACACCTGACTTCGCATCAAAGAACCCACACAGGGGAGAAACCATATAAATGCCTGGAATGTAACAAAAACTTCAGTCGGAAATCCGACCTGACTTCGCATCAAAGAACCCACACAGGGGAGAGACCGTATAAATGCCTGGAATGTAGCAAAAGCTTCAGTTGGAGATCACAACTGACTTTGCATCAAAGAACCCACATGGGAGAAACCATATAAATGCCTGGAATGTAGCAAAAGCTTCAGTCAGGGATCACAACTGACTTTGCATCATAGAATGCACACGGGAGAAACCATATAAGTGCTTTGAGTGTAGAAAGAGATTCAGTCAGAGCTCACACCTGATTGTGTCAGGATATTGAAATAAACTAGAAGGCGACTTGACAATCATGAAACCGAACAGGACCTAAAGGGTACCAGGTGTCTGTTCTTAGGCAAAAAGTGGTGAGTCAGGATGAATGTGCAGGGATGATACCATGCCAAACCTGATCGGCTGACAGGGGTATAAAGGCGGCGTACAAGTTCCCTCCTCCCCTTCTCCAGTCTGTGATGCTGCAAGGCTGATGTGTGCATTGCTGCCGTATATATGTGCAAGTAGACGTGGTGGAAGAAGACTGCAGTGTCTGGGGACCATCGGTCGGAGTTCCAGCACAACTGGCAGGTTATGGGCCCCCCATTCCAGGCTACCCTTAAGGTCCGGTGAGAAGGTGAGCATCCTACTCAATGCCCGGTAGAGGTTGGCTGGACGGTGTGAGCAGCAGAAGGCGGCCTATCATGGCAGCAGGTGGAGGATTCCCTCTCACCGGCTCAATAAGATGAATTATCTCTCATGGAGCCTGGAGGTGGAGATGTTTCTCTGCAGGGAGGACCTCTGGACAATTGTCAGTGACTCTCCACATGAGTTGGATGCAGAGCAGCAAAGGCTCAATGAAGGAGCACCAGCCAGCACAATTTTGTGCTTCAAAAACAACCAGCCGATTCATGTCTGCTGGCTGCCGACTCTTTCACGATGCCGGGTCACTCTGCGACAGATCTATGCGAGAGAGACAGCGAGCAGAGGAGGAGCTGCACACAAGTCTCAGTAGTAGACGCAGCAGGCAAGACTACAACAGGCATTTGTGCGACAGATTGTGCACAATCCAGCACTATTTCCCACCCTAGGACCGGCTCCCTGAGAGCACGTAAGCCTGGCAAATGGAGAAATCCTGAAATGGAGTGTTGTGTGTCCCTGATTTAGATGATAATTTGCCAAGTGGGTCTAGTTTAGACAGTGTAGGCTGTGAGGTTATGTTTTCCGGGGGTGTATGTAAAATTAAGAAAAATGGAAAAGTATGTGAGAAACCATTTGTACTTTTTGAATCCCAAAGTAGACAGCACTACAGCACAGAGAATGTTATTATCTAATAGGCCAAATCGTGATAACTGTGAAGACTTGTTGCATAGGAGATTAGGATATGCAAGTTTCAAAGTGTTAGAAAAAGTGTCTGAGCTGGCAACAGGGTGAAATGTTAAAACTTGCAAGAGTTTTCTAGACTTGCAAAGTCAAAAGAAAAGTGACAGAACATTTGAGAGCAGTTTTCAGCTGGTACCTGCTGACTTAATGGTTCCTTTATCACCTACGATGGGAGAGGCCCGATTTGTACTAGTGATTGTGGACGATTGTTTTAGATATTACTTCTGTTATTTACTGAAGAGCAAAGCTGTATAAACATGCAGATAGACTTGGCGTGAGAAGACTGCGGTGTCTGTCTGTGTGTCCTGCGCTGGGGATCTATCGGGACACCCGAGAGCCTGGCCCTTCCAGACTGCCCCCAGGGGTCGTGGGATGATGTCCCCTCCCGGCCCCCAGCAACCTCCAGCGGCCCAGGAGGCATTCCCTTAGCCCGACCAGTAGTGTAGCCCAGCGTCTAGACTGGATCCAGCTAACCCCCACTCCCAGCACATGAGGCACACCATGGAGTAAAATGTAATGATTTCTTAAAACTACAGGTTACAGCACAGAGGCTTAAGAAGGGCTTTCAAAGCAGGCCAAAGCAAGGCATAACTACATGGTCCTTAATGCAAAATAAGAAAGCATCTCTCTCCTGGTCTGCTTACATTCTCCCTATCACTCACCCAGCAAAGGACAGATCCAGGTGTGATGAGGGCAAAATGGTCTCTCCTCCTCCTCAAGCCTCAAAAGTTCTTATTCCCCCCCACACCCACCTTTCCAGCCCCCCTTGTAAGCCCGAGGCAAAACGGCTCCTGGTATTGAGATGTCCTTGGGAGGTTTCCCTGCAAGAGGCCCCTCTATCTCGCTCAGGCGGTTGAGCAAGACACAACAGCCTCCAGGAGAAAACTTTCTCACCCCCAAGGTCCCAGAGGGGCGTGGGGAGAGACAGGCACGGATCTCGCAATGGAGCCGAGCTAGGCCTGTTTCCCTGCTGTTCATGACAGGACCCATGGCCGGAGTTCCAGCACAACTGCTCTACTCTGGCAAGACCCTACTGGCCTCGTATTCCAGCGCAGCTTAGGATTGCACTCCAGTGACAGCAAAACATGGACTGTGCACCAAAGAGCCCACACAGGGAAGGAGCCGTATCAGTGCTTGGTGTGTGGAAAGAGCTTCAGGCTAAGCTCACACCGGACTGTGCATCACAGAGCCCATCAGAAGAAGAGCCCTGCAGGATCAGGCCAAAGGCACCGGTGTGCTGCTGCCACTCTTGCCCTTCCTAACTAAGGAATTAAAGCAGATAATGGTTAACAAGGAAGATGTTTTAGATCAAATTGATAAACTACATATAAATAAGTCACCAGGCCCAGATGGTATACACCCAAGAGTTATTAAGGAACTAAAGAACGAAGTTGCTGACCTCTTAACTAGGGTAGGCAACTTGTCCCTTCAAACAGCCACGGTGCCAGAGGATTGGAGGATAGCCAATGTCATGCCAATCTTTAAGAAAGGGAGGGGGGACCCTTCTGTAAGGGTAAGTCTTGCCTCACAAACCTTTTGGAATTCTTTGAAAAGGTCAACAGGCACGTGGATGTGGGTGAACCTGTGGATATCATATACCTGGATTTTCTGAAGGTGTTTGACACAGTCCCCCACCAAAGGCTGCTGAAGAAACTTCACACTCAGGGAATAAGAGGGCAGGTCCTCTTATGGATCCAGAATGGGTTGAGGGCCAGGAAACAGAGAGTGGGGGTCAATGGGCAACTTTCACAATGAAGAGAGGTGAAAAGTGGAGTGCCCCAGGGATCTGTCTTGGGGCCTGTGCTTTTCAACTTGTTCATAAATGACCTGGAGACAGGGATAAGGAGCGAGGTGGCCAAGTTTGCAGATGACACAAAATGTTTCCGGGTGGTGACAATCCGAAAGGATTGTGAAGAGCGCCAGAAAGATCTCTACAAGTTGGGGGAATGGGCAGCCAAATGGCAGATGCGTTTCAACATAGACAAGTGTAAAGTGATGCACATTGGGGCCAAAAACCAAAACTTTACCTATAGGCTAATGGGTTCTGAGCTGGCTGTGAAGCTGGCTGTGCTGGTGGACAATTCCATGAAGGTGTCGACCCAGTGTGCGGCAGCAATTAAAAAGGCCTATTCCATGCTTGGGTTCATTAAAAAAGGGGTTGAGAATAAAACAGCCACTATTATCATGCCATTGCACAAATCAATGGTAAGGCCACAGTTCTGGTAGCCGCATGTGAAAAAGGACATAGTGGAGCTGGAAAAGTTGCAGAAGAGAGCGACGAAAATTATTACGGGGCTGGGGCACCTCCCTTATGAAGACAGACTGCAGCGTTTCGGCTCTTCAGTCTAGAAAAAAGGCACCTGAGGGGGGACATGATTGAGACATACAAAATTATGCACAGAAGGGATCGAGTCGATAAAGGGATGCTCTTTTCCCTCTCAAAACACCAGAACCAGGGGGCATCCGCTAAAACTGAGGGTCGGGAGAGTTAAAACAGATAAAAGGAAGTACTTTTTTCCCAGTGGGTAGTTAGTCTGTGGAACTCTTTGCCACAGGAGGTGGTGATGGCATCTGGTCTGGATTCCTTTAAGAGGGAATTGGATGGATTTCTGGAGGAAAGGTCCATCGTGGGCTATAGGCCAGGATGGATTGTGCAACCTCCTTACATTAGTAGTAGGCTACTTCAGAGTACTGGGTGGAAGGGAGTGGCAACAGGATGCAAGCATCTTGTTGTCTTATGCATCCCTGGGGTACCTGGTGGGCAAATGCAGGTGGCTGGTCAACCCAGTTGCGGGGCGGATGGGGGCAGATCAGCTGATGGGGTATTTCCATCAGCTGATCACAGTGGCAACACTAGAGTTTGCGTCACCCGGTGTGGGAGGTCAGCGCATCCCCCCCCCCCCCCATGAGGGACCTCCTTCCCCCACACCCTACAGAATAAAGCACAATACCATAGGCACAACCTCAAGGCAGTCTTGTCACTAAGGTTGGTGTCACCCCCTTCAAAATTTATTTATTTATTTATTTAACTCTCATACAGGTCACCCAGCAAATTAGTAGAACCCGTGGCCAATTTGATGACACTCACACAATGAAATAAGGGTTCTAGTACTAGCTCTGATACATGGAAATGAGACCTGACTCATAGTAATGAATTTTTTAATTCGCTATTTTTATGTATAAAAGTTCTATTTGTTTTTAGTTTTTTGGCCATAACTTTTGATAGGATGAAGGTACCACACTCCAGTTTTTCCATTGAATTCCAGGTGAAATTCCGCACCTAACGGTATATAGCATGATATATAGCATGATATATATATGGTATATATGGTCCAACCCCCTGCCTCTCGCAGGAGACCCTCCTAGACCCAGAGCATCTCTGGAGGTGCTGGTTGAGCCAAGCAGAGTCTCCAGGGAGGGAGAATCCACCACTTCCCTCGCCAGTCAGCTCCACTGTCAAACCACCCTCATCGTCAAGACCTTTGCCCTGACGTCCGGCTGGAACGTCCACTCTGGCAGTTAACCTAAGAACATGGTCCTGGGCCTTGCTGGATCAAGCCAAGGGCCCATCTAGTCCAGCTTCCTGTATCTCACAGTGGCCCACCAGGTGCTTCATGGAGCACACAATAAGATATCTGAATCCTGTGGCCACTCCCTTGTATCTGGCATTCTGAGGTAAATTTCTGAGGTAAAATGGCTCTTGCCCGTGGGGAGGCAGCCATCATAATTTGCAACCTAATCTGGGCCTTAAGAAAAGCCTCACTGCATCAGGCCAAGGGCCCATTTAGTCCAGCTTCCTGTATCTCACAGTGGCCCACCAGGTGCCTATGGGAGCTCAGTAGACAACAAGATGCCTGCTTCACATTGTCAGTCCCTTGTATCTGGCATTCTGAGGTAAAGTTCTGAGGAAAAATCCTGAGGTACATAAAATAGGAGGAGGAAGCTCTAATCACTTGCAACCCAATCTGGGCCTTAAAAACATAAGAAGAGCCCTGCTGGATCAGGTGAAAGCCCATCTAGTCCAGCTTTCTGTTTCTCACAGTGGCCCACCAAAAACCTCAGGGAGCACACAAGAGGCCAAGATCCCTGCATCCTGTTCCCACCTGCTTGCATTCTGAGATACCCTACTTCTGAAACCAGGAGGTTGTACATATCCATCATGGCTGGTAACCTGGGATGGAGTTTTTTCCCCAGCAATCTTTCCAATCCCCTGTTAAAGGCATCCAGGCCAAGCGCCATCTCCACATCCTGTGGCAAGGAGTTCCACAAATGAACTACCTACTGGGTAAAACGTATTTCCTTTTATCTGTTCTAACTCTCCCAATACTCAGTGTTTGTGGATGTCCCCTGATTCTGTGTTGTGCGAGAGGGAAAAGAACCTCCCTCTAATCACTCTGTCCCTCCCATGCATAATTTTTTATTTCTCGATCATGTCTCCCCCTCAGGTGCAGTTTGACCCATTTGAACTCGTTCTGCTCTCAGAGGCCTCTGAGGACAAATGTGTTCCTTCTTCCACCTGACAGCCCTTCAGGTATCTGGAGCAGAGCCCACAGAGGAGATCTGAGTGAGCAGCCCAGCTCAGATGCAGGCCAGCAGTCCCTGGTATATCGGGGACCCAGGTCCTTCAGGGACAAGGAGCCTCACCCCAAACTGGGAGCCAGCGGAGCTCTTCTGAGGCTGGAGCCACGTGCCTGGAGCAGCTGACTCCTGGCAAGCCCAGCTGGCTTCACTCCAGGGCAAGGGGGGGGCAGATGGAGGTGGGAGCCAAGCTGCAGCCTGAGGCAACAGTCTCAGTTGGCCTCATGGCTGGGCCAGCACTATTCCCAGGTGACCCAATCCAGGGACTCCAACGCTGACTCAGGAAAGGAGCAGCGACTCAGCAAGAGGACAGTCTGTCAGTCAGGCAGCCTGCAGCAGAGCTGCTAGTCCAGCCGGCTCTCAGCGCAGCAGCCGCTCTGGAGGTGAGGGCCAGCTTCCTCAGGACCTCGGGCTCCTGCAACTCTTTTTGCCCCCACCCCAGGATCGCCCCTGGATAGGACAGGGTCTTGTGGCTCCTTGCAGGGTCCGCTCTGGCTTGCGTGAAAGTGCACACCTGGAGGCGAAGGTGACCCTCAAGGGCCAGAACCTGGGGCTGCTTCACACGTTTGGCCCGGAGGATCAATCAATCAACAGGTACTTATATACCGCTTTTCAACACGAAGTTCACAAAGCGGTTTACTGGCAAATAGTAATAATAAAATTAAATGGCTCCCTGTCCCAAAAGGGCTCACAATCTAAAAAAAGGCAGACCGCCAGCAACAGCCACTAGAAGACTGCGTAGGGGTGAAGAGGGACAGTTACTCTCCCCCTGCTAAATATAAGAGGAACACCACTGGAAAAAATGCCTCTTGTCCAGTTAGCAGGGGTCCCTCTTATCTTGAACGCACACCACAGTGTTGTCCTGCGTGTGTTTACCCGGAAGTAAGTCCAGCTGTCCTCAGTGGGAGCCACTTTCGCCAGTAAGTTTTCACTGGGTTGCTGCCTGTACTCCCCCCCTCCCCTCCCCTCCCCGCTGCTCCGTCCCACCCCCGAGTTTCACGCGCCGCCTTTGTCTCCGCCTCCCCTTCGGGATCCCCCGCAAAGCCCCACCGGCCTCCGGGACTCGAGGTCAGGCGGGGGGGGGGGGAGCTGCAGTCCGAGGCGGCCACGCGCAGCCCGGGGAGGGAGGAGCGGATCAGCCCCGGGGAAGGAGCCGCAGAGGCTGTGCCGCGCAGGGGTCGCATCGGCAGGAAGAGACGGAGTTGCCGGCGGAGGAGATGCGCTTCCCGGTCCCGCCTGGGGGCTGCAGCGGGAGACAGCGACCCTCTAACAAACCCTGACCGGCAGCCCGAGGGTTAAGCGGAGCGATTCCGGATTCCTAGAGGGGGAAATGAGGAGTGACGCCACTTCCTGCTCCACCTCCGTCCTTCGTCCCCCTCCCCCGCCCGCACTCGAGGCATCCCCGACCACCCTGGTCAGTGCGCAGCCGGGCAGGGGCGGAATCGAGAGGGAGGAACAGGAGCCCCAGGTGCGGAGGGGGCCGGGCTCGAGGGCGGGGGCTGAGAAGGGGGCTGCAAAGAAATTATCCTCTTGTCTGACCGGCTCTCCGAGGGTTCAACGGAGCGACACCGGATTATGAGCGGAAAGAACGGGAAGGGCTGGAGGAGGGAAGTCCCGTCCTGCGCCGCCCCCTCCCTCTCTCCGCCCAGCCCCCTTTGTGGGGTCAGCAGCGCTCTAGTGAGCTCGCAGACAGTGGGCGGCGTCCTGGGGCTGCGGTGGGTGGGGAAGAAAAGGACCCCCCAGGGGAGGGGGCTGGAGGGCAGCCAGTGTGGGGAAGGGGGTGAGAAAGGGGTCTGCGGGCCCCCCCCCCATGCTAAGAAGTATCGGGTCTCCTCTCGTTTGATGGGTCGGCTTCTGTTCTGGGGTGAGTGTGTGAGCGGACTGGGGGGGGCCGATGCCGACAGCGAGGGATTGGGGAGGCGGCAGAGAGCAGCCCTCGAGCGTGGAACTTCCCGGGTTCCTGCCACGGAGGGGCTGCAAACTCTTTCCCCGCGTTGTGGGTGGAATTTCTGCGGCATCTGCAATGCGGGGTTTGGTCTTTTCACCTGTTGCGAGTCTCTTAGAGAAGCCTCAGAATGGCAGAAGCGGGGGAGAGGCCGCGAGGGGCAGGCCTCTGGCTGTCCTGTGTGCTCCTGTCTGAGGCATCTGGGGGGCCGCTGTGAGATGTGGGGACTGGATGGGCCCTTGGCCTGATCCTGATCCAGTGGGGCTCCTCTGATGTCAGCCAGTGGGGTAAAAACCAGGAGGACAACAGCTGGATCTTGCAGCGGAAAGGCATCCTTCCAGCCTCTGCGTCTGATCCAGAAGGACCCGCTGAGAATAGAGGTCGTGGCAGGGGAGCCCCTCAGTCACTGAGCGGGGAAGGTGCAGCCCCCACTGTCTGCCCTCTGGAGAGC
>JAJKFI010000392.1:23558-49437 GCA_029204185.1 Lerista edwardsae
GGCTCCAGGCCAGGGTGGGCTGTGTGGAAGGGACCGGAAGGGGGCTGTGGGGCACCTGGGCTTGGAAACGCCCCTCCTTTCCGGGGGGAACTTGGCCCTGGTCAGGATGAGACAGCAGAGTCTGGCTCTGCCCCCTCCCCACACTTTCCCCTCCTCCGCCTTTCCTCTTCTGCTCCGTCCCCCATTCGTTTCACAGGCCAAGGAGTGGCAGGAGGCGCAGAGGCAGTGAGTTTGCGCTCAGAGGGGGCCACCCCCCGCCACTCTGCTGCCCCAGGCACTGGTCTCAGTGGGCCTCACGGCTGGGCTGGCACCTGTCGCTCCACGGCTTCCTTTCATGCTCGCAGGATCCCAGCTGCACTCCAGGCGCATCAGTGCCAGGCTAGCAGACAGAACGCAGAGACCCTCGCGGGGCTGAGCAGAGAAGCTGCCGTGTGCAGAGTCCGGCCCTTTCTCCCTCCAGCTCAGGGCTGTCTACACTGCCTGGCAGTGGCCGTCCAGGGTTTCTGGGGGTCTTTCCCATCCCCACCTGGAGATGCCAGGGGCTGACCCCGAGAACCTCTGCATTTCAAGTAGCTGCTCTGCCCCAGAGCCACGGCCCCCTCCCTTGAGCTGGGTCCCTTTGGAAGCCCCCCATGAAAGGGCCTTCAAGTGGGAGGAAGAGGAAAAGGGGGCATTTCCTTCCCGTTCCCCTGGGGTGACATTACATTGATAGGAGTGATTATTCTTTATTTACTTGAAGAACTTGTTTACTTGAAGCCTTTCCCAAGCTGCAGCAAAAGCCCAAGGCAGTTTACAAAGAACAAGAAGTAAAGCACATAAAGACAATATTTGAAAACATCTAACATCTAACAAGAGCACAGAGAACGTTCAAAAGTAAAGGTGAATGTGGTTGTTTGGTTTGTCTCAAGGTTGTAAATAGGCTTCTTTCTTACTGATTCACTTTGCAATTGGAAAATGGCTGAGAAATAGCCCAACTTCTTGCTGCATTCTCAGGAAAGCAGCCGGCTCTGGAGTCACAGGGATGGCACCTCTTGCCATGACATCACTTCTGGTGGGTCCCGGACAGATTGTCATTGTGAAAAGTGGGTCCTGGTGCTATAAACGTTTGGGAACCATTGCTCTAGCACCTTTATGAAGGGGACCCACCTTTTAGATTGGCATGTATCAGGACCCACCAGAAGTGATGTCCTTAACCTGGAAATGATGTCATAGCCAGATGTGACATCATCAATCAGGAAGTGGTGTGTCCTAGACCAATTATTGTACTAAAAACAGTGTCCTGGTGCTAAATCTATTGCATTGATCAACAAGATTCTCTCTTCCAGGACGCAACGGACAAAACACTGAGGATCAGAGGGAGCCACGAGGGGCATCACAAGCAATGACCACGCTTCTGGCAGAGGAAGTGACTTTTGGCAACCAAGATGGATCAGGGAGGCAGGAGGGGAGCCCATCCCCAGTCTTGGGGGCTAAACCCGTTCTTTGTCTCCATAAAATCCCAGCTGAAGAGAACCATCCCAGAAGGAAGAGAAAGAATAAGCTTCCTTTGCACAGGGAAAGCTCTGAGTGGAGAAAGAGGTTCAGTACAAGCACACATCTTGCTTCCCATGAAAAGATCTCTACAAGAGAGGACGTTGCACATCAAGAGAGATCAAAGACTCCGGAGGGAAACCCGACAGAGAAGTGGAGAAATGACTCTGATGATTGTCAGGGTGGAGATTTCAGCGTCACCTCAGATGATCCAGAAAAAGATAATGGAAAGGAAAAATGCCCTCAAAGGCCAAAGACTTTCAACAGTAAATCAAACCTTACAAGACATCAAAGAACCCAAACTGGGGAGAAGTCATATAAATGCTTCGAGTGTGGAAAGAGCTTCAGTCAAAGCACAAACCTGACTGTGCATCTAAGAACCCACACAGGAGAGAAACCATATAAATGCTTGGAGTGTGGAAAGAGCTTCAATCGGAGTGAAAACCTGACTATACATCTAAGAACACACACAGGGGAGAAGCCATACAAATGCTTTGAGTGTGGAAACAGCTTCAGTGAAAGCACAAACCTGACTGTGCATCTAAGAACCCACACAGGGGAGAAACCATATAAATGCTTGAAGTGCGAAAAGAGCTTCAGTGACAGAAGTGCATTGAATGTGCATGAAAGAAACCACACCGAGGAGAAACCATATCAATGCTTGGAGTGTGGAAAGAGCTTCAGTGTGAGCTCAAGCCTGACTAACCATCAAAGAATCCACACCGGGGAGAAACCATATAAGTGCTTGGAGTGTGGAAAGAGTTTCAGTCAAAGTGGTAGCCTGACTGTGCATCTAAGAACCCACACAGGGGAGAAACCATATAAATGCTTGGCATGTGGAAAGAGCTTCAATCGGAATGAACACATGACTATACATCTAAGAATCCACACAGGGGAGAAACCATATAAGTGCTTGGAATGTGGAAAGAGCTTCAGTGTGAGCTCAAGCCTGACTAACCATCAAAGAACCCACAACGGGGAGAAACCATGTAAATGCTTGGAGTGTGGAAAGAGTTTCACTCAAATTGGTGGCCTGACTGTGCATCTAAGTACCCACAGAGGGGAGAAACCATAGAAATGCTTGGCATGTGGAAAGAGGTTCAATCGGAGTGAACACCTGACTATACAACTAAGAAACCCACACAGGGGAGAAACAATATAAGTGCTTGGAGTATGGAAAGAGCTTCAGTGTGAGCTCAAAACTGACTGTGCATCAAAGAACCCACACCGGGGAGAAACCATATCAACGCTTGGAGTGTGGAAAGAGCTTTGGTAAGAGCACAGTCCTGACTGTGCATCTAAGGACTCACACAGGGGAGAAACCATACAAATGACTGCAGTGTGGAAAGAGCTTAAGTCGAATCCTGACTAAGCATCTAAAAACCCAGTTGGGGAGAAACCATACAAATGCTTCGAGTGTGGAAGGAGCTTCAGGCCACAATACACAAACTGATGTTTCACTGACGCCATGTGCTACTGCCTGTTTGGCGCAAGGGTGGTTCTGGGAGGAGGGAGGGAGGGTGGGCAGTGGGGAGGAACTGGTTGGGGGTGGGCAGGCTGGCAGGCGTGCTGCCCCAGGGAGCGGGGTGGAGTTTGGGTGCGGCCATTTGGCAGCATCCGAGGCTCTTTTTGGTGGCCGTGCGGCCCCCTCGGATCTGCACCGGCTCTACAGCAGGCCGGAGCCTCCCCCTGGGCCCCAGGTGCTCACGCCTGCCAGCCTCGCCATTCCAGCGCCGCGTAGGATTGCGCTCTCAGTGGAAGCAGGATTCTGACTGTGCCTCCGAGAACCCCCCTGCGGGTGAAACAGTATAAATGTCTAGACTGCGGAAAACTTGTAGTGGACATCGAAATGTGCATCAACAGACCCACACGGGAGACATTTGTCTGGTCTCTCCCCTGTGTGGGTCCGTTGATGCACATTCAGAAGTGCGGAAAGAGTTTTAGGGAGCCATCCTATGAAGGACATGTTGGATATATAGGCAACTCCATCTGCTGTTCAGAGGGGGCAGCATTGCATGTATATACGGTAACAGAAAGCACCTCTATCTGATTGGTCAGAAACAGCTTGATTAGAATGCCCAGGTGGGTGTGGTCAGTTATGACAGTTTAACTGAAGAAAGATGACAGTTGACTTGTTCTTGTGTTCTTTCTGTATGCTGACATGTAGGAGAAGGGAGCAAACATTACTAGCTCTATAAATCCTGTCAGAAATGTCATGTAACCACATATATATAGTCATTGCCAGTACAAGATTGTTTGAAACAGTAATAGTATATGTAACTAGTTGAAGTTGAATCTAAGCCAGCAGAATATGTTACAGAAGTAAAGAATGTTTATGTTACAAAGTAACCAAGTGCCTGCAGAGTACTTCTTTTTCGTCTAGCAGCAAGAAGTGAGTGAGAGAGACGTGCTTGTTTTTCAGGGGAATTCCGCAATGCTTTAACTGACTCTGCTTTCCCCGTTCTTCAAGTATGCAGGATATATACCATATCCTTGTAAAAGGAACATATATCCCAGTAGGACGTTGGGCCGATGCCATGTGCTTTTGCCAGTCCAACATCACTAGCGCCGACCAAGCAGAGGCACCGCAGCACCGTTCCTGTGCCAGCCAAACCAGCTGGCGCAAGAGCAGTTCAAGGTTTGGGCAGGAGGGGGCAAATGGGCAGGTCGGGGTCGTGCCAGCCGGGGAGGGGGACAGAGGTGGGATGTGGCCAGTAGGCTGCATCTGAGCCCGCATTCCTAGGCCACGATCCAGGCTGTGCTGCCTCCTCCACTTTGTGCCTGCTATTTAGGAACTGAGGAGACCCTGGGGGAGGTTGGAGCCTCCCCTGGGACAAGGGCGGGAATGTGCCCTTCCCCTAGGCAGGCTCCCCAGTGCTCCAGGGCTGTGCTAGTTGTGTGACTGACTGACTGACTGAATAAATAAATAAATAAATAAAGGGGCTCTCCTTCAAGTGCCCCCTCTGTCCCAAGTGAAGGGGATGGCAGCTCGGGGACAAGCCTTCTCTGTAGCGGCTCCACTAATATGGAATTCCCTTCCAGAAGAATTCAGAACGACACCTCCCTCATGGCCTTTTGGAGCGGGCTCAGATCACACCTATTTAGTCTGGCCTTTGGGATGATGGTTGACTGTCTGCCCTCCGTCCCTCTGGTCTAGTGTCACAGTCTGTTTCACGCCCCTGGTCAATGGTTTTCCCACCCTCCAAAGGGCCTGATGAGGAGAATTGGGTCTCGCTTAATTCTTGTTCACTCTCAGTGTTCCCATTAATGTTTCATGTTGTTGTTGTTTTTAATACTGTTTTCCTTATTGTGGTTATGTTGTATCTTGCTGTTCTCTGTAAGCCGCCTTGGGCGTTTGCTTCGGCATGGGAAAGGCAGGGTATAAATTCTTCAAATACATAAATAAGTATCATCTGTAATTGTGGGTTATTGGGGCAGTGGTCTGGACTTCGTACAAAATTATACATGGGATGTTTTTTTCCCTCTCACACAACACCAGAACCTGGAGACATCCACTAAAATTGAGTATTGGGAGAGTTGGAACAGATCAAAGGAAATATGTTTTTGTTGTTGTTGTTGTTCAGTCGCTAAGTCGTGTCCGACTCTTCGCGACCCCATGGACCACAGCACGCCAGGCCTCCCTGTCCTCCACTAGCTTCCTGAGTTCGCCCAATTTCATATTCATTGCTTCGGTGACACTATCTAACCATCTCATCCTCTGTCGCCCCCTTCTCCTTTTGCCTTCAATCTTTCCCAGCATGAGGGTCTTTTCTAAAGAGTCCTCTCTTCTCATCAGGTGGCCAAAGTATTGGAGCTTCAGCTTCAGCATTTGTCCTTCCAGGGAGCAATCAGGCTTGACTTCCTGGAGAATTGACCGATTGGATCTCTTTGCAGTCCAGGGGACTCTCAAGAGTCTTCTCCAACACCATAATTCAAAAGCATCGATTCTTCGACGCTCTGCCTTTCTTATGGTCCAGCTCTCACAGCCATACATGGCTACTGGGAAAACCATCGCTTTGACTATGCGAACCTTTGTTGGCAGGGTGATGTCTCGGCTTTTGATTAAGCTATCTAGGTTCACCATAGCTTTCTTCCCAAGAAGTAAACGTCTTTTAATTTCATGGCTGCAGTCACCATCTGCGGTGATCTTGGAGCCCAGGAAAATAAAGTCTGTCACTGCTTCCATTTCTTCCCCTTCTGTTTGCCAGGAAGTGATGGGAGTGGTTGCCATGATCTTAGTCTTTTTAATGTTGAGCTTCAAACCAATTTTGGCGCTTTCCTCTTTCACCCTCATCAAAAGGTTCTTTAGGTCTTCCTCACTTTCTGCCAGTAGAGTGGTATCGTCTGCATATCTGAGGTTGTTGATGTTTCTCCCAGCAATCTTGATTCCAGCTTGTGAGTCATCCAGCCCTGCCTTCCTCATGATGTACTCTGCGTATAAGTTAAATAAGCAGGGTGACAATATACAGCCTTGTCGTACTCCTTTCCCAATTTTAAACCAGTCGGTTGTTCCATGTCCAGTTCTAACTGTTGCTTCCTGACCCGCATAAAGGTTTCTCAGAAGGCAGATCAGGTGGTCTGGAACTCCCATCTCTTCAAGAACTTGCCACAGTTTGTTGTGATCCACACAATCAAAGGCTTTAGCATAATCAATGAAGCAGAGGTAGATGTTTTTCTGGAACTCTCTTGCTTTCTCCATGATCCAGCGAAGGTTGGCAATTTGATCTCTAGTTCCTCTGCCTCTTCGGAAACCAGCTTGTACATCTGGTAGTTCTCGATTCACATACTGCTGAAGCCGAGCTTGTAGGATTTTGAGCATGACCTTGCTAGCATGTGAAATGAGTGCAATGGTGCGGTAGTTTGAACAATCTTTGGCATTGCCCTTCTTTGGGATTGGAATGTAAACTGATCTTTTCCAGTCTTGTGGCCACTGTTGGGTTTTCCAAATTTGCTGGCATATGGAGAGCAGCACTTGGACAGCATCATCTTTTAAGATTTGGAGTAATTCCGCTGGAATGCTGTCACCTCCACTAGCTTTGTTGTTAGTGAGGCTTTCTAAAGCCCACTTGACTTCACTCTCCAGGATGTCAGGTTCGAGCTCAGTGACTGTACCACTGTGGTTATCAGGAACATTTAGATCGGCCTTATAGAGTTCCTCTGTGTATTCTTGCCACCTCTTCTGAATCTCATCTGCTTCTGTTAGGTCCTTGCCATTTTTGTCCTTTATTGTGCCTACCTTAGCACGAAATTGTCCTTTGACATCTCCAATTTTCTTGAAAAGATCTCTAGTCCTCCCCATTCTGTTGTTTTCCTCTATTTCTTTGCATTGCTCATTTAGAAAGGCCTTCCTATCTCTCCTTGCTGTTCTCTGGAAATCTGCATTCAGTTGGGTATATCTTTCCCTTTCTCCCTTGCTTTTGGCTTCCCTTCTTTCCTCAGCTATTTGTAAAGCCTCGTCAGACAGCCACTTTGCCTTCTTGCATTTCTTCCTCTTTGGGATGGTTTTAGTTGCTGCCTCCTGTACAATGTTACAGACCTCCGTCCAAAGTTCTTCAGGCACTCTGTCTACCAAATCTAAGCCCCTAAATCTATTTGTCACCTCCACTGTATATTCGTAGGGGATCTGATTTAGGTCATACGTGGAGGGCCTAGCGGTTTTCCCTACTTTTTTCAGTTTAAGCCTGAATTTGGCAAGAAGAAGCTGATGATCTGAGCCACAGTCAGCTCCAGGTCTTGTTTTGACTGCCTGTATGGAACTTTTCCATCTTTGGCTGCAAAGAATGTAATCAATCTGATTTCGATGTAGACCATCTGGTGAAGTCCATGTGTACAGTCGCCGTTTGTGTTGCTGGAAAAGGGTGTTTGCTATGACTAATGTGTTCTCCTGACAGAACTCTATCAGTCTTTGCCCTGCTTCATTTTGTACTCCAAGACCAAACTTGCCTGTTATTCCTCTTACCTCTTGACTGCCTACTTTAGCATTCCAATCCCCTATGATGAGAAGGACATCTTTTTTGGGTGTTAATTCTAGAAGCTGTTCTAGGTCTTCATAGAAGCGGTCAACTTCTTCCTCATCAGCACCAGTGGTTGGGGCGTAGACTTGGATTACTGTGATGTTGAAAGGTTTGCCTTGGATCCGAATGGAAATCATTCTATCATTTTTGAGGTTATACCCCAGTACTGCTGTTCTCACTCTCTTGTTCACAATGAAGGCTACTCCATTTCTTCTAAGGGATTCCTGCCCACAGTAGCAAATATAATGGTCATCTGAATTAAATTCTCCCATTCCTGTCCACTTTAGTTCACTAACTCCCAGGATGTCGATGTTCAGCCTTGACATCTCACGTTTGACCACATCTAGCTTGCCTTGATTCATAGATCTGACGTTCCAGGTTCCTATGTAGTATTGTTCTTTGCAGCATCGCACTTTCCTTTCACTTCCAGACACATCCACAGCTGAGCTTCCTTTCAGTTTTGGCCCAGCTACTTCACTCTTTCTGGAGCTACTAGTACTCGTGTTCTGCTCTTCCCCAGTAGCATAATGGACACCTTCCGACCTGAGGGTCTCATCTTCCAGTGTCATATCGTTTAGCCTTTTTGTTCTGTAATCCATGGGGTTTTCTTGGCAAGAGTACTGGAGTGGGTTGCCACTTCCTTCTCCAGCGGACCATGTTTAGTCAGAACTCTCTGCTGTGACCTGTCCATCTTGGGTAGCCCTACATGGCATAGCTCACAGCTTCATTGAGCTACTCAAGCCCCTTTGCCACGACAAGGCAGTGATCCATGAAATATGTTTTACCCAGCGGGTAATTCAATTGCGGAACTCCTTGCCACAGGAGGTGGAGATGGTGCTTGGATGCTTTTAAAAGGGGATTGGAAAGATTGCTAAAAAAAAAAAAAAGTCCACCACAGGTTACAAGCCATGATGGATATGTACAACCTCCTGGTTTTAAAAGTAGGGTACCTCAGAATGCAAGGGAGTGGGAACAGGATGCAGGGATCTTGGCCTCTTGTGTGCTCCCTGAGGCATCTGGTGGGCCACTGTGAGATACAGGAAGCTGGACTAGGTGGGCCTTTGGCCTGATCCAGTGGTGCTCTTCTTATGTTTTTAAGGCCCAGATTGGGTTCCTCCTCCTGTTTTTTTTTTTTCCTCAGAAATTTACCTCACAATGCCAGATACAAGGGACTGGCAATGTGAAGCAGGCATCTTGTTGTCTAGTGTGCTCCCTGAGGAATCTGTTCGGCCACTGTGAGATATAGGAAGCTGGACGAGTATCCCTAGTCATCTATGTCCCCTACGTTCCACTATGTCCCATGATATGGCCCCCAGCTTGGATGGTTTCAAACTGTGATCGTTCACATTGCCCTGGCAGGCTGTGGCACATGGAGGAGAGTTGGCACACAGCGGGTGGCACACAGCGTGGCACACAGCGGGTCTCACAGCCCCTGGCAGAGCTGTCCTTGCTGGGCAAGGGGCAGGTCAGAGCGAGAAGGGTGGGGGGACAGGAGAAGAGAGACTGAGAAGCAGGAGGGGGAGGACTAGCACAGAAGAGGGGGGATGGGGAAGAGGGAGGGGTGCTTGTGGAGGGGGTGGAGAGGTGGAAGAAGGGGGGCATGTGGGGAAGGAAGGGAGGAAGACCTGGCGGGGTAAAGGAGAGGCCAGTGAAATAAAGGGAGGGGGCCCAGCGAAGGAGAGGGAGGAGCACAGCCCTGTGGGCAGACAGAAGGGAGCCAGAAAAGGGGGGGTGTCCCCTCTCCAGTCTGCTGCCTGAGGCCACTGCCTCAGTGGGCCTCCTGGCATCCCCCGAACTGTCCCTCAGGGGCCCTGGCTCCCCTGGCTGGCTGGCTGCTGTAAGGCCAGGGAGAGGCCCTCCCCTGGATGAGTCCTGTGGGGTTGAGGGTCCTCCCAGCTCCCCCCCCCCCCCCCCCCCCCCGCCCTCGCATCCCCAGGGCAGTGCCCCCCCCCACCTGGCTGCTCTCCACTCCTTGGCCTGCAAGCAGTCCCTGCATAGGTGGCCTGGCCTGGCCTCACCTGTGCAGGTGCAGGTAGAGCAGGTGCTCATCCCATGAGCCAGCTGCCCCCCCCATTGGGGTTGGGGTCCAGGCCTGGGGTGAATGGGGGCCTCTGGACCGGGGCCTGCAATGGGGGTGAGGGTCCTCCCTGCTCTGGCCTTCCCTGTGGGGACTGGGGGGTGAACTGCCCCTGTGACCTGGCCCCCCCCGACTCCACCTCCACCCCTCTCTGGGCAGCGGCCACTGCGCCCTCGCAAGCCCCCGCCAGTCAAGTGGCCTCTTCTGGAGTTGGGGGCCTGGCAGGGGGCAGAGCTCTGTGCTGCTGGGGGGGGGGGGGAAGGCAGCAGCCCCTCAGGGAGGCTCCGGACACTGGGGGAAGCTCCTTTCCCCCTGCAGTGGGCACCGGAGCTCCGGGTCCCTCTGACCAGCGAGGGGCTGAGTCTTTGGGGGTCCACTTTTGGCTGCAGTTAAAAGGCACACCTGGAGGCGAAGGTGACCCTCAAGGGCAGGTCAACTGGGGCTGCTTTCACACGTTCAGCCAGACACGACACGGAGGATCACGCTTGAACGTGCTGAACAGTGTTGGCCTGCGCGTGTTTACTCGGGAGTAAGTCCAACCGTGGCAGCTGCTCTCCCAAGGAGCACAATCTAATCTCCTTCTGCTCTCCCCAGTAAGTCCCCCCCCCCCCGCTGCTCCTTTGCAAGCATCTTGTTGTTTCGTGCCTCCTTGGGGCACCTGGTGGGCCGCTGTGAGATGCAGGAAGCTGGACTAGATTGGCCTGATCCAGCGGGGCTCTTTTTATGTTCTTAAAACATCGCAATAATGACACATTAAAAACAATGAAAATGGCAAAAACAAGACAAAAAAAAACAAACCCAATGGACTGAACAAAAACAATTACAAGAAACGGTAGGAATTGCTAGTCTTTGCTTGGTCCATTACTGAAGAAGCGATTGCCGTGTCGGCACGCATCCATCTACCGGGCTTTCCCACGTCGCTTGGGGTCTCCTTCTGTTGCCCCGCGACTGCTGCAGGTTCCGCGCGAGTTCGCAAATGCCCGTCGTCGCCTGTTCGCTGTGTCTCTTTGGCGACTTTGTCCTGCTGAGAAAGGGGAGGCTGCGGAGGGCCATAGAGACAGAGCGACAGCAGAGCTGCACGCGCAACCCTCAGCTCCGGTTCGCGTTCGACGGCAGCAGAAGCTCCGCCTGGAGAGGTGGGGCGTTTGGGGGGGAAGAGGGGGGGCCGGGGTGGGATCGCTCCTGAGCGCGCACACCTGCTCAGCCCGCCCCTCCCCGGAACCTCGTGGGAGAAGATCGGAGGTCGCGAAGAGGCTGCAGGCGGAGGGCTGTGGTTGCAGGAGAAGGTGGGTGCCTTGATGCGATGCAATGCAATGCAATGCAAAGCAATACTCTCCCCCCCACCCCCGGCACGCGCCCCTCGCTGCCGCCCGTCCCCGGTTGCTCTGCAGCGCCCGGAGCTCCTCCGCCCTCGGGCTGCCTCCGCCCCGGCCGCAGCTCCTCTCTAGCCTCCCGAGACTCCCCCGCTGGAGGGAAACTCTTTCGGGGTGCAAAAGCGCTTCCGCACCTCCAGAGTCCACCAGCAGCATCACCGGGTGGGATGCTGGACGCGACTCCAGGGGAGTCTCGCGGGAGGATCCCCGCAAGGCAGCGATGCCTGCTGGATGTGCGGAGGGCTGCGCCACCCTCGTGCGCTCTCGTTTTGCACCCTCGCCTGCCACCATCTTGAAAGGCGGAGCCTGCAGGAAAACGTGCTGGGCGTGGAGTTTTGGGGTGGGCGGGACGGAGACCCCCTTGCAGAGAGCACTTGGTGAACTTGAACAGTTAGTCTTTAGAGTGGTCGTTGGTGGCTCACGTGTTTTTTGACGGTCAGCTCTCCAAAGTGCAGTATCTCCCCCCCCCCATGCGTTTTTTGCAGCAGGGATGCAGCCTTGGCCCCCCACTGCAGCAGTGCAACGCAGCACAAGCACATAAGAACGTAAGAAGAGCCCTGCTGGATCAGGCCAAAGGCCCCTCTAGTCCAGCTTCCTGTATCTCACAGCCGCCCACCAGGTGCCCCAGGGAGGCACGAGAAAACAAGATGCTTGCATCCTGTTGCCACTCCCTTGCACCTGATGCTCTGAAGTAGCCTACTACTAATGTAAGGAGGTTGCACACAATCCATCATGGCCTATAGCCCACGATGGACTTTTCTTCCAGCGCAGACCTGGGTCTGGTGAAAAAGGTTAATTGGGATCTCTCTCTCTCTCTCTCTCTCTCTCTCTCTCTCTCTCACACACACACACACACACACACACACACGCACACACACACACACACCCCAATTGAAAAGAAAGGGTTCACTTTGATGGAAGGAGGAAAAAAACCCCACAAATCTCTCTCTCTCTCTCTCTCTCTCTCACACACACACACACACACACACACACACACACACACACACTTTCCTTCCAGCCATCAATCCATTTCTCCAAAATAGGACTGCTTATGAGTACAACTCATAAGTTGTAAGTTATGTGAGTTTAACTCATGTTATGAGTACAACTCATAAGAGCTGACCGCCTCTCTTGTTGTCTTGAGTCACCTGGTGGGCCAGTGTGAGATACAGGAAGCCGAGCTAGATCTAGAAGGGCCTTTGGCCTGATCCACCAGGCTTTTCTTCTGTTGTTAGGATAGCAAATTCTGTTTTATTTATCTCATATTTACCTCAGACGTTTACCTCAGAAATTTACCTCAGAATGCCAGATACAAGGGAGTGGCAGCAGAATGCAGGCCTCTTCTGTGCTCCCTTAGACATCTGTGAGGGAAGCTGGAGTACATGGTCCAGTGTGGCAATTCTTATGTTCTTAGGATAGCAAATTCTGTTTTATTTACCTCAGAATGCCAAATGCAAGGAAGTGGCAACAGGATGTAGGCATCTTGTTGTCCTGTGTGCTCCCTGAGGCACCTGGTAGGCCACTGTGAGATACAGAAAGCTGGACTAGATGGACCTTTGGCCTCATCCAGCAGGGATGTTCCTATGTTCTTAATTTTAAAAATGTGATTTATTTAAAAACCGTGATTTATTTAAAACAATGACTTCTCTTCTGCTCAGTGTAATCACTTCTGGCCCTGCCAGGGCATTGACACCACTTAATGATATCACATCCTGCGTAATGATATCACTTCCTACCCTAGGTCTTGGGGGGGGGTCACAACAGGTGGTCGTGCGCAAAAAGGGGGTCCTGGTGCTAAAAAGGTTGGGTACTGCTGCACCAAAGGAATTTCGTGTCCTTTGGGTTCCATGTCGGTGGGAGGAGAAGCTGAGTGATGTTTTGGGGGCGGGGGCAAGAGAGGGCAGTGAGCAAGTAAGACTGCATCCCTTTCAGAGGAAATCTAGCTCTTCATTCTGCTTCCTGCCCTTCCTTGGAAAGAGCCCTAGAGGGAGCAAAGAGGAAAGGGGACCTTCGGTGTCCCATGCCACAGAATTCATGCGCTTGGGTGGACGTTGGCTGAAAGAGCTGTACCCTCTTCCTTAAAGAGAGAGATGCTTTCTGCTGCCTTTCAGGAAGTCGGTGACTGAAGAATGAAGTTAGAAGAAGAGGATGGAGATAATTTGGTCTCCTTAGAGGCAGCCATGGGGCAGGGTTCAGTGACCAGAGAGGAAGACGCTGCTGGCCCCAGAGGAAGAAGAGGTCTTGATGCCCCCCAGGCTGGAGGCAGCGAGGAGTGCCGGGCTAGAGCTGCACCCAAGACCCCCGGGGAGGACACCCCTGGCTGGGACCTGCAGCGACGGCAATTCCGGCAGTTCCGCCCCCAGCAGGCCCTGGAGCCCCGCGAGGTCTGCAGCCGGCTCCATCGGCTCTGCCACCTGTGGCTCCGGCCAGAGAGGCGCTCCAAGAGGCAGATGCTGGACCTGGTGGTGCTGGAGCAGCTCCTGGCCGTCCTGCCCCCGGAGGTGGGGAGCTGGGTCCGGGAGTGCGGGGCGGAGAGCAGTGCGCAGGCCGTGGCCCTGGCGGAGGGCTTCCTCCTGAGCCGGGCGGAGGACGGGAGGCAGCAGGAGCAGCAGCAGGTGAGGGCGTCTCCTCCTGGTAGTTGTCAGGCGCTGAGAATATTGTGCCGGTTCAGTCGAGGTCTCCATAGTTGTGCCACTTCCTATGTGTATCATCTAGCAGGGACCTCCTGATGTGCAGAGGTTGCCTGGCTCCTCCCATTCCTCATCTGCTCCCTGTTTGGTTCCGGGTCCTCTGCTTCTGTTTCAGGTGGGGAGACGGTCATCCAAAGTGGGTGCGCAGGCGGTGGCCCAGGTGGAGGACAGGAGGCAGCAGGAGCAGCAGGTGAGGGCGTCTCATAGTTCTAAAGATCTGAGAATACGGTGCAGGTTTGGTGGAGCTCTCCATATTTTTCCCCCCTGTGTTTTGCAATTTCCTCCATAACTGTGCCACTTCCTGTGCAGATCGTCCGGCAGAGACCTCCTTGTGTGCAGAACCCGCCTGACTCTGTCTCGTTCATCCTCACTCTCCCTGCTTGTTTGCTGGGCCAGCCTCTTCTGTTCTCGCCTGTGGGTGCTGGTTTTCTTGTGGCAGAGAAGGCTCCATGGGGCATCGGTCAGAGGCCACGTGCCTTGGAGATCTTGCAGCATGGGGACAGAGGTAAGGGGGAATGGGGAATAAGAACATAAGAACATAAGAAGAGCCATGCTGGATCAGGCCAAGGGCCCATCTAGTCCAGCTTCCTGAATCTCACAGCGGCCCACCCCAGGTGCCCCAGGGAGGCAGGAGACAACAAGATGCTTGCATCCTGTTGCCACTCCCTTACACCCGGTACCTGTAGCCCACCACCTTTGTAAGGAGGTTGCACAATCCATCATTGCCTATAGCCCACAATGGATCTTTCCTCCAGAAATCGGTCTAATCCTCTCTTAAAGACATCAAGACCAGATGCCATCACCACCTCCTGTGGCAAGGAGTTCCACAGATTAACTACCCGCTGGGTAAAAAAGTACTTCCTTTTATCTGTTTTAACTCTCCCAACCCTCAGTTTTAGCGGATGCCCCCTGGTTCTGGTGTTGTGAGAGAGGGAAAAGAACATCCCTCTATCAACTCTGTCCCTTCCATGCATAATTTTGTATGTCTCAATCATGTCCCCCCTCAGGCGCCTTTTTTCTAGACTGAAGAGCCCCAAACGCTGCAGTCTTTCTTCATAAGGGAGGTGCCCCAGCCCCGTAATCATTTTTGTCGCTCTCTTCTGCACCTTTTCCAACTCCACTATGTCCTTTTTGAGATGCGGCGACCAGAACTGGACACAATATTCCAGGTGCGGCCTTACCATTGCTTTGTACAATGGCATGATAATATTGGCTGTTTTATTCTCAACCCCTTTTTTAATTACCCCGAGCATGGAATTGGCTTTCTTAATTGCTGCCGCACACTGGGTCGATACCTTCATGGAATTGTCCACCAGCACCCAAGATCTCTCTCCTGAGCTGTCACAGACAGCTCAGAACCCATTAGCCTATAGGTGAAGTTTTGGTTTTTGGCCCCAATGTGCATCACTTTACATTTGTTTACGTTGAAACGCATCTGCCATTTGGCTGCCCATTCCCCCAACTTGGAGAGATCCTTCTGGAGCTCTTCACAATCCTCTCTGGTTTTCACCACCCGGAAAAGTTTTGTGTCATCTGCAAACTTGGCCACCTCGCTGCTTATCCCTGTCTCTAAGTCATTTATGAATAAGTTGAAAAGCACGGGCCCCAAGACAGATCCCTGGGGCACTCCGCTTTTCACCTCTCTCCATTCTGAAAATTGCCCATTGATCCCCACTCTCTGTTTCCTGGCCCTCAACCAATTCTGGATCCATAAGAGGACCTGCCCTCTTATTCCCTGACTGTGAAGTTTCTTCAGCAGCCTTTGGTGGGGGACCGTGTCAAACGCCTTCTGAAAATCCAGGTATATGATATCCACAGGTTCACCCACATCCACGTGCCTGTTGACCTTTTCAAAGAATTCCAAAAGGTTTGTGAGGCAAGACTTACCCTTACAGCAGCCATGCTGACTTTCTTTTAGCAGTAGTTCTCCCTCTTTTGCCACTCCCTCTACTATTGCCAGTAGTTCTCCCTCTTTTTCAGATACGTTTGCCTGACCCCCATCCGTGGTCCTGCTTGTGGACTGTTCCACTTGCCACGGCATAGTCATGTTGGCAACAGCCTAAAGCACACTATGCCCTCGGAACACACATTCTGAGGAGAGCAGAAGGTTTAGTCAAGAGGGTTAAAGCCTCCATTTGCCCGAAGATAAGATCCGAAGGTTGCCAGTTCTAGAACACCGGAAGTCTCCGTGAGCGGCAGACCTTGAGAAGTGCGACTGATAAGAGCTGCCTCCAGCTGCCTGTGAGAGGGGAGTTGTGCTGGGCCAGCTGTTTCTTTGGTGGGAGCAGCCGTTTATCAGCCAGCAGGAAGGCAATCATGCAGCCAGAAAGAAAGACTAGACCTCGAAAGTTCCATCTGTATGTTGTGGTAGTTCTTGAAAGACAGAACTTCTTTGTAATTTGTAAAAACCCCTTGCGGGTTTAGAGAATGAAGCCTGCCTATGTAAACCGCCTTGAATTAAAGTCAGAGGAGCAATCTAATGGCCAAAGAAAGGCGGTATATAAATATGATGATGATGATGATGCCCACAGCACTGGGCCAAGATTTGAGTAGAGGAACCAGTCAATGCAAGAGTCCAGCTCAACTGGAAACCAGGGTCAAAATATATCATGTACCAGCACATTCTCCCAAAGCGTTTGTGTCCTTTGCAGGAGACCTGCTCGAGAGGCCGGCAAGACAGGCAAGCTCAGCTCTTTCTGGTGCCGGAGTGGAAACCCCTTCTGTGCATCTGGATCAGGTGGGGAGGAATCGCTGCGGACACGTGGGGAGGGGCAGAGGGGGAGGACCTAGTCGTGCCGGTCCCTTGCATGTCTGCCCAGCCTGTGAAGGATTTGCCTCTTTTTCCTTCTGCTTCTGTCCTCCTTGCCCACAAATAACTGACTTTGAAGGGTTGATTCCTGTAAGACCACAAATTCCTGTAAGACCACAAACAAGACCTCTTCCTCTAAGACTTGTGGTCCTGCAAGACCACAAATAGCTGCAGTTTTTCTCACTGCAGCCTCTTCTGGGGATAATTGTAACATTCTGTTGAAGGGGGTCTTGCTTTTCTTTCAGGGTCCGGTGACCTTTGAGGACGTGTCGGTGCATTTCTCGGAGGAGGAGTGGGCCCTGCTGGATCCGGACCAGAGAGCCCTGCACGGGGAGGTCATGGAGGAGAACTTCCGGAACGTGGCCTCTCTGGGTGAGCTTCCCTCTGTCCTGTCCTCCTGTCGGCTCAGAGCTCCTCCCCTTCCTGCTGCTCAGCCTGTAGCCCATTGAGTGTCTTGTCTGAGGCAGCCCACTGAGCCCTCCAGCTAAGCTGTCTGGAGGCTGAAGGTGGGTCTCCATGGCCCCCATCCAGCGGCGTCATTCAGCCGGTACGCTGGGCGGGAGGAAAGGGTGAGCGGCAGCCCGCCCGTTGTGTACCGCTCCGTTTTGCCGTCTTCCCCACCCCCGCGGGGGCGAGGAAGACGGCAAAATGGAGCGGTACACAACGGGCGGGCTGCCGCTCACCCGTTCCTCCCGCCCAGCGTACCAGCTGAATGACACCACTGCCCCCTTCCCAGCCACATTTTATTTGAGAATAAAACGGCCAAAATTATCATGCCACTGTACAAATCGATGGTAAGGCCACATCTGGAGTATTGTGTACAGTTCTGGTCACCACATCTCAAAAAGGACATGGTAGAAGAAGAGAGCAACCAAAATGATTTCTGGGTTGGCGCATCTCCTTCATGAGTCAGGATGGGGTGTTTTTTTTTGGTGATCAACACAGAATGGGAATTTCTACTGAAAAACGCTACATAAAATGAAATTGAGGTCAAAATGCGCAAATACACAGCTTTTGAAAATATAACCAAAAAACCTCACCCCAACCTATGAGGAAAGGTTACAGTGTTTGGGGTTCTTCAGCCTAGAAAAAAGGCGCCTGAGGGGGGACAAGATTGGCACATGCAAAATTATACATGGGAGGGATGGACTCGATAGAGGGAGGCTCTTTTCCCTCTCTCACAATACCAGGACCAGGGGGCACCCACTATAATTGAGTGTTGGGAGAGTGAGAACTGATAAAAGGAAATACTTTTTTACCTAGCGGGTAATTAATCTGTGGAACTCCTTGCCACAGGAGGTGGTGATGGCATCTGGCCCAGGTGCCTTGAAAAGGGGATTGGACAGATTTCTGGAGGAAAAGTCCATCGCAAGCTACAGGCCATGATGCGTGGTGAACCTCCTCATTTTGGAGGCAGGCTACCTCAGATGTCAGGTGCCAGGGAGTTGCAACAGGGCGCAGACGTCTTGTTGTTTTGTGTGCTCCCACTGTGAGAGACAGGAAGCTGAACTAGATGGGCCTTTGGCCTGATCCAGCAGGGCTTCTGTTCTCAACTTGTCAACTGTCAATGCATGTTCATCAAGAACATCTGCTAATTATGTGGTAGGATCCACCTCCCTTCCTGTCTTCTGTTGCTTACATCAGTTGTTAATGAGATGCTCTCTGACTGTTTCACCCTTGGCATTTCCTGATTTTCCCTCTTCTGTCCAGGATCTGAAAGGAAACAATATGATTGCCTTGAGTCTGGGAAAAGCTTCAGTCAGAGTGGAAAGCTCGTCACACAGCAAAGCACACGCACAGGGGAGAAACCATATGAATGCTTGACATATGGAAAGAGCTTCCACCATAAATCAACTGTACATCAAGGGCTAAACACAGAGGATAAATCATACCCTAAGAAGAAACCTTATAACTGTTTGAGGTGTGGAAAGAGTTTTGTCAAGCATGATTCCCTTAATAAGCATCAAAGAATTCACACAGGGGAAAAGCCACATAAATGTTTGGTGTGTGGAGAAAGCTTCAGATTGAGCCAAACCCTCGTTTCACACCAGTCACTTCACACAGGGGTGAAACCGTATCAATGCTTGGAGTGTGGAAAGGGCTTCCTTTGGAAAGACAGCCTAAATTCACATAAACGAATCCACACAGGGAAAAACCAATATAAATGTGTTGAGTGCGGAAAGAGTTTCCTACAGAGCGCAGTCCTGTCTGATCATCAAAGAACTCACACAGGGGAGAGACCATATAAATGCTTGGAGTGTGGAAAGAACTTTAGGTTCAGTCAAAACCTCAAACGACATCGAACAATTCACACAGGTGAGAGACCATATGAGTGCTTGACATGTGGGAAAAGCTTCCGTGAGAAAGGAAGTCTAACTTCGCATCAAGAAATTCACGCAGAGAGGAAACGATACACATGCTTGGAGTGTGGAAAGAGCTTCAGTCGGAGCTCGCGCCTGACTGGACATCGAAGAACCCACATGGGAGAAACCGTATAAATGCTTTGAGTGCGGAAAGAGCTTCAGCGGGAGCTCAAAACTGACTAAGCATCAAAGAACCCACCCAGGGGGGAAACCATATAAATGCTTGGAGTGTGGAAAGAGCTTCAGTGTGAGCTCGAGCCTGGATTACCATCAAAGAACCCACACGGGAGAAACCATATAAGTGCCTGGAGTGCAGAAAGAGCTTTAGCAGCAGCAAAGACCTCAGAGTACATAAAGTGATTCACACAGAGGAGAAACCATTTCATGTGGAAACAGCTCTCATCAAAGCTCACAGCTGACATTGCATCAAAATGCCCACACAGGAGAAACCAACTAAATGCTGGTAAGGAGATGCCTGGCCTTACTTGCTTACAGTCTGATCCTAACCTGCACTGGAACAGCCAAGTTGTATCCTATGCTGGTTAGAAGCAGGCTTGGGGTAAGGATATTTTCCCCAACCCCATGTAACACCCCAGCCTTCTCTGTGGGGTGAGTCGGATCTGAACCAGCTATTTAGCTGGTGCAATTCTGTACAGATCATGTAGAGAGGGACGGGGCGGCGGTCAGGCTGTGATGTGTGCTGCCATTGCTAATCCTACTCCATTCCGATCCTGATCTACTTCCTGTTCTTTTCCTCCTGCCCATTTTGTCACTGCAGGAGTCCTGGCTACCTCCAGCTTCAGGATTGGGCTGCGAGCAGACAGGTGTGCACTGGGCAGCATAGGGAATAAGAAAGGGAGTTCTCCCCTGTCCCTTGAGAACAGAAGGGAGTTCTCAAGTTTTCAAGAACTCCCTTCTGCTACCCTTTCTTGAAGCCGGAGTCACTCAAGGCTTCTGCAGTGCCAAAATGGCGACTGTGGGATCCTGTGGCCATGCTGGCAGCCATTGGCATCTCCTCAGGGGAAGGGGACATTTATCCTCTTACCCTAGTAAAGCCATGGGGCCAATCCTTCCTTCACCCTGCCCAGTTCTACCTTTCCCTCCCCCTCCCCCCTGTGCCAGCTCAGTGTGAGTTTAGGATTGTACTCTTATGTGAACATATCATAGGTGTAAGAGAAACTTCAGATGTTTGAGAGCCACAATGTTTAAGACTTGCAATTTCCTCACCATCAGAAAACCCTCCAGACCTGGCCGGAGTTCAGCTCCAGCAGGGGTCGGAGGGCCATTCCTGGGGGGTGGGGGTGGCCTCTGCAGATTATGGAATCCGCAGAGGTGTGGATCATGTGGGCCCAGATGTATATTTGCTCACCATGAATATTAAAGTTGTGTTGTTGTTTTTAATTTCAGTGAACTCTCAGTTTGTACCTGGTAAATCATTAGAAAGCTTGAACATTTCTTAGAGCGCAACCCTAAACTGGAGTTAGGCCGGCATAAGCTAAGCCAGCAAAGTTTGCCCAGCACAAGGGCCACCATGCATGTTTGGATCACTCTCTGAGTCAGAGAGGACGGCTCACATCTGAGCGCTGGCCTCTCTGACTCCAAGAATGGTCTAAACATACTTTACGGTGTCCCTCGTGCTGGGCAAACTTTGCTGGCTTAGCTTATGCTGGGCATTGTGCCCTTATTTATCTTTTATCTTCCATTGTGATGCAAAAAGGAACCCAGCCAAGTTATTTCTGAAAGTAATACAATATATATTTTATTTTTAATTTTATTTTGAAGCATTTATATTCCGTCTTTTCCATGCTGAAGCAAATGCCCAAGGCAGGCTACTCTAAACCACCATTTTTTCAATTAAATGTGGTTTTTACAAATATACAGTATTCTGCAATTCACTGAATCCTCAGTCCCAGATGTAGCCTTCACAGTGTGGGTCTCTCCTCTTGCCATGTGACCGCAAGCTTCAGCGAGAGACACATTTGTTCCAAACCGAGGTTTGACCACCCTTGGAGCAGAGCCCTCATTTCCCACCAGACCAATCATGCTTGGGTGAAAACATAAATGGACAGGGGCTGCTGGAGCTGTGGGGGGTGGAAGGAAACTAAGGAAACTAAGCAGTCACTTTCCTTAGGTGATATCACAGCCACCCATCTCATTTTTCTGGTGGGGGCCCGTGCCAGGCTGCAGACCCCAAAATGTTAATGGCAATATTGAATGCCTGCTGTGTCCATCAAGGTCTCACCACTGGATTAACCCAGCGGGTAATTCATCTGTGGAACTCCTTGCCACAGGAGGTGGTGATGGCATCTGGTCTAGGTGCCTTCAGAAGGGGCCTGGACAGATTTCTGGAGGAAAAGTCAATCGCAGGCTACAGGCCATGATGGTTAGTGCAACCTCCTTACTTTAGAGGTAGGCTGCCTAGGAGTGCCAGATGCAGGGGAGTGGCAATGAGATGCACGTGTCTTGTGGGTTCCCCGAGGCATCTGGTGGGGCAACTGTAAGATGCAGGAAGCTGGACTAGGGGGGCCTTTGGCCTAATCCAGCAGGGCTCGTCTTATTTTCCTAAAGCCCAGATTGGGTTATTATTTACCTCAGAAATTTATCTCAGAATTCCACATACAAGGGAGTGGCAACAGGATGCAGGCATCTTCTTGTCTAGTGTGCTCCCTGAGGCATCTGGTGAGATGCAGGAAGCTGGACTAGATGGGCCTTTGGCGTGATCCAGCGGGGCTCTTCTTAGGTTCCTATGATTTGAAGGCACCCTGCTTCTCAAGGCACTTTCCCTGCAGTCAAAGGAGTCCCAGGTGTAGCCTTCACTGTGGCTCTCTCTGGCTGTGTGCCATTGAGCTTCAGCAGGCAATCTAGCCTGGACCGGTCCTCAAGCTCATACTCCGTTCCTTGGCTGGCTGGCCGGCCCTCTCAGACATTCCCACACTGGCTAATCAGCTCCACAGTGACCCCGTTCTGCCACAGCAGGTACTGCGACTTGTCATAGCCTGGCATTCCGTCTCCCATCCAAAAACAAGAACACAAGATTCTCCAGCTTAGCTTCAGGCAGTGCCAGCAGCTGAGCCATAAGTTCACAGCTCCTTCCTGAAAACAGGATCTGACAATGAAGCAGGTGGAAGGCATTTGAGAGCAGGCTTGCCCATTTTATCTGTGGGGAACGCCAAGGCCTGCCCTAAGGACAGCTTGTAAATCTGAGGCAGAGAACTCATTCATTCATTACTACGAAGTGGAAGCTTTTGCATGGTCACTTGGAAGTTGGTTCCATTGAGTTCTATGGGGCTTACAGATGGGCAAAAATGGGGCATGCAGTAGGGGCAGAGGAGGACTGGAGGCATGAGTGGGTCGGGCTGTGTACTGTGAGGTTTGCACCACCAGGCCTTGCTGGAAGTCCCTGGGGGCTTTCTGGGGAACCCCTCCGCCTCCACCCCAGTGGCATCACAGCGATCACAGGAGTCTCCTCCCTGGAAGATGGTTAAGAGGAGCCCAGCTGGACCAGGCCAAAGGCCCCTCTAGTCCAACTTCCTGCATGTCACAGTGGCTGTCGTGAACATCAGGGGAACAGGCCACTCCTCTTCCATTTTGGTGCTTGTCTCTCCCCTCCCGCTCTCCACGTTTCTGCTTTCCCCTGGAGTCTGTTTTGTCCTGCTGCCGGCCGGGGTGAGATAAGAGGGGCCTCTCGCTGGGAAACAAAACCAAAAACATCCTTCACTGCACCAGTAGCTGTTTTGCTTCTAGCAGAGAAGGGGGGGGGGAGTAAAAGGCTCACATTCTTCCTGCGGCTTGGGAGGAAGGGACCGTTTTGCCCTCTTCACAGCTAACTCTGTCCTTTGCTGGGTGAGTGATGGGACCTGTACTGAGACTGGCAGTGAGATGCTTTCTTATCTTGCATTAAGCATCATGTAGCTATACCATGATTTGGCCTGCTTTGAAAGGCCCTCTTAAGCCTCTATGCTGTCGTTTCAATAAATCCTTACCTTTTACTCCACGGTGTGCCTCGTGTGCTGGGAGCGGGGGTTAGCTGAATCCAGTCTTGATGCTGTGCTACACTACTGGTGGGGCAAAGGGAATTGCCTCCTGGGCCACTGAAGGTTCCTGGTGGCCAGGAGGAGAGAACATCCCACAATCCCTGGGGGCACTCTGGAGGGGCCAGGCCCCCGGGCATCATGATAGACCACCCTCCTCGGAGTCAGAGAGAGGCCAGCACACAGACACGCGCAATCCTCCCCGACTCCGAGAGTGGTCCAAACACGCTTTATGGCAACTCAGCCAAACTGTGCTAGCCTAACTGTGCCGGTGTAACTCCAGGTTAAGATTGCGCCCCGAGTCTCCTTTGCCACCAGATAAGCCACAAAAAGCTTTTCACATTCAATCTGCCATATAAACGCTGAGTATTATTATTATTATTATTATTATTGTACCAGTTGGGAAAGGGGGAAAGGAAAGCTGAAAAATAGTTCATCCTTAAAGATCAATCACAGAGGGCACCATCCAAACCGACCACCAGGTCAGAACAAGTCATTTGTGCCAGCCTACAAGTGTCACAAACGCATTGTAAAGCATGTTTGCGCCACTCTGGGAGTCAGCGAGGCTGGTGCATGGACATGCACCCTCTTCCCTGCACCAGACCCAGTGCCAGGTAAGGCTGGTCCACGTGGGCTGTCATAGGGGCTTGGGGAGGGCAGAGGGATGGTGGGGAAATGGGCCGAAGGATGGGGCAGAGCCTTGACCCCTGTCTGGTCAGCCCTATATGGATTTGTGCCAACAATTTTGCTAGCACAGATCCAAGTAGCCCCATAAGTGTGGCTGGCACATGCCATGGGGTAAAGGGATATTAATTTATGTTGTGCCCAAGCTCACTCCTCTTTTGGTAGGAGCGATTATGCTGCGCATTTGTGCAAGAAGAAGAAGCCGGGAGTTGGATGAGCGGGAATCAGGTGATGCCAAGCAGCCAATCTCGTGTGTCTGGCTTGTGTAAAGATTCTCAGCTCTGCTGTGCTCCCTCACTCTGGGGAGTTCATCACGGAGGCAGGACACTGGGTTCCCCCTCCGCACTGCCAGACCATCAGACTCCCTCCCTCCCTCCCTCCCTGGTTTGTAAAGAACCAGCCACGGGGAGGTTGGAAAGTTCTTTTGCACGACTGTAGCAAAGTGAGCAAAACACTATGGACCAGAGGTGCAAGGTTCCGCTGACTCAAGCCCAGTGGAGCAGCCAGGCTGAGTTAACCAGCATTCAAGGCAATTCCAGCACCCCAGCCTCACTCAACCCAGAGGCAGCAGCTTGGAAAAAAACCTTGGACAGAAAGAACCTCCAGCAGTTCCTATTGCAAGGGCAACGGGCCAGAGGGCGGCCTGGATTTAGCAACCTCCTTATTTTTAGAAGTAGGCTATCACAGAATGCCAGGTGCAGGCACCTTGTTGTCTTGTGTGCTCCCTGAGGCATCTGGTGGGCCACTGTGAATGAATGAATGAATGATTGATTGATTTTATTATGGTCTTAGACCAGTACAGCAGCCTGTTGTTCCCAACAGGGAGTAGACATCTTAAATGGATAAATACATCACAAATACACAGCCTTCAGACATACAATTATCATGAGGATGAATCTAGCAAGCACTTCTACTCAACTTAGAGAGGCTTCTGCTATTCTATCAAAGGTCATCAGCCTCAAGAGGGTCATCATTTAAAGGAAAAAATTAACTTGTCTGATTCTAAGGCATGTGGACAGGTAAAGGCGGGGCCACGTACAAAGCTCAGGTTTGCATGTAGGAAACACAGTAAAGGGAGAAGAAAAATATATAGTAGGAGACTCTAGAACACCCGTGTAACATAGGCAGCGGTGACCAAAAAAGGGAGACTTATTATACCGTCTTTGGGACACTAGAGGAGTGCCACATTAAATCTGGCATATAAGAGTGCCTTCCATTCCTTAGAGTCAAATGAAGAAAAGGTAAGGCGGAAAATTAGCCAGTAGGGAAGGTTATAAGCTGAAGCTCCAATACTTTGGCCACCTCATGAGAAGAGAGGACTCTTTAGAAAAGGCCCTCATGCTGGGAAAGACGGAAGGCAAACGGATGAGGGGGCGGCAGAGGATGAGATGGTGAGACAGTGTCACCGAAGCGATGAACATGAAATTGGGCGAACTCCGGAAGCTGGTGGAGGACAGGGAGGCCTGGCGTGCTGTGGTCCAGGGGGTTGCAAAGAGTCGGACACGACTTAGCGACTGAACAACAACAGGAAAGGTTAATTAACCAAATAACGAGTATAAGACTCGATATCACAAGGTCACTAAAGCGTTTATCTAGGGGTCAAGTTCTAGAAATAAAAGGTAAATAGGGCTCCCAAGGGGGAAGCCCAATGGTTTTACTTTGGCAATGGTTTAGTTGCACCATACAGGAGACACGGTACCTAATAGCAATGGCAAATTAAGTCAAAAACAAGACAAAACATTATAACTCATGGGGGATACAGACATTCGCAAGGATACTCCTACTCACAATATACAATTGGAAGCTGCCTAGTTAAAAAGAAAAACTTAACAGGGTCTCAATTTATCAGCCAATTGATAAATGTATCAGCAAGATCACCACAGGGTTAGGAAAGTCAAAAAACAGAGGGGGAACAGTTTGGGCCTGGGCGTCAACCAAGGTGAAAACACCCCCCTGAGTACATCTAACTACAACGCAAGAAGGGGATAAGGGGACATGGGGGAATACAAGACGGTAAAACAAGATTTGATGAGCTTCTATTAGGAGAGTGAAAAGCATCACAAAGATCTAAATCGGGAGCGGGCCTACTTAATTCATTAGAATCATGGCTTATCATCTTTAAGGGGCAATTATATATATTTAAATATATATAAATAGGGGGCGAATAAGGGAGTCCAATTGTTCAGCTGAGATCCCATAAAAAACTGCAGGATCCAGACCCCATTTGTTGTTGATTTCTCCCAACGTTTTCCCCCGCTCCGTCATCTCACTCCGATGGTCAGCACTCACTCCGGGTTTAGAGGTTACC
>JAJKFI010000392.1:92411-109304 GCA_029204185.1 Lerista edwardsae
CGGGAAGAGCCCTGATTTGGACATGCAGGGGGTGGAAGAGGGGTGGAAGGGGTGCTTTGCCCTGCTCAATCCCTTCTTCTGAAAAGATCCACTCTAAAGAACCATCTGGCCCTTCTGGCTCAGACAGGGATGCTGGAACGACACTCCCCCCACCCCCGCAAAATCCACCTCTCTTTCTTACAATGTTCCTCCCGTCACGGCACTGAGCCCACGATGGACTTTTAAATGCAGTATTAAGTGGTGATGGCATCTGGCCTAGAGGCCTTTCAAAGGAGATTGGACACATTTCTGGAGGAAAGGTTCATCGCAGGCTACAGGCCATGATGGTTAGTGCCACCTCCTTCCTTTAGCAGCAGGCTACCTCAGATCGCCAGGAGAGTGGCCAGGAGATGCATTTGTTGCATGTTCCTCTCCTACAGGAAAACTGTTTGCCAAACGTGCTCCTGGAACGCCTTTCCAGACCCACCAAAAGGCATAAGAACATAAGAAGAGCCCTGCTGGATCAGGCCAAAGGCCCATAACTAGTTCAGCTTCCTGTATCTCACCGCAGCCCACCAGGTGCCCCAGGGAGGCATGAGACAACAAGATGCTTGCATCCTGTTGCCACTCCCTTGCACCCGGTACCAGTAGCCCACCAACTTTGTAAGGAGGTTGCACAATCCCTCATGGCCTATAGCCCACGATGGACCTTTCCTCCAGAAATCCGTCCAATCCCCTCATCAATGTATCTAGACCAGATGCCATCACCACCTCCTGTGGCAAAGAGTTCCACAGATTAACTACCCGCTGGGTAAAAAAGTACTACCTTTTAGCTGTTTTAACTCTCCGAACCCTCAGTTTTAGCGGATGCCCCCTGGTTCTGGTGTTTTGAGAGAGGGAAAAGAACATCCCTGCATTCCCAAAGCAGCCGAGCAGCAGCTGCCCCGCAGCTGATCCGAGCACAGGATGCAAAGGAGGTGGAGGGGAGGATGTAATCACTTCCCCTGTACTGCCTGGGCTGCTGGCGGGGCTTCCCTCCCCCGAGCCGCAGCCCTGGACTCGCACGTCCTTCCCTGCAGCCGAGTCGGACTCACCGCCAGACCCCAGGAGTGGCTGCTGACTTCGCACAGGTGGGTGGGAAAGACGAAGGAAGAGACCCCCCAAGCAAGCAGCGCAGCCCCCTCCTCCCGCCCCTTGGGCTGCGACACTCGGCGGCTGGGCACAGGGGCAGTCAGCACACCGAGCCACTTCCGGGAAACCTACGGCAGCTCTGGAAGGTCATACTTCTCCACCCGCGGGGGTTGCTCCGCCTTCTCGCATCTCCATGGAGACCCTCGTTGCTGAATTCTCAGATGTCCCGCCCCTGCCTCTATGCCATTGGTTGCAGGCTTTGAGTGTCACTCCGCGGACCTTTCCTAGGCTGAGGCCACGGCGATTGGAGGAAGAGTTGGGAGGCTCCGCCCCAGATTTCTTGGCGACGTCTGTGATAGGCTGGCTGCTTCCCGCGCTGGCTCTGAGGGACTCTGAGGGGATGAGGCTGTTTAGTTTGTTACGCGTGATGCGCCGCACAGGACGGTGTGTGGCTCGGGGGTCATTTGCATCTGCGGAGACAGCAGCCAGTCTATCCGAACAGTTATCTGTAAATAACCGACAACAGTGTAATTTCTTGCTGTTCCTAGCAGTCTTATTCACCATTTTCTAACACCCACTGTTAATGGTCTAGAAGGTAAAAAAATATATATTCCCCCCCTCCTTTCCCCCCCTTCCCGTTTACACTTTATTTTTCCGCCTTTCATTTTCTACTGTAATGTTTATGAAATTCTGAACATTAACAGAATTTTATTTTTATGGGGCATATCCGTTTTATTTTTGCTAGTGTAGATTTCAATAATAGTGAAAATAGTGCAGTGTGAGTTTAAAGAGACAGCAAGTAGCATTTCGTCAAGTTGTTGTTCAGTCGCTAAGTCGTGTCCGACTCTTCGCGACCCCCTGGACCACAGCACGCCAGGCCTCCCTGTCCTCCACTAGCTTCCGGAGTTCGCCCAATTTCATGTTCATCGCTTCGGTGACACTATTGTTATGTATGTAGTGATTTCATCTGTGGGAGAAGCAATTAGTTACCCAGGATTGGTGGACCAATCACTGGAGATCTAGGCTTGGGCGTGGTTGAGTGGTCAAGTATTTTAGAGTGTGTGTGTGGGTTGTTTTTAACCTTGTATGTTGTGTCGGAATTAAACCGTACTAAAAGGACTTATGCTTCGTCTGGTTATGTTGGACCCACAAACTTACCAGTGGCGACGAAGGTGGGATGTCAAGCCTGAGCCTGGATACTGACGAAAAGAAAAGTTATGGCTGTTCAAGGACAAAGGGAGGCGTTTGACCCGGCATTCCCGAAGTTGTGGGAGACGTACGCCGAACGTATGGAGTTTTTTTTTGGAAGCTAAGGGAATTTCAGATGCTGTATTGAAAAGAGCAACCTTGCTTAGCATTTGTGGAGCTGCAACGTTTGAAATTGCTCAAAGTTTGGTGGCCCCGAATGAATTGAGAACTACACCTTATAAGGATATTATGGGCCTTCTAAAGAGTCATTTTGCACCACAACCTTCTCGGATTGCACGACGGTATGCCTTTTATAAAAGGGACCAGGCTGTTGGAGAATCCATTTCAGGTTTTGTGGCTGCCCTTCGCCAGTTGGCAAGGAGGTGCGAGTTTAACAACCTGGAGGAAATGCTCTTAGATCGAGTGATTTGTGGTTTGGAAAATCAGAAATTACAACAGAAAATGTTTGCTAAGGAGACATTGACTTTCCAAGAAGCAATTAAAGAATGCTTATCATTTGAAAGGGCAGAAGGTGCCATAAAGCAGTCGCCTTCCTCCTTAAAACCGGAGGTAAATCATTGTAAAAGGACGGATAGGAATGGTGAAGATCAGGGAGAAGTGTTACAAATCCATAGAGGAGGACGGGGAATGAGTAATCCACAGATAGCACCAGCTCTTCAATCAAGGGACCGGCAAGAGACTGAGAGCCAGGGTCAGCGTTCGTGTGCAAGTTGTGGGGGAGCACATGAACGCCAGAATTGTCATTATAGGAATTTTAAATGCAAAAAGTGTTTGAAATTAGGGCATCTAGCACGAGTTTGTAGAAGCAAGTTTGTAAGGGGGTCCATTTGGGAAATTGGTAATAGTAGTGATAATGAAAGTCATCAAGAATCTATCCTTCAGGAAGAGCTTTACACTACTTCAGTATACCCTGTACAGAGTTTGAGGTTAACAACTAAGGAGAAGATATATGTGAAGGTAGAGATTCAAGGGTCTCCTTGTAAAATGGAGGTAGATTCAGGTTCAGCATTATCAATTATTTCTATGGATACTTATAAGCGCCTTTGTCCAAATGAGAGTCCCAAACTAGAATCAGCAGGGCTATTGCTAACAGATTATCAAGGAAATCGGGTCCCTCTTCGGGGTGTGGGTAAGTTTAGAGTCCAGTATAAAGATTTTGATGGACTTCTATAATTGGTTGTTGTAGAGGGACGTCGTACCAGTCTTTTGGGACTAGCATGGTTTGGGCCATTAGGAATTCAAATAACGGGTGTTCAGAACATGGACCAACAAGATTCTGAGGCAGTTTGTAAAGAATTTGCACAGGTCTTTGAAAAAACTTTGGGGTGTTATAAAGGTCCAGCAGTATCTTTACAGTTAAATCCAGCTATTACGCCCATACGCCTGAAGGCTCGACGAGTTCCATTTGCATTAAAATCTAAGATTGAAGAAGTGCTAGATCGTCTAGTTAAGCAAGGGGTTTTAGAACCAGTATCGCATGCACGTTGGGAAACACCTATTGTTACCCCACTTAAGCCCAATGGGGATGTAAGAATTTGTGCCGATTATAAGTGTACAATCAATAAGGCATTGCAGCAACATGCATATCTAGTTCCAGTGATTAGCCAGCTATTGACCTCTCTTGCAGGTTCTAAGGTTTTTGGAAAGTTAGATTTAGCTCAAGCATATCAGCAGTTACCTGTTACTGAGGAGACGGCAGAAGCCCAGACTATTGTGACGCATAAGGGCGCATTTAAGGTGAAGCGCCTGCAATTTGGGGTTTCTGTAGCACCAGGGATTTTTCAAAATCTGATGGATACACTCCTTAAGGGAATCCCAGGGATTATTCCTTTTTTTGACGATGTTTTGGTTGCGGGGGCATCAGAAAGTGAATTTAATAGTCGTCTTCGGGAAGTCCTCCAGCATTTCCATTCAGTAGGCTTAAAGGTAAAGAGAGAGAAGTGTATTTTGGGGGCTTCAAAGGTAGAGTTTTTGGGGTATCTTATAGATGCAGATGGGGTACATCCAGCCCCGGGAAAGGTACAGGCTATTGTAAATGCTCCCCCTCCTAGATCAAAGCAGGAATTGCAAGCGTTTTTAGGATTGCTAAATTTTTACCATTCTTTTTTGCCACATAAGGCAGCAGTGGCAGAACCATTGCACCAGCTTTTGGATAATGGGGCTCCGTGGAAGTGGGGCCAATTACAAGAGGTTGCCTTTCAAGAAGTAAAAAAATTGCTTACTTCTAATTCTTTATTGGCTCATTTTGATGAGTCATTACCAGTCGTTCTGACATGTGATGCTTCCCCTTATGGTATAGGGGCGGTTTTAAGTCATAGACTGCAGGATGGCCGAGAAGTACCAGTAGCTTATTACTCACAGACTTTATCATCAACAGAGACAAAGAAGACAAAGAAGCTCAAATAGACAAAGAAGCCCTGGCCATAGTAGCGGGGGTTAAAAAGTTTCATGATTACTTATATGGGCATTGTTTTTCAATTATAACAGATCACAAACCTTTGCTGGGTCTTTTTGCTCCAGATAGGCAAACACCTCAAATTTTGTCTCCTCGTATGTTGCGCTGTTCTATTTTTTTGTCAGCATATCAGTATTCCTTAGAGTATCGATCAGGCAAGGCGATCGGGCATGCAGACGCTCTTAGCCGTTTACCATTGCCGGGTTTAGGGCCAGATCCGGCTCCAGCATATGGTATTATGCTTCTAGAATTTCTCCCAGAGCCACCATTGCATGCTTCCATGGTAGCTTCTTATTCAGCCAAAGACCGTGTTCTTTCCCGTGTTTTGAATTGGGTTTGGCGAGGGTGGCCAGGAGGCCAAGTAGAGGCTGAGTGTAAAGCATACAAAACTCGCCAAAATGAGCTTTCAGCACTTAAGGGCTGCCTTCTTTGGGGGAGTCGAGTGGTGATCCCTCCGAAATTAAGAAATCAAGTTTTAGAAGCTTTACATGAAAATCATCCAGGGATTGTGCGAATGAAGGCATTGGCAAGGAGTTATGTTTGGTGGCCAGGAATAGATGCTGCCATAGAGGAGTGGGTACATCGTTGTAGACTATGTCAGGAGTCCCGGCCAGAAGTGCCAAGAGCTCCTGTTCAACAATGGGAGACTGCTCGCACTCCATGGTCGAGGGTACATATAGATTTTGCAGGGCCCTTTCAAGGTCAGAATTTCTTTTTATTGGTAGACTCATATACAAAATGGTTGGAAGTAGTATCAGTTACTGTGATGACTTCAAGAACAGTTGTTAGGGCCCTTCGTAGGATTTTTGCTACTCATGGTCTACCTGATGTTATTGTATCCGATAATGCTGCACAGTTTACATCTGTAGAATTTAAAGATTTCATAGGCAGGTATTTGATTCGGCATGTAACATCAGCCCCGTTTCATCCATCAACAAACGGTCAGGTAGAACGAATGGTGAGAACTACTAAAGATTCTTTGAAGCGAATTGTTCAGGGGGATTGGGATCATCGGTTGGCAGCATTTTTGTTCAGCCACCGAGTGACCCCTTGTACAACTACTGGCCGTAGCCCTGCAGAGATGTTAATGGGGCGGCGATTAACAACTCGTTTGGACAGATTACCCCCGGATCGTACAACGGACAAATTGCCAATGGCAGAGACACAAGAAGCAGTTCGTAGTTTCAGTCAGGACGACTTAGTTTATATACGAAACTATGCCAATGGCCCAATGTGGATTCCAGCAACTGTTTGTCAGGCTACAGGTCCAGTTTCATACGAAGTGGCTGGCTCTGATGGGAGGATTTTTCGACGTCATTTGGATCAAATGCGCCGCCGTGTATCGGATTCAGGGCCAGTATCGTTTCCCCCTGTACCCCGAGACCAACAACAGGAGGTGCTTGGTGCAGGAACCAGTCAAGACTTAACATCACAGGAAGAGGAATCTTTTTCAGCTCCACCGGGATCCACTGATGTGGGAGTGTCTCGGGAGAGTCCTACAGTAGGGGTATCGGCCCCAGCGAGCATTCCAGAGAACCCATTAGAGCAAACTAGAACAGTAGAGACTCCTGTTCCAGTGCCACGTCGTTCTGTACGAGAACGGATATGGCCGCATTACTTGGAAGATTATGTGTGTGGACCCTGAACAATTCTTGGGGGGAAAGGGGTGTTATGTATGTAGTGATTTCATCTGTGGGAGAAGCAATTAGTTACCCAGGATTGGTGGACCAATCACTGGAGATCTAGGCTTGGGCGTGGTCGAGTGGTCAAGTATTTTAGAGTGTGTGTGTGGGTTGTTTTTAACCTTGTATGTTGTGTCGGAATTAAACCGTACTAAAAGGACTTATGCTTCATCTGGTTATGTTGGACCCACAAACTTAACAACTATCTAACCATCTCATCCTCTGCCGCCCCCTTCTCCTTTTGCCTTCAATCTTTCCCAGCATGAGGCTCTTTTCTAAAGTGTCCTCTCTTCTCATGAGGTGGCCAAAGTATTGGAGCTTCAGCTTCAGGATTTGTCCTTCCAGGGAGCAATCAGGCTTGACTTCCTGGAGGATGGACCAATTGGACCTCTTTGCAGTCCAGGGGACTCTCAAGAGTCTTATCCAGCACCATAATTCAAAAGCATCTATTCTTCGGTACTCTGCTTTTCTTATAGTCCAGCTCTCACAGCCATACATAGCTACTGGGAAAACCATAGCTTTGACTAGGCGAACCTTTGTTGCCAGGGTGATGTCTCGGCTTTTTATTAAGTTGTCTAAGTTCGCCATAGCTTTCCTCCCAAGAAGTAAACGTCTTTTAATTTCATGGCTGCAGTCACCATCTGCGCTGATCTTGGAGCCCAGGAAAATAAAGTCTGTCACTGCTTCCATTTCTTCCCCTTCTATTTGCCAGGAAGTGATGGGAGTGGTTGCCATGATCTTAGTTTTGTTAATGTTGAGCTTCAAGCCAATTTTGGCACTTTCCTCTTTCACCCTCATCAGCAGGTTCTTTAAGTCTTCCTCACTTTCTGCCATTAGAGTGGTGTCATCTGCATATCTGAGGTTGTTGATATTTCTCCCAGCGATCTTGATTCCAGCTTGTGAATCATCCAGCCCAGCCTTCCTCATGATGTACTCTGCATATAAGTTAAATAAGCAGGGTGACAGTATACAACCTTGTCATACTCTTTTTCCCAATTTTAAACCAGTCGGTTGTTCCATGTCCAGTTCTAACTGTTGCTTCCTGGCCCACATACAGGTTTCTCAGAAGACAGATCAGGTGGTCTGGTACTCCCATCTCTTCAAGAACTTGCCACAGTTTGTTGTGATCCACACAATCAAAGGCTTTAGCATAGTCAATGAAGCAGAGGTAGATGTTTTTCTGGAACTCTCTTGCTTTCTCCATGATCCAGCGAATGTTGGCAATTTGGTCTCTAGTTCCTCTGCCTCTTCAGAAACCAGCTTGTACATCTGGTAGTTCTCGATTCACATACTGCTGAAGCCTCGCTTGTAGGATTTTGAGCATCACCTTGCTAGCATGTGAAATGAGTGCAATGGTGCGGTAGTTTGAACAATCTTTGGCATTGCCCTTCTTTGGGATTGGAATGTAAACTGATCTTTTCCAGTCTTGTGGCCACTGCTGGGTTTTCCAAATTTGCTGGCATATGGAGTGCGGCACTTTGACAGCATCATCTTTTAAGATTTTCAGTAATGCCGCTGGAATGCTGTCACCTCCACTAGCTTTGTTGTTAGTGAGGCTTTCTAAAGCCCACTTGACTTCACACTCCAGGATGTCAGGTTCGAGCTCAGTGACCGCACCATTGTGGTTATCAGGAACATTGAGATCGGCCTTATAGAGTTCCTCTGTGTATTCTTGCCACCTCTTCTTAATGTCATCTGCTTCTGTTAGGTCCTTGCCGTTCTTGTCCTTTATTGTGCCTACCTTAGCATGAAATTGTCCTTTGACATCTCCAATTTTCTTGAAAAGTTCTCTAGTCTTTCCCATTCTATTGTTTTCCTCTATTTCTTTGCATTGCTCATTGAGGAAGGCCTTCCTATCTCTCCTTGCTGTTCTCTGGAAATCTGCATTCAGTTGGGTATATCTTTCCCTTTCTCCCTTGCTTTTGGCTTCCCTTCTTTCCTCAGCTATTTGTAAAGCCTCTTCAGATAGCCACTTTGCCTTCTTGCATTTCTTTCTCTTTGGGATGGTTTTAGTTGCTGCCTCCTGTACAATGTTACAGACCTCCGTCCGAAGTTCTTCAGGCACTCTGTCTACCAAATCTAAGCCTCTAAATCTATTTGTCACCTCCACTGTATATTCGTTTGGGATCTGATTTAGGTCATACATGGAGGGCCTAGTGGTTTTCCCTGAATTTTGCAATAAGAAGCTCATGATCTGAGCCACAGTCAGCTCCAGGTCTTGTTTTTACTGCCTGTATAGAACTTCTCCACCTTTGGCTGCAAAGAATGTAATCAATCTGATTTCGATGTAGACCATCTGGTGAAGTCCATGTGTACAGTCGCCGTTTGTGTTGCTGGAAAAGGGTGTTTGCTATGACTAATGTGTTCTCCTGACAAAACTCTATCAGTCTTTGCCCTGCTTCATTCTGTACTCCAAGACCAAACTTGCCTGTTACTCCTATTACCTCTTGATTGCCTACTTTAGCATTCCAATCCCCTATGATGAGAAGGACATCTTTTTTGGGTGTTAATTCTAGAAGCTGTTCTAGGTCTTCATAGAAACGGTCAACTTCTTCCTCTTCAGCACCAGTGGTTGGGGCGTAGACTTGGATTACTGTGATGTTGAAAGGTTTGCCTTGGAACCGAATTGAAATCATTCTATCATTTTTGAGGTTATACCCCAGTACTGCTGTTCTCACCCTCTTGTTCACTATGAAGGCTACTCCATTTCTTCTAAGGGATTCCTGCCCACAGTAGCAGATATAATGGTCATCTGAATTAAATTCTCCCATTCTTGTCCATTTTAGTTCACTAACTCCCATGATGTCGATGTTCAGCCTTGACATTTCGCGTTTGACCACATCTAGCTTACCTTGATTCATAGATCTGACGTTCCAGGTTCCTATGCAGTATTGTTCTTTGCAGCATCGCACTTTCCTTTCGCTTCCAGACACATTTATTTATTTTATTTATTTATTATTAAATTTTTACCCCGCCTTATTGTGCCCGAAGGCACCCAAGGCGGCATTACAATATATATATAAAAACAATATAACAATTCACAATTAAAAACAATTAAAACAGAATTAAACAATACAATCAAAAATTAAGAACACAATTAAAAACAAATTTAAAAACAATATAAAACATCCACAGCTGAGCTTCCTTCCGGTTTTGGCCCAGCTACTTCACTCTTTCTGGAGCTACTAGTACTCGTGTTCTGCTCTTCCCCAGTAGCATAATGGACACCTTCCGACCTGAGGGTCTCATCTTCCTGTGTCATATTGTTTAGCCTTTTAGTTTTGTAATCCATGAGGTTTTCTTGGCAAGAGTACTGGAGTGGGTTGCCATTTCCTTCTCCAGAGGATCACGTTTAGTCAGAACTCTCTACTATGACCTGTCCATCTTGGGTAACCCTACATGGCATAGCTCACAGCTTCATTGAGCTACTCAAGCCCCTTCGCCACGACAAGGCAGTGATCCATGAAAGGGATTTCGTCAAGTATGTTCAGTAATATAATTATGAGGAATTTAACCTTGTAATTGCATATAAATCAGAATAAGGTTACCAATAATGTGTCTACATGATCACATGTTTTTATTTTCGTAAGTTTTTATTTCAGGAATAAACTATTAAATCCTAAACAGTACGAGCAAAGCAATCTGAAATGCTTGGAATGAGGATTGTTTTGAGTTACCTAACATGGCAGCTAAGCCCGCCCACTGGCTTCACCTCAGGAGCATTAGCGCTTAAGCGATGCCGCCTCCTTGTTATTAAACCTGCTTGGGTCTGCATTTCTTCTCTCTCCTCCATAGTTTGTCTTTTGCTCCTCCTGCTGCTTCCTTTCCTCTTCCATGCTACAGTGGGGGCAGCAGAGGGTGGCGCAGCCCCAGATCAGGAGGAAGCAGCATTTGCATGTCACCTCCAGCTCCAAGAAGTTCTTATCGCTCCCTCCCCATATTTGTGGTGGCGCAGTGGGTTAATCTGCTGCTGCTGGGCTTTCTGACTGGAAGATTGGGAGTTCAAGACTGCGTGACGAAGTGACCTCTCGTTGCTTGTCCCAGCTCCTGCCAACCTAGCAGTTCAAAAGCACCTAAATGCAAGTGGATAAATAGGGACCACTTTGGTGGGAAGGGAACAGTGTTCCGTGCGCTACGGCGTATAGTCAAGCCAGCCACATGACCACGGAAGCTTGTCCTCAGACAAAACACCGGCTCTACATGCTCTGCAATGGAGATGAGCATCGCCCGCTACAGTCGGTCGTGGGGAAACCTTTACCTTTAACCCCATAGACAGGATAGTAAATACTGTTTAATTTACTTCACATTTACCTCAGAATGCAAGCTCCAAGAGAGTGGCAACAGAATGCAGGCATCTTGTTGTCTTGGGCGCTCCCTGCAGCACCAGGTGGGCCACTGCGTGAAGCAGGAAGCTGGACTAGATGGGCCCCTGGCCTGACCCCAAAGGGCTCTTCTTAGGTTCTTAAGGCCCAGATTGGGTTGCAAGTTGTTGTAGCTCCCTCCCCACAGTCAGAACACATATTTACCTCAGAAATTATTTACCTCAGCATGAGGGAGTGGCCACAGGATGCAGCATCTTGCTGTCTCCTGTGCTCCCTGAGGCACCTTCTTATGCTCTTATCTTTCGGCAGGGCCTGCAGAGGTTTGGAGTTGATGCCAGCCACAGTCAAGCTCAGCTGTCTTGCCTCGGCTGTGGCCAGTTGGCTGATCCTTGTACTCTGGTGTCCACCTAAGTGAGCAGCCAGCGGTTGTTGTTCAGCCCACTGGGCCTGAGGTTGACCCTCCCCCCTGGCCGACCAGCCTGGGCGTCACCTCTGAGGGATGGTTGAACTTCACGTGCCTGCGCTAGGTGGGTCAGCTGTCTCTGGGGGCAAAAGTATCTGGCACACTTTGCCCGCATTGCGTACCACTCAGCACATCTCCGACGTGCCCCTGGCACTCCATCTGCTCTGATTCACCCTTTCAACATACCAGTGTTCGTGGGGCTGCTCTTCCCTACTGCCATGTGCGGGGTCCTCACCCCCATCTGCAACAGCACCCTGGAAGCAGGCTGGTCCTCATGGGTGTGTGCAACCTCTTGGTTTTAGAAGTAGGTGGCGACCTCAGAATGCCAGGTGGAAGGGAGTGGCCACAGGACGCAGGCATCTTGTTGTCCTATGTGCTCCCTGAGGCATCTGGTGGGCCAGTGTGAGTTGCAGGAAGCTGGACTAGGTGGGCCTTTAGCCTGATCCAGCTGTTCTTATCTTTAGGCAGGGCCTGCAGATGATTGGCCACAGTCAAGCTCAGCTGCCCTCTCTCGGCTGTGGCCAGTTGGCTGATCAGCACATTCTGGTGTCCCCCCAAGTGAGCAGCCAGCTGTTCTTGTTCAGCCCACTGGGCCTGAGGTTGACCCTCGCCCCTGCCCGACCAGCCTGAGTGGTATCCTTGAGGGATGCTTAACCCCCCCCCCCCAACCATGCCTGCATTCACCACCACCATAGTGGCCTTCAGGATCTCCACCACACCCCATGGGAGAAGCTCCACCCATGTTCCCCCAGGTCCGTCCTCCCAGGTGACCTCCTCTCGCTGGATGCGTCCACCTGCGGCTTCTCTGTGCATGCTGACCACCTGCCCGTGTCAATACGCCAATAGGTGGGGTCTCCTCCATGGGGGTAGAGCCACCACTCCAGCTGTCCAGTGACCCTGACGCCAAGAGGCAGCTTCCATTTCCTGCCTGGGGGAGGCAATCCCCTGAGCCCAGCCCAATGTCACCTGGGCCAAGCGCAAGGGATCCAGTCTGTGTGTAAAGAACTAGCCAGGAGAGGTTTGTACTTTGAGGTCCAGGCCCTTAACAAATTACCTGCTGGTGACCCGACTTCCAATTCCCTCGCAGAGCAAAAAGACAGGCACGTAGGAAGACTGCTAGGGACCACCACTGGCTCCCAAAACAGCTGCCGCAGACCCAGGGGAGCCACAGGCTGGAGGATACCAGTATAAACACTTCCACAATACCCCAAACTCCACTCACCCGGAGACAAGGGGATCTAGGGTTCAGCCCCCAAAATAACAACACCCTTAGCAGTTCCTACGGCCCGGGGAGCGCCACCAAATTTAGCCAGTACCCAAGGAAATAAAACTTCCCCTAAAACAGAACGTAGACACAAACCAGATAGAAGCTTAAAAGCTTTATTTTGAAACAAGACCCACTTGGTTACAAGGCCAAGAAGGCAACAGAAATGAGATTCAACACCTAACGACTAAAACATCAGACGAAACTTTCTATATCTCACGGAGCTGATTCATTGCTTGACACAGTAGAGTTCTTAGCTAGACGTGACCCAGACTGCGCAAGGAGCAGCCAGGCCCCATCCTCCTCTTCTCCTCAGCAAGCTGGAGTCACCCCTGCCTGGGAACAGCCCGAGAAAGCGGAACCCAGAACACAGGCCAACGGGCCCCTTTCACAGCTCTCAGCTTCACAGGCTTTCCCGCTCAGAGCTCATGGCCTCTTCTGTCTAGTAAGGGGGGGGGGGAGAGATTGCCTCATGAATTACAGCTGTGTGGGACTTTTGGGAGGGTGGGTTGGTGCCAGTTGTCCTTGGCCAGGCCTCTGAGAAGCCTCCAGAAATGTTCCCTTCAGGCTGGCTGATAAGCCTTGAGGCACCAAAGGTTGTCACTTCTGGTTTCTCCCTGGCCTGGGCAAACTCACCCCCTCTGACAGGCTAAGCAATTCCCAAAATGGAGTCAGGCCTCACAAAATGGCTCACGGCCTGTATTTCAACTCGCAGGTTCTTTCCACTGTGCAGGGATGAGGAAGCCCCACTCTGTCCGCCTGGTCCTGGGTCTCCCCCTCCCTGCCTGGGCACCTTTTGGTTGAGCCCCTGGAGGTCACCTGGCCTTGGCGTGTGGCGAGACTTGCCTGGCTGGTTGCCTGATCCACCGGCAGCCCTGGAGGCCGCACCTGCTCCGAGAATGGGCCAGGGCCCCCCGGCTAAAATGTGGGAGGGTGGCCCTCTGGAGCTCTTGCCTCCCCCCCCCACCGACTTCTGTAAATCTTGCCTGATCAACAGGTAGCAAAGCCGTAATGACCCCTTGAAGGCTTCCTGCAAGCACGCTGGGTCAACACCTTTGCAAAGGCATTCATGAAAAGAGAGGTCTATAATTTGCACTTTTAGCATGGTTACGGAATCTGTGCATTTTCTGCATTTCCTCAGGATTTCAGGCATTTCAACCCTCCCCTGACAGACCTGGGTGGGAGGTGGAATGTAGTCTCTGGCCCCTTCTCTGTCTGGGGCAGCTGGCCTTCCAAGTTTAGGGTTGCGCACATTCGAGGTTTGTGCTTTCTTTTAGGAACACTTTCAAGCAGATTAGATTTTACAGGCCGGGGGACCCAACTTGATTAATGTAAGGGAAGGTTGACTTATGATAAATGCCAAATGCCTGAAAGCCACAAAATATATGCAGCATAAAATAGTTAATTTACTCATCATGGACATTAAACATGTGTTTTAAGAACATAAGAAGAGCCCTGCTGGATCCGGCCAAAGGCCCATCTAGTCCAGCTACCTGTATCTCACAGCAGCCCCACCAGGTGCCCCAGGGAGGCATGAGACAACAAGATGCTTGCATCTTGCTCCCACTCCCTTGCACCCAGAACTCTGAAGTAGCTTACTACTAATGTAAGGAGGTTACAACCCCTCATGGCATATAGCCCACGATGGACTTTTTCTCCAGAAATCCATCCAATCCCCTCTTAAAGGCATCTAGACCAAATGCCATCACCACCTCCTGTGGCAAAGAGTTCCAGTCTAACCACCCGCTGGGTCAAAAAGTACTTCCTTTTCTCTGTTTTAACTCTCCCAACCCTCAGTTTTAGCGGATGCCCCCTGGTTCTGGTGTCTTGAGAGAGGGAAAAGAACATCCCTCTATCGACTCTATCCCTTCCATGCATTATTTTGTATGTCTCAATCATGTCCCCCCTCAGGCACCTTTTTTCTAGACTGAAGAGCCCCAAACGCTGCAGTCTTTCTTCATAAGGGAGGTGCCCCAGCCCCGCAATCATTTTCGTCGCTCTCTTCTGCACCTTTTCCAGCTCCACTATGTCCTTTTTGAGATGCGGCGACCAGAACTGTACACAATATTCCAGGTGCGGCCTTACCATCGATTTGTACAATGGCATGATAATATTGGCTGTTTTATTCTCAACCCCTTTTTTAATGGCCCCAAGCATGGAACTGGGTCAATACCTTCATTGAATTGTCCACCAGCACCGCAAGATCTCTCTCTTGAGCTGTCACAGACAGCTCAGAACCCATTAGCGTATACGTGGAGTTTTGGTTTTTTGCCCCAATGTGCATCACTGTACACTTGTCCACATTGAAACGCATCTGCCATTTGGCTGCCCACTCCCCCAACTGGGAGACATCCTTCTGGAGCTCTTCAGAATCCCCTCTGGTCTTCACCACCCGGAAAAGTTTTGTGTCATCCGCAAACGTGGCCACCTCGCTGCTTCTCCCTGTCTCCAGGTCATTGATGAACAAGTTGAAAAGCACGGGCCCCAAGACAGATCCCTGGGGCACTCTGCTTTTCACCTCTCTCCATTGTGAAAATTGCCCATGGACCCCCACTCTCTGTTTCCTGGCCCTCAACCAATTCTGGATCCATAAGAGGACCTGCCCTCTTATTCCCTGATTGTGAAGTTTCTTCAGCAGCCTCTGGTGGGGGACTGTGTCAAACACAGTTTTAAATGAGTAGACTCTGAAAAAATCTAATAAAAAATATTGTTATTTGGTATTTCTTCATTGGGATGCAAAATGGAGCTCAGCCAATATATTTCCAGGAGCCACACACTAGATATTTCCCTCTCTCACAACACCAGAACCAGGGGACATGCACCGAGACGGAGTGTTGAGAGAGTTAGAACAAATAAATGGAAATACTCATTACCCACTGGGTTAAAAAATCTGTGGAACTCCTTGCCACAGGAGGTGGGGAGTGGCATCTGGCCTAGGTGCCTTTAAAAGGGGATTGGACAGATTTCTGGAGGAAAAGTCCATCACAGGCTACAGGTCATGAGGGATGGGTGCAAACTCCTTACGTTAGTAGTAGGCTACTTCAGAATGCCAGGCGCAAGAGAATGGCCATAGGAAGCAGGCATCTTGTTGTCTTGTGTGCTCCCTGAGGCACCGAGAGACAGGAAGCTGGACTGGATGGGCGTTTGGGCTGATCTAGTGGGATGTTCATAGGCACATGTGGCTTCTAAGCCATGATTTGGACACCTTTTATAGGCCTTGCCTTTTCTTAAAAGCTGCTGCTGTTCTCATTTATTTGTGACATTTTAAGGGTGCTCTGTTTGTATTGTAAATTATACCTTTAAATGTGATTCTTCATGCTTTGTACAGAAATAAACGAACAGGATGCTGAGCCATACAGTGGCCAGCCCCCAGCATGCTCCTGGCTTTCAGGCTTCCTAGTTTTGTTTTGGTTTTAGCTTAGAAAAACGTGATGTCATTGGGGTTCTCCTTTTCTCAAGGGAGGGTGATAGCCAGAGATTTAGTGGTTCCTTTCCCTGAACATTATTGCCCTACAACAGACACACAAGTAAAGATTTTAAGGTTTTATTCTCCTGATTGAAGAGCCAAATTAAAGACCAATGACAACTCACAAAGACAACAGACTCCTTGCTCCATCAAATTGCAGTGGCCATCTCCTACTCATGAGTATTCATCCAGTGGAGTAAACAAGTTCTCTACGTCACAAGCAACATCATTTCTTGCATCCAGTTTTCTTCCACCCATGGTTTTCTTCCACTCAGGCCCCTTCGTATGAAAATCTTTTGGCCACTGAAAGCGCCAAAATATGACTTCGGTCAAATATGACTTCCATATTCCCAGCTCAAGCCAACAGAGGAAACAACCTAATTCAAGCTAATAGCCATCCATGCAGCCATTCGTCTTTTTGAGAAACTGTTACAGACAAGATAAATCTGTGGTTTTATTTTTCTTCTTTTGTTGACTAGAGTGAGGCTATTTTCTGACTTAAAGGAAACTGCTGTAAAAGTATGCTAGCATGTTTGGTTGATTGCATATTGAATGCTGTGAGAAAGTTGGGAAGTGACCCCTGGAATGTCAAAGAGAAATTAATTCCTGTGCTGGCTGTAGCCTTGAAAAGGATCAGAGGCAGTTCAGATCTTGGGCATCGGCTTGGTTGTTTTGACAGTTCACATCTGTACCTTGTCTGCATAAACTTTGTAATTGTTAATTTAATTGGGATTAGCTGTGAAAGGGTGGGGTCGAAACAAACTGCCCCAGCAACTCATACCCAGTTAGAAGGTGAGGTATCGATGGGATACCCTTTTTTGATTGACAGAAAGTGGGTTGAAGCCCCTATAAAAATTGGGTGTGTGGAGAATCACATTGCTAGCTGTTGGGAGGAAGTATGCCAGGAGAGTTTGGGGACTGC
>JAJKFI010000392.1:114304-156899 GCA_029204185.1 Lerista edwardsae
CACGGCAAATGGTGACCCCGACGCGATTAGAAATAATCAGCGGACAGGTGCGAGGTTAGCATCCCGGACGGGGTAGGATCGCTGCGGACAGCCAAAAGGAAACGAGCCAAAGGATCCCCCGGGCGCCCCAGAGAGGCGGAAAGAGAGAAGTGGCCACGACTGACTGGTAAGTCAAGAAAGAGAGACTGATCGACAAAGTCCAAAGGGTGACGGTCGGATCAGGGAAGCGGGATGGGAATCGCCGTATCGGCTTCGGAGAGGGAAGGGCTCCGGTTGTTGTGTGAATTGGCCCCGAAGTATGATTGCAAATTAAAGGAAAAAGATGCGAGCGCCATATGTCAATGGGCTCGAAGACGGGGTCATTTCAAGAAATTAAAGGACATATTTTGGAAACAAACTTGGAAGAACATTGGGGCGGATTTGTGGGACTCAGTACAGAACAAGAATGCTGAGGCACAGCGATTAGCCCCCATTTACAGGACAATGACTAAAATTATGCCTAAGTTACATGGAGAAGTGGAAGCCAAACGGGCAATAAGGCAGGCGTTGGGAATTGCTGAAAAGGAGGAGGGTAAAGATACAGGATTGACAGCATCAGGGGCGCCATCTAAGGAGGTTGAAATGTATCCCCTTTCCGAAGCTAAAAAGACGGCCTTGGGGGGTCCCACTGACAGCTTCCCTCCGTATAAAAGCCCAGTCCCTGAGGAAGCCCCCTTCGCTAATCCCCCGGCCCCACCTGACCCCGCCGATGCTCCTTTGCCCATGAACAAGAATATCCCAGGCAAAACTTACCCGGATTTGTCACAATGGAAAAAAAATAAGAAGAAAGCCTATGAAGTCCTACAAGCGGCGGCGCACAGGAAAACCCGAAGCAGAGCCCGGAGTCGGGGCGGGCAGGCGGGCGCGCTCAAAGCAAGGAGCGGGCGCCCAGCAGCTCCAAGCCAGCCCCCAGCACCGCGCAGGGCCAGGCAAGGTCAGGGGATCGCCCGGGCGCTCCGGCCGCCCGCCAACCTAGCCAGTCACCGGCCAAGCCACCGCGCACCGCGTCTGCCCGCCGCCCGCCCGCCCCCCGCCAGTCAAGCCGGAACCGGGGGAAGATGGCTGAGCGATAGATGGCGGCTCCAGAATCGCGTGCTCAGCGAGAAAAGCTTCTGCAACGGCAAGCAAGATAGTAAGAAGGCAAAGCAGCCCCGCGAGCGATCTAACGCGGCTCACAGCCGAAAGACAGCGAGCGCTCCACAAACGCAGCCCAAAAAATACAAATGCCGACAGCAGCGAAAGGCACATCACCGCCCTCCCCGCTGCTAGTCTCCCAAATGCAGATCAAACACACGCACACACAGGGAAGACGCAAATCAAACGCAAAGAAAGAGAGACGGACCGTTTAAAAAGGCAATTCCTTTTTCTGACACCACGGAAAGCAAGTAATGAATTCTCTGCAAAGGCTGTCCAGTGTTAAATGTTACGTGTTTGTCATGTAAAGTCAAAATGCGCGCTGTATGTCTTGTCTGTCCTACATGTGTATGTCTTGTCTGTGTGTAAAAAGGTGTTTGAATAAAATCCAGGTATAGGTGTTTAAGTAAAAGTTCAGGTGTGTGTGTGTGTGCGTGTGTTGTCCTGGACTAGAAGTGTGTGTATGTATGAGAGTGTATGTGTATGTAAGCACACCTAAAAGAAATCCAGGTATGTGTGTGTGGGCACACCTCTGTGTCCAAACTTCTTTTCTGCTTCTCTGCTTACTATCTCTTTCCTGTAATATTGTTGCAACATTTCTTTTATTTTTGAGCTCATTCCTAGTACCATGGTATACCGTTTTATTTTTGTTTCTATGCACTACTTGCTGTATTCTTAGAAAATTTTTAGGTTAAGTTTAAACACTGGTGTGCATCAAAGTGCAATTTTGAGCCTTGCCAAAAGAAAACCATATAATCTTTAAGGGGTATTCTAAATTAAATGTGCAATTGTCTGTTAATGTTTTGTAGCTACACTTGTGCACGCAGAAATCATAAAAATGCTTCAGCTATTAAGCAGTAAAGAACAATGGCAAACACTAAGAGTAAAACTACTTCCGCTCTTGAATGGAATCTGTGAAGTGTCCTGAGTTTTTGCAGTAAGATAAGCAGTTCCCCTCACACGTCAGTGTGCTCTGGTGCTATTTTTAAGTAACTCCTTTTCATCTGGTGACTGATAAATAATGGAGAGAAAACTGCACACCTTTTTCTTAATTTTCTGCCCCAGTGTAATCCTCCTGCCCCGGGTGTTTAATGTCATCATCTTAACTAGCTCTTAACCTCCACGAATCAGGCATTTCCTGTGAGATCCTGTGGGGTCCCTTTTCATGAGCCTTTTTTAAAAAATTCTGGGTAAAGACCACCATACGGCAGTGGCTCAGGGCAAAAACACCCCAAACAAAACCATTTTCTTTTCATTGGGGAGCTCAAGGCCAGTGCTAATCACCTTCTCATGTTTATCATAGAACATTCCTGTGGGTCAAGTACAGAAATGCGCACTGGGCATCGGTTTGCCATCTGTCCATCTGTGGATGGCAAAGAGCCTGCATCAAATGGAAAAATTCTCTTTCTGAATAGCAAAGGTCTCATGCCACCTTTTATGTAGTAACTGATATGTGATTCTCAGTTCTTCAATTTGGTTGTTGCCCGGCCTAAATAGGTAGGTGCTCAAAAAAATTGTGTGTGCCAAACATCTTAGAAAAAATAAAACACTGCTGCTGCTATGCCTACATTTTCCTACAGCTGATCTTAAGGAGGCTATCTTGGACCTAACAGCTTGCTGCTGTTGCTCACTTAGCACACTGAACGTGACTAAGCGACCCGGTCTTAATGAAAATCCCTCCTATTCCCTAGCTAAAAATAATTTAAAACAGACGGTGGCTGCAGTCCATTTTCTTTCCCAAGTGTCTAAAAGGGCACCTCCAAGTTAAGCGAAATAAAAACTAAACATCTTAGGCTATCACAAAACTAGGGGGGGGAAATCTTCCCCCTCTCCGTCTCCAAATGCAACTAAAAAATCTCCTTCAGTCTCGCACTCATTCTATTGCTGAATGATTAGTCAAATCCCTTCCGTTAAATCCAGTTTGGGCACATCCCTTCCACTGACCCAGGGTCAGTGGGTCAGCTTTGTGCAACTCCTAACTTTTGTAATAAATATATTTCCCTCCTTTTAAAAGAAAAGGGGGAGTTGGGTGGTTGAGTACGTCCACACCTGCCTCCTCTTGAGCTCTTTCCAGAGCCAAGCCCAGTTCTTCCTTGACTTTAATTTCATGACTTAACGCGGCTTCTTGTGCCTCGCTTTCCTTTGTGGCATCCTTGTATGAACTATTAAGTGCTGCTTAGACACTTCGATTCTTCTCTGCAAGATCCTCCAGCTCCACCTGAAGTCTGTTAAGATCCTTCTCCTGCCGCTCAACCAGGCTATTTAGCTACTTCATGTTTTCTCGGTGCTGTATCTCAACCCCCTCTTTGCCATCCAATACCTGTTTCAGGTGTTGCAACTCCGCTTCTAACTCCTTAAACTGTTTACTCTGCTTTGTATTAGCGACTGAATCAGACACACATGCGCCTGGCGAGGCTGCCATTCATACTCGGCCAGCCTACATTGACCTAAAAAAATCCTCACTCTTAATAGCACCACGGCTATTGTCTTTGAAGTTCAAGCAGGAATTAACGCAAACCAGATACGCCGGCTGGCGTGCTGGGCTAAAAATCAAATAAATATAATTACTAGCATTCTCGCAGAAATAGCCACAAATGTCAGGGGAGTACACCAAGCAGTTTTACAGAACGAGGCTGCTACTGAGGGCTGCTACTGATTATTTAATTGCAAAAACTGGAGGGTCTGTGTTGCTTTAATCTTTCTGATCACTCAGATTCCGTTGTCAGTAAACTCAAACGGCTAACGCAAAACCTGCAAAAAATCCGGATCCAGACCGACCCCGTGGCAGACTGGTTCAACTCATTAGGATTACCAGCCTGGCTGCTACATATGTTTCAACCAGTTCTGATGATATTAGTCATGTGCATTTTAATGTGTTTGTTTGGACCTTGCTGTTTTCAATGTATCCAAAATGTTGCCTTTAAAACTTCCGAGCAGCTGTTCAAAAGAAAAGGGGGAGATGTTGTGGGGAGAGTGGTTTTTGCTAAGGACTATGGGATCGGGACAAGGTGAACCAGAGCAAGATGCCACGGTGACCGGCTGACCCCTTGCAACACAGAGCGAGAAGATCGGGAAAATAAACATCCTGCGCAACACGGAACAAGAAGATCGGCATCAAAGCATTCTTGCGCTAACAAGGAGACGCGATAGCGAAAAGCCGGCGAAACCGCTTGTTAAGCTTGTTGACCTAGTAACCCATTAACCTAGATACGCGTATTTGCTTTCGCTAAGCCGGTTTACCTTGGTTAACCTTAAGCCTGTCAAAGCGCGGAAAGGCTTGTTTGCCGATACTTCCTGAGCTAATCAATGCAGCCTTCTGATGGGTTAATTAATGAACGAATGCCTTGGGAAACTGAACCATAAATATGAGTCTGTATTCATCAATAAACCAGAACTTTATTATTGATCATATTGGTCTGTGTGAGTTCTCCCTCGCTTCGGTACACGGCATGTGGGGGCGCAGCGGGTTAATCCGCTGCTGCTGGGCTTTCTGACCCGTTGCCTGTCCCAGCTCCTGCCAACCTAGCAGTTCAAAAGCACCTAAAAAGGCAAGTAGATAAATAGGGACCACTTCGGGGGGAAGGTTATGGCGTTCCGTGTAGTACGGTATAGAGTCATGTTGGCCACATGACCACAGAAGCTTCTCCTCAGGACAAACACCAGCTCTACAGGCTCAGAAATGGAGATGAGCACCGCCTCCTACAGTGGATCACAACTAGACCATTCTGTGGTGGGGAAACTTTTACCTTTACCTTTAAGAAAGGCGGTGGCACCCCCCAAGCAGTTTCTTGCTAGTAGCCCCAATGATCTGCCTCTTACCAAAGCAGGCTGCAGAACTACTTCTTCTGATCTCTGCACTGGAGGAGATGGTCTGGATTGTGGCCCCAATACCATTCCACTGCCTGTGAGGGAACAAACATGATGGCCTCTTCATACCTGTTTGAACTTCCCTCCCTTGTGCAATTGGAGACTCTCTCCCCAGGTGCTCCACAGCTCTGGTTCTGGCTCAGCAATGCCCCAATGGGGTGAGCCCCACACACCTTGAGTCACTGGCCTTTGCCATGCCAGGTGATGTCCTGGGGGAATGTGAGAGCTCATGTGGGGAGAGCCCTGATTTGGACATGCAGGGGGTGGAAGAGGGGTGGATGGGGTGCTTTGCCCTGCTCAGTCCCTTCATCTGGAAAGATCCACTCTGAAGAACCATCTGGCCCTTCTGGCTCAGACAGAGATGCTGGAACGACACGGTCCCCCCCCCCCCTGCAAAACCCATCTCTCTTTCTTACAATGTTCCTCCCGTCATGGCACTGAGCCTAAGATGGACTTTTAAATGCAATATTAAGTGGTGATGGCATCTGGCCTAGAGGCCTTGAATTGGACAGATTTCTGGAGGAAAAGTCCATTGCAGGCTACAGGCCACGATGGTTAGTGCAACCTCCTTCCTTTAGCAGCAGGCTACCTCAGATCGCCAGATGCAGGGGAGTGGCCAGGAGATGCATTTGTTGCGTGTTCCTCTCCTGCAGGAAAACGACTTGCCAAACATGCTCCTAGTAGGCCTTTCCAGGCCCACCAAAAGACCCCCCCCTTCCTCAGGATATTCCTCACTGTTCAATCCTCCTACTTTGCCTCCATCAAGCCCCCTCCTCAATCACGCTAATTAGGAGCATGCCAGGGAGGGGCCTTTTCCATGCCAGGTGATGTCCTGGGGGAACGTGAGAGCTCAAAGGGGAACAGCCCCGATTTGGACCATGCAGGGTATGGAGACGAGATGGCGGAGGTGCAGGTATCTCTTGGGTCCTCCCTGAGGCCTCTGGTGGGCCACTGCGAGATGCAGGAAGCTGGCTGGGAGGGGCCCCCTTTGGCCTGACCCAGAACAGGGGCTCTGCCGATGTTCCCGTAATACCGTTAAAGGCCAACGAAAAACCCCCACTGCATTCCCAAAGCAGCCGAGCAGCAGCTGCCCCAAAGCAAATTCGAGCAGCGGATGCAAAGGAGGGGGAGGGAGCGATGTAGTCACTCTCGCCGCACTGGCTGGGCTGCTGGCGGGGCTTCCCTCCCCCCAGCCGCAGCCCTGGACTCCCCCGTCCTTCCCTGCAGCCGAGTCGGACTCACTGCCAGACCCAGGAGGAGCTGCTGACCTCGCACACGTGAGTGGGAAAGACGAAGGAAGAGACCCCCAAGCAAGCAAACAAGCAAGCAAGCAAGCAAGCAAGCAGCCCCCTCCTCCCCTTGTATTATTCCTCCAAGACTGCGACACTCGGAGGCTGGGCACTGCGACAGTCCCTACGCCGAGCCACTTCCGGGAATCCTACGGCAGCTCTGGAGGGTCACTCTTCTCCACCCGCGGAGGTTGCTCTGCCTTCTCTCATCTCCATGGAGACCCCCGTTGCTGAATTCTCAGATGTCCCGCCCCCGCCTCTGTGGCATTGGTTGGAGGCTTTGAGTGAGCTGGCCATCACTTGAGCTGTCACTCAGCGGACCTTTCCTAAGCTGCGGCGACGGCGATTGTAGGAAGCGTTGGGAGGCTCCGCCCCAGATTTCTTGGCGACGTCTGTGATAGGCTGGCTGCTTCCCGCGCCGGCTCTGAGGGACTCTGAGGCGATGAGGCCGTTTGTTACGCGTGACGCGCCGCAGAGGACGGTGTGTGGCTCAGGGGTCATTTGCATCCACGGAGACAGCAGCCAGTCTAGCCGTACAGTTATCTGTTCATAACCGACAACAGTGTAATTTCTTGCTGTTCCTGGCAATCTTATTCACCATTTTCTGACACCCACTGTTAATGGTCTAGAAGGTAAAAAAAAAAATATTCCCCCCCTCCTTTTCCCCTCTTCCCGTTTACACCTTTTTCCCCACCTTCCATTTTCTACTGTAATATTTTCGAAATTCTGAACAGTAACAGAATTTGTTTTTGGGGGGGGGTGTAGAAGTTTAAAAAAATACTCTTAATAGTCTAGAAGTAAAAAAGAATTGCTCTCATATTGACAACTACTTATATTATGAAGAGATTTTAATGTAATTTTCCTACATATTTATCTAATTTTTGCCCACCCTCCCCCTTTTTTTCTTTCCTTCGCTTTCACACTTTATTTTTCCGCCTTTCATTTTCTACTGTAATATTTATGAAATTCTGAACATTAACAGATTTTTTTTTATGGGGCATGACCGTATTGTTTTTGCTTGTGTAGATTTCAAAAAATAAGTCTGTCACAACAGTGCAATCTGAGTTTAAATAGACAGCAAGTAGCATTTCGTCAGGTATGTTCAGTAATATAATTATGAGGAATTTAATCTTGTAATTGCATATAAATCATAATAAGGTTACCAATAATGTGTCTACATGATCACATGTTTTTATTTTCGTATTTATTTAAGGAATAAACTATTCAATCCCAAACAGTACGAGCAAAGCAATCTGAAACGCTTGGAATGCGGATTGTTTTGAGTTACCTAACATGGCGGCTAAGCCCGCCCACTGGCTTCACCTCAGAAGCATTAGCGCTTAAGGGAGGGCGCCTCCTTGTTCTTAAACCTCCTTGGGTCTGCATTTCTTCTCTCTCCTCCATACTTTGCCTTTTGCTCCTCCTCCTGCTTCCTTTTCTCTTCCAGGCTACAGTGGAGGCAGCAGAGGGTGGCGCAGCCCCAGATCAGGAGGAAGCAGCATTTGCATGTCACCTCCAGCTGCAGGAAGTTCTTATAGCTCCCTCCCCATAGATGTGGTGGCGCAGTGGGTTAATCTGCTGCTGCTGGGCTTTCTGACCGGAAGGTTGGGAGTTCAAGACTGCGTGACGGAGTGAGCTCCCGTTGCTTGTCCCAGCTCCTGCCAACCTAGCAGTTCAAAAGCACCTCAATGCAAGTAGATAAATAGGGACCACTTCGGTGGGAAGGGAATGGTGTTCCGTGTGCTACGGCGTATAGTCATGCCGGCCACATGACCACGGAAGCTTCTCCTCGGACAAAACACCGGCTCTACAGGCTCTGAAATGGAGATGAGCACCGCCTGCTACAGTTGGTCGTGGGGAAACCTTTACCTTTTACCCCATAGACAGGGTAGTAAATTCTGTTTAATGTACTTCACATTTCCCTCAGAATGCAAGGTCCAAGAGAGTGGCAGCAGAATGCAGGCATCTTGTTGTCTTGGGTGCTCCCTGATGCACCAGGTGGGCCACTGCGTGAAGCAGGAAGCTGGACTAGATAGGCCCCTGGCCTGACCCCAAAGGGCTCTTCTTAGGTTCTTAAGGCCCAGATTGGGTTGCAAGTTGTAGCTCTCTCCCCACAGACAGAACAGCAAACTCTGTTTTCTTTACCGCATATTTACCTCAGAAATTATTTACCTCAGCATGAGGGAGTGGCCACAGGATGCAGGCATCTTGTTGCCTCCTGTGCTCCCTGAGGCACCTCCTTATGCTCTTATCTTTAGGCAGGGCCTGCAGAGGTTTGGAGTTGATGCCAGCCATGGTCAAGCTCAGCTGTCCTGTCTTGGTTGTGGCCAGTTGGCTGATGATTGTATTTTGTTGTCCACCCAAGTGAGCAGCGAGCGGTTGTTATTCAGCCCACTGGGCCTGAGGTTGACCCTCCCCCCTGGCCGACCAGCCTGGGCATCACCTCTGAGGGATGGTTGAACCCCACGTGCCTGCGCTAGGTGGGCCCTTGGCCTGATCCAGCCAAGGTCTTTTCATGTTCTTAAGACCCAGATGGGGTTGCAAGTTATTATAGCTCCTTCTCCACAGAAAGGGTAGCAAATTCTGCCTCATTTACCTCATGTTTCCCCAGAGTTTTACCTCAGAATGCCAGGCAGCAAACAAAGAGGCAGTTGAAACCACCATCTCAGGGAAAGGAACATTTGGGAGAAGTGACTTTCAGGCCTAGGCAGGCGGGGTGTCCTCATGACCTTAGGCGATGCCAGGCACTCAATGGACCAAGGGCAGGGATTGCCCTCGTCCTTGGGCGGTCAGCACCCAGAGAGTGCCCCCCACACATGCCTTACTCCACTCTTTGCGTCTTGCTGCTCCTTTGCTCCCCTCTCTCCCCATCCACTCTTATCCCTCCTCCCTGGTACCAGGGCCCCCACTCTTGCCCTCCCTCCCACAGATGTGGCAGCACCCAACACTGCTGAGTCAGTGAGCCAGCAAGGACATCCATGCAAAATGCTTCCTCATTGTTCACCCTCAGCTCACCCCTGTGCTGCTACAGCGTACTGGGGCTCTGCAGGAAACACCTATTTGAAAACTATCCCGACTCTTCTGCACTCCTTGTGGCAATGAGTTCCACATGACGATGTGCTATCTGAAGATGTGTCTCCTTTTTTCCAATTTCATTGAGGGTGCCATCCTAACCCACTTTCCTCCACTCATCTAGCTGTGCCAGTGGGGCATGTGCTGCATCCTGCACTGGAGTAGTAATCCAGATGTCTCCTCGGGGTAAGGGAACCTTTGTTCCTTTTCCTCTGAGCTGCAGTGCCCTTACCGTGGAGCTGGAAAGTGGATTAGGATTGCGCCCTGCATGACCTCTGCTGTTCTGAGAGAGGGAAGAGAAAATGGGTTCCTGGGAAGTTCACACCTGTATTTGGTTACCATTTTAATTGATAGATGTCTAAGCTGGACATTCTTAACCTCTGCGGAATATTGACATTCATGTCCTTTCTTAGACTTCATTGAGGAATAAATTGTATGTCTGTTGCCATTGAAGGCACAAAATGGTTCTCATTGTGCGGAGAACCGTTTACAAAAGCAAACAACACAAATGAGAGAGTCTGAGGCTCTTTATTATACCTGTGCAGGTGGGCTGATGCCTCTGCCGGGCAAGCAGGGAAACCAGGCAACCAGCATAGCTTTAAGACACCTTTTTGGCCATAGTAGGAATTGAGAAGCTGAGTAAACAGTCCTGTGGGTACCTCAGAGGGTCCAAGAAGGAAACTTGGGCCCCAATCCTATCCTCCCCTTCCCTGAGCCCCAGGATGAAGCCAGGCCAGAACATGCTACCAGAAGGCTTTGGCAAGGCACGGGAACATATTTACTCTGACCCCTCCGGAAGCTAATTGCCACGGGGTCTCCTTAGAAGTGTGCCAGCTCCTGAGCTAGCTGAAGTCCAAGGAGACCAAGGGGGGGGGGGTCAGCTGTCTCTGGGGGCAAAAGCATCTGGCACACGTTGCCTGCATTGCGTACTACTCAGCACATCACCGACGTGTCCCTGGCACTCCATCTGCTCTGATCCACCCTTCCAACGTACCAGTGTTGGTGGGGCTGCTCTTCCCCAGTGCCGTGTGTGGGGCCCTCACCCCCATCTGCAACAGTAGCCTGGAAGCAGGCCGGTCCTCATGGGTGTGTGCAACCTCTTGGTTTTAGAAGTAGGTGGCTACCTCAGAATGCCAGGTACAAGGGAGTGGCCACAGGACGCAGGCACCTTGTCCTATGTGCTCCCTGAGGCATCTGGTGGGCCACTGTGAGTTGCAGGAAGCTGGACTAGGTGGGCCTTTGGTCTGATCCAGCTGTTCTTATCTTTAGGCAGGGCCTGCAGATGATTGGCCACAGTCAAGCTCAGCTGCCCTCTCTCGGCTGTGGCCAGTTGGCTGGTCAGCATATTCTGGTGTCCCCCCAAGTGAGCAGCCAGCCTGTTGTAGACCCTCCCCCCTGGCCAACCAGCCTGGGTGGCACCCTTGAGGGATGCTTGACCCCCCCACATGCCTGCATTCACCACCACTATAGTGGCCTTCAGGATCTCCACCACACCCCATGGGAGAAGCTCCATCCCTGTTCCCCCAGGTCCGTCCTCCCAGGTGACCTCCTCTCGCTGGACGCATCCACCTGCGGCTTCTCTGTGCATGCTGACCACCTGCCCGTGTCAATACGCCAATAGGTGGGGTCTCCTCCATGGGGGTAGAGCCACCACTCCAGCTGCCCAGTGACCCTGACGCCAGGAGGCAGCTTCCATTTGCTTCCTGGGGGAGGCAATCCCTTGACCCCAGCCCAATGTCACCTGGGCCAAGCGCATGGGATCCAGTCTGTGTGTAAAGAGCTAGCCAGGAGAGGTACAAACCCTGGTCCAGGGTTTTGAGGTCCAGGCCCTGAACAAATTACCTGCTAATGACGTGACTTCCAATTCCCTCACAGCAGCAAAAAAGACAGGCACGTAGGAAGACTGCTAGGGACAACCACCGGCTCCCAAAACAGCTGCCGCAGACCCAGGGGAGCCACAGGCCGGAGGATACCAGCATGAAGACTGTTCCACGATACCCCAAACTCCACTCACCCGGAGACAAGGGGATCCAGGATTCAGCCTCCAAAACAACAACACCCTTAGCAGGTCCTACGGCCCAGATAGCACCACCGAATTTAGCCAATACCCAAGGAAATAAAACTTCCCCTAAAACAGAACGTAGGCACAAACCAAATTGAAGCTTAAAAGCTTTATTTTGAAACAAATCCGCTTGGTTACAAGGCCAAGAAGGCAACAGAAACGAGACTGAACACGCAACGACTGAAATAACAGACTCTACACTTTCTATATCTCACGGAGCTGATTCATTGCTTGACACAGTTGAGTTCTTAGCTAGACGTGACCCAGATTGCGCAAGGAGCAGCCAGGCCCCGTCCTCCTCTTCTCAGCAAGCTGGAGTCACCCCTGCCTGGGCACAGCCCGAGAAAGCAGAACCCGGAACACATGCCAACAGGCGCCTTTCACAGCTCTCAACTTCACCGGCTTTCCCGCTCAGAGCTCATTGCCTCTTCTGCCTAGTAAGGGGGGGGGAGACATTGTTTCATGAATTACAGCTGTGTAGGCCTTCTGGGGTGGCCAAAATGGTTGATGCCAGTTGTCCTTGACCAGGCCTCTGAGAAGCCTCTGGAAATGTTCCCGCCAGGCTGGCTGATTAGCCTTGAGGCACCAAAGGTTGTCACTTCTGGTTTCTCGCTGGCCTGGGCAAACTCACCCCCTCTGACAGGCTAAGCAATTCCCAAAATGGAGTCAGGCCTAACAAAAGGGCTCAAGGCCTGTATTTTAACTCCCAGGTTCTTTACACTATGCAGGGATGAGGAAGCCGCCTCTCTGTCCGTCTGGTCCTGGGTCTCCCCCTCCCTGCCTGGGCACCTTTTGGTTGAGCCCCTGGAGGTCAACTGGCCTTGGCTTGTGGCGAGACTTGCCCGCCTGGTTGCCTGATCTTGTGAAAATGATTTTATTGGTTTATAACAATAAAGATATGGGTAAAGGATAGTCAGTTACATAGGATAGGTAAAATAGACAAAGGATTGAACAATAGGAAAGTTTGAGGCAGTATGAGAGATTGTATCCATATACACAATCAATAAATCCATCTATCTATAATTCCATCTGAAAGGACCTAATCAGTATAATTTCATAAAACTTTATCTGTTTCTATTGTTAATTCAAATCTTCTGTGATTTTGGAAATTTCACAATTAATTCAAAAATTAAAAATTAGTTATAGATATAATTACCTATCTCTAGTTTATAGTAAAAGCAACTAAAATAACAAGCAAAAAGAGAAGAATCTAATATATAAAATATATTAATAAAAGAACACCAAGGGAGCTGGAACATAAAGCTTAGATTATATTAAAATAAATTGAGATTTCTGATATTATCAAGAATAATTTTGCCTGATCCACCTGCAGCCCTGGAGGCTGCACCTGCTCCAAGAATGGGCCAGGGCCCCCCCGGCTAAAGTGTGGGAGGGTGTCCCTCTGGAGCCCTTGCCTCCCCCCCCCACCGACTTCTGTAAATCTTGCCTGATCAACAGGTAGCAAAGCCGTAATAACCCCTTGAAGTCTTTTTGCAAGCACGCTGGGTCAACACCTTTCCAAAAGCATTCATGAAAAGAGAGGTCTATAATTTGCACTTTTAGCATGGTTACGGAATCTGTGCCTTTTCTGCATTTCCTCAGGATTTGGGGCATTTCAACCCTTCCCCTACAGACTTGGGTGGGAGGTGGAATGTAGTCTCTGGCCCCTTCTCTGTCTGGGGCAGCTGGCCTTCAAGGTTGAGGGTTGCTCACATTCGAGGTTTGTGCTTTGTTGTAGGAACACTTTCAAGCAGATTAGATTTTACAGGCTGGGAGACCAAACTTGATTAATGTAAGGGAAGGTTAACTTACGATAAATGCCAAATGCTTGAAAGCCACAAGATATGTGAAGTGTAAAATAGTTAATATACTCACCATGGACATTAAACATGTGTTTTAAGAACATAAGAAGAGCCCTGCTGGATCCGGCCAAAGGCCCATCTAGTCCGGCTTCCTGTATCTCACAGCGGCCCCACCAGGTGCCCCAGGGAGGCAGGAGACAACAAGATGCTTGCATCTTGTTGCCACTCCCTTGCGCCCAGTACTCTGAACTAGCCAACTACTAAAGTAAGGAGGTTACAACCGATCACTGCCAATAGCCCACGATGGACTTTTCTTCCAGAAATCCATCCAATCCCCTCTTAAAGGCATCTAGACCTGATGCCATCACCACCTCCTGTGGCAAAGAGTTCCACAGATTAACTACCCGCTGGGTAAAAAAGTACTTCCTTTTCTCTGTTTTAACTCTCCCAACCCTCACTTTTAGCGGATGCCCCCTGGTTCTGGTGTTTTGAGAGGGAAAAGAAAATCCCTCTATCGACGCTATCCCTTCCGTGCATTATTTTGTATGTCTCAATCATGTCGCCTCTCAGGCGCCTTTTTTCTAGACTGAAGAACCCCAAACGCTGCAGTCTTTCTTCATAAGGGAGGTGCCCCAGCCCCGTAATCATTTTTGTCGCTCTCTTCTGCACCTTTGCCAGCTCCTCTATGTCCTTTTTGAGGTGCAGCAACCCGAACTGGACACAATATTCCAGGTGCGGCCTTACCATCAATTTGTACAATGGCATGATAATATTGGCTGTTTTATTCTCAACCCCTTTTTTAATTACCCCAAGCATGGAATTGGCATTCTTAATTGCTGCCGCACAATGGGTCGACACCTTCATTGAATTGTCCATCAGCACCCCAAGATCTCTCTCCTGAGCTGTCACAGACAGCTCAGAACCCATAAGCCTATTGGTGAAGTTTTGATTTTTGGCCCCAATGTGCATCACTTTACACTTGTCTATGTTGAAACGCATCTGCTGTTTGGCTGCCCATTCCCCCAACTTGGAGAGATCCTTCTGGAGCTCTTCACAATCCTTTCTGGTCTTCACCACCCAGAAAGGTTTTGTGTCATCCTGAAAGGTGGCCACCTCGCTGCTTATCCCTGTCTCCAGGTCATTTATGTACAAGTTGAATCCCTGGGGCACTCCGCTTTTCACCTCTCTCCATGGTGAAAATTGCCCATGGACCCCCACTCTCTGTTTCCTGGCCCTCAACCCATTCTGAATCAATAAGAGGACCTGCCCTCTTATTCCCTGACTGTGAGGTTTCCTCAGCAGCCTCTGGTGGGGGACTGTGTCAAACACAGTTTTAAACGAGTGGACTCTGAAAAAATCAAATAAAAAATATTTTTATTTGATATTTCTTCATTGGGATGCAAAATGGAGCTCAGCCACTATATTTCCAGGATAGGAGCCACACACTAGATGTCAAAGATTTTTTTCCCTCTCTCACAACACCAGAACCAGGGGACATCCACTGTAACTGAGTGTTGGGAGAGTTTAGAACAAATAAATGGAAATATTCATTACCCAGTGGATAAAAAAATCTATAGAACTTCTAGCCACAGGAGATGGTGATGGCATCTAGTCTAGGTGCCTTTAAAAGGGGACTGGACAGATTTCTGGAGGAAAAGTCCATCACAGGTTACAGGTCATGAGGGGTGGGTGCAGTGGTGTCATCTAAATGATTTAAGAACAGGTACTCACTTTTGATTGACATGTGTTGGGACCCGCCCACCGGAAGTGACATCATAAGCCGGAAGTGATGTCGTGGCAGGAAGTGACATGAAAAAAGCCCTTTTTAAGGCCTCAGACGATTTTAAACTGACCCAACCATTGAAACATTATTCCACAGCACCCCCAGAACATGTTAAAGAGGCCTGGCATCATGTTAAAGTGACCCAACAGTTCCAAAACCCCAGAGCAGCTCATTTTTCAGTGGCAAGGCAAGGCAAGGCTCCGCTCGCTGCCTGCCTGGCTCTGAGAATGTGCAGGCAACTCAAACGTGCAGGAAATCCAAACGTTGCAGGGGGCGGAGTCAACGAGTGGGTAGGCAAATGGGCGGGGCCAGCCGTAATCCTAGAAACCGGTACTCGCGTACCCCTGCGTACCCCCTGCATGACATCACTGGGTGGGTGCAAACTCCTTACGTTAGTAGTAGGCTACCTCAGAATGCCAGGCGCAAGAGAGTGGCCATAGGATGCAGGCATCTTGTTGTCTTGTGTGCTCCCTGAGGCACCTGGTGGGCCCCTATGAGATACAGGAAGCTGGACTGGATGGACGTTTGGCCTGACCTAGTGGGATGTTCGTAGGCACATGTGGCTTCTAAGCCATGATTCGGTCACCTGTTATAGGCCTGGCCTTTTCTTAAAAGCTGCTGCTGCTTCTCTTTTGTTTTATTTGTGACATTTTAAGGGTGCTCTGTATGTATTGTAAATTATACCTTTAAATGCGATTTTTCATGCTGTGTACAGAAATAAACAAGTAGGATGCTGAGCCATACAGTGGCCAGTCCCTAGCATGCTCCTGGCTTTCACCCTTCCTAGTTCTGTTTTGGTTTCAGCTTAGAAAAACATGATGTCGTTGGGGATCTCCTTTTCTCAAGGGAGGGTGATAGCCAGAGATTTAGTGGTTCCTTTCCCTGAACATTAATGCCCAACAACAGAGGCACAAGTAAAGATTTTAAGGTTTTAGTCTCCCGATTGAAGAGCCAAATTAGAGACCAATGACAACTCACAAAGACAACACTCCTTGCTCCATCAAATTGCAGTGGCCATCTCCTACTCATGAGTAGTCATCCAGTGGAGCAAAAAGTTCTCTACGTAACAAGCAACATCATTTCCTCCTTCCATCTAGTTTTCTTCCACCTAGGCCCCTTTGTATGAAAATCTTTTGGCCACTGAAAGTGCCAAAATATGACTTCTGGTCAAATACGACTTCCATATTCCAGTCTCAGGCCAACACAGGAAACAACCTAATTCAAGCTTATAGCCATCAATGCAGCCATTATTCTTTTTGAGAAACGACTTTTGAAATCATTTCTCACAGGCATGATTATCATTTATATCCCTGAAACAATTTCTGTGAATGTTTTGATGTGAAGGGAGGTTCTCAGTCAGATTGAAATGCTTTCCTTACTCACCATTGATGGGGTTTTATGTCATAGGTGGGTTCTTTGATGCTTTGTAAGGTTTGATCCCTGACTGAAGCTCCTTCCACAGTCCAAGCATTTATATGGTTTCTCCCCTGTGTGGGTTCTTTGATGCTTAGTCAGGCTTGAGCTGTCAGTGAAGCTCTTTCCACACTCCAAACATTGATATGGTTTCTCCCCTGTGTGGGTTCTTTGATGCAAAGTCAGTTGTATACCCTGAATGAAACTTTTTCCACACTCCAAGCATTGATATGGTTTCTCCCTTGTGGGGTTTCTTTGATGTGTTCTAAGCTTGGATTTGCTGCTGGAGGTATTTGCAGTTTGAGCGCAGGCTTCCATCCTCTTTCCAGTTTCTTCTTCTGGATCATCCAGGATGACACTGAAATCCCCACCCTGAGGAGCACCAGATTCCCTTGTCAATTTCTCTTTCTGGTTTCCCTCCTGCGTCTTTGGTCTGTCTTGATGCCCAGCTCTCTCCCTTGCGTGGCTCTTTTCATGGGATGTGACACGTGTGCTCATCCTGAAGCTCTTCCTCCACTCCGAGCACGGAAGTGATTCCTTTCCTTTCTGGATTTTGCTCTCTTTATCAAAACTGGTTGTTTTCTCACTCAAAGGACGCTTCTCCCTTCTCCCCCCTTTGTGAGGATCCTCCTCAATTGGGATTCCATGGAGTGAAACGACGGGTTTCGTCCTCCAGAAATGTGCTGGGATTTCACAGAGGGGATAACACTGACGAGCAACAGGTTCCGTCCCCAAGGCAGGTGCTCGGCTTCCCTCCGGCCTCCGTGACCCGTCTTGGTCTCCAAGAGCCTCTTTCTTTAGGTCAGGCATGATCCTTTCTGGGGACAGCCCTTGTGGCTCCTGCTGACCATCACGGTCTTGTCCGTTGCTTCCCGGAACAGAGGAAACAACCTGAGCAGCTGTGCAAACAGAGAGATGGAAGCCTCAACAGTCTGGTCCAATGCCAGGGCAGTGCTGGTGGCCTGTGCACTCCCCAGACAATGGCGGCCGCAAACACACTGGAAGGCCAGGAGAAACACCAGCAAGGAGTCCAGCGGCACTTGAGACTCTGGGCCTGTGCGGCTGGAGCATGCTGCAATACGTCTCCTCCTGTGCAGTAGGAAGGCATTGGGCGCAGACGGCAGTTTAGGCCGGGGGGGAATAAGATCCTTCCTCCCAAGCATGGTGGAGGATGAATCCCGATCCCCTTCCTGGGCCTGATCCGCCTGCATGGAGCAATGCGGACCTGCACCAGTGACATGTAAGTGCATCACAACCTACTGCTTTTGTGGCACTCAGAATTCCTCTGGAGCTGGGAAATGGACAAGCTGCACACCACAATTGCCGTGGATCCGGAGTGGCTACGGGGGTGCTCTTTTCCCTCTTGCACAAAACCAGAACCAGGGGACACTCGCTAAAATTGCCTTTTGGGAGATTTAGTGCAGATAAAAGAAACTACTTTTTTGGCCAGCGTCAATTAATATGTGGAACTCCTTGCCACAGGATGTGGTGATGGTGTCCGGCCAGAATGCCAAAGTGGATGGGCGAGATTTCTAGAAGTCTAGAAGAAAAGCCATGACGGGTACGTGCAACCCCCTGGGTATGGCTACCCCAGAATGCCAGCTGCAAGTGTGTGGGGGAACAGGATGTGCACTCCCTGAGGCATCTGGGGAGCTACTGTGAGATACAGGAAGTTGGACTAGGTGGGCCTTTGGCTGACCCAGTGGGGCTCTTCTTATTAGGTTCTTATCAGTAAAAGGGGGCACAACCAACAAGAACAAAACCAGCTGCAAAATGAAGGCAGGTTTGGGAAACTCCTCTGAGAAGGAAACAAGGAGAGGAGTTACTGGTGACTCTAAAATATCAAGGCTTTCTAAAACAACCTGGAGGTTGTCCAGCAAAGCCACGTGGCTCCTAGGATGGAATTAGGAGGGGAAACGAAAACTATCAGGAACCCTGATCCTCTTCGGATGAGAGCTCCAGCAGGACCCCAGTGCAGAAGGCCAAGCGCAGCCCAGCGTCCCACTGGTGACCTCAGGCACAGGGGATGGCTGACCACACCCCCTTCAGGCAAGCCTGACCAATCCCACACATTGCCCTATGAAGGACAGGCAGAGCATGAAAAAATCCCCCCAGCAGCAGCACCTCCTTTCAGACAAAACACCCATCAAAGGGCTCAGAGGCTGGACGATGGGGAGGCAAAGTATTCCAAGACCCAACCAGCCCCGTCAGTCCCAAGTGGCTCCTCCAGCAGGCCGGGCATCCCCCAGAATGGGACTCAGCACTTCTCCCAACTGATTACCTAGATCTTCACATCCTGGAGCTCGATCCTCAAGGAACATCCGTCAGGCCAAGCTCAGCTCTGCAACCGGGAGGCACAGCAGGCAGGCCCAGGGCACACGTTCCAGCCCCACATGTCCCACTGACGTGCTACAATCCTGACAGTGAGGTTCCAAGAAGAGCATCTCGTGCTTTTGGTTCCTCCCCTGCCCAGACCCGGGAGAGAGAACATCCTTACCCAGAGAGGCCACAATCCCATCATGCTCCAGCCTGACGTCCCTGGACTGAGCCTGTTGGCCTGGATCCAGCAGAGTCCCCTACTCCTCCTCCTCCTCCTTGAAATGCACAGTCACGTCCTCAAGGGACATCAGGCCCTGGAAGGAGAAAACCATCTTGCTGCATAAATTATCTCCCACCCCCTTAACCCAACCCCTGCCTCACTCACAGTCTGCAAAGAGAAATCACCGAGGGACCAGCTGGGAATCTTTCTGCAGAGGTTTTGGCAGACCAGACCAGCTGGTTCCCTGCAGTCATTAGTTCTTTCCTTTTCCCCCCTCAGGAGAGAGGCTGACCCTCCAGGAAGCATTTAGGCCTGAAGGAAAAGATCAGGCCTCAGGCAGGCACCTGGAACAGCCAACTCCACTGTTCAGTCTCAGAGCCCAGAGTTCTGACACGCACACGTTCTTGCAGGCATTCCTGGACTTCCTCGTTGGCTTACTTAGGGCGCAATCCTGACCCATTTTCCAGCACTGACATAGCTGTGCCAATGGGGCATGTGCTGCCTTCTGCGCTTGGGGGGTCGTCATGGAGGCCTCCTCAAGGTAAGCGGATGTTTGTTTCCTTCCCTCGGCGCTGCATTGCCCTTACTCTGGTGCTGGGAAGCTGGCTAGGATTGCACCCTTAGCACTCGACTGAAGGTCTACCTGGATCCAGAGGGGAGTCCACGTTCCCTGTGCCTGGTCTTGCTGAGAATCACGTACTACAATCCGCTGTGAGAACCTCAGCCTGGCTTCAGTCACCTCCTCTGGCTGACACACCTGCACCAGCCCCCTGCAAGGTCCGTCTAGCCGCAACCAAACAACCCTAACCCAGAACTGTTACCCTTTGGCCGAGCCCTGGAGCTCCGCTGGCAGAGGAGTGTACAGAGGCTCCCTGGGGGAGTCGCAGGGAACATGATACTGTTTCTGAGGGTGGGGGCGTGTGTGGGTACATCCTGGGCGGCTGGGGAGAAAAGGCTCCCTGCCTCTCCTGACCCCAGCAGGAGTGATCAAAGGGCCCCCTGATGCAGTGGAAAAGGAGAGAGGAATTCTGTATTCCAAGGAACTTCAGATACTAGGCAAGGACAGTTTCAATAGAAGAAAAACAGTCACAAGGTTTACCTGGTTTCCTGGTCACTTGGTCAACAATACAACCCTTGGAATTCTGTGGATCTCACACACGCTTCTGAGTGGGCAGATTGGGTATCTGGCAGCACCACAAATTTTTTAGACGCACATATGCACTCTTTAAAGCCCTGAAAGAAAGAAAGAAGGAATGTGGGGGCACAGTGGGTTAATCTGCTGCTGCTGGGCTTTCTGACCGGAAGGTTGGGAGTTCAAGACTGTGCAATGGAGTGAGCTCCCGTTGCCTGTCTCAGCTCCTGCCAACCTAGAAGTTTGAAAGCACCTAAATGCAAGTAGATGAATAAGGACCACTTCAGTGGGAAGGTTACGGCGTTCCGTGCACTACGGTATAAACTCATGTTGGCCACATGACCACAGAAGCTTCTCCTCAGGACAAACACCAGCTCTACAGGCTCAGAAATGGAGATGAGCACCGCCTCCTACAGTGGATCACAACTAGACCATTCTGTGGTGGGGAAACTTTTGGCTTTACCTTTAAGAAAGGCGGCGGCAACCCCCAAGCAGTTTCCTGCAAGTGGCCCCAAAGATCTGCCCCTTACCAAAGCAGGCTGCAGAACTGCTTCTTCTGATCTCTGCAAAGGAGGAGACGGTCTGGATCGTGGCCCCAAAGCCTTTCCGCTGCCTGTGAGGGAGACAAACATGATGGCCTCTTCATACCTGTTTGAACCTCCCTCCCTTGTGCAATTGGAGACTCTCTCCCCAGGTGCTCCACAGCTCTGGTTCTGGCTCAGAATTGCCCCAATGGGGTGAGCCCCACATACCTTGAGTCACTGGCCTTTGCCATGCCAGGTGATGTCCTGGGGGAATGTGAGAGCTCACGCGGGAAGAGCCCTGATTTGGACATGCAGGGGGTGGAAGAGGGGTGGATGGGGTGCTTTGCCCTGCTCAATCCCTTCATCTGGAAAGATCCACGAACCATCTGGCCCTTCTGGCTCAGACAGGGATGCTGGAACGACACCCCCACACACACAAAACACCTCTCTTTCTTACAGTGTTCCTCCCGTCACGTCATTGAGCCCACGATGGACTTTTCAATGCAATATTAAGTGGTGATGGCATCTGGCCTGGAGGCCTTGAAAAGGAGATTGGACAGATTTCTGGAGGAAAGGTCCATCGCAGGCTACAGGCCATGATGGTTAGTGCAACGTCCTTCCTTTAGCAGCAGGCTACCTCAGATCGCCAGCTGCAGGGGATGCATTTGTTGCATGTTCCTCTCCTACAGGAAAACTCCTTGCCAAACATGCAATGTCTGCCAAACGTCTGGCCTTTCCAGACCCACCAAAAGGCATAAGAACATAAGAAGAGCCCCACTGGATCAGGCCAAAGGCCCATAACTAGTCCAGCTTCCTGTATCTCACCGCAGCCCAACAGGTGCCCCAGGGAGGCATGAGACAACAAGATGCTTGCATCCTGTTGCCACTCCCTTGCACCCGGTACCAGTAGCCCACCACCTTTGTTAAGGAGGTTGCACAATCCATCATTGCCTATAGCCCACGATGGACCTTTCCTCCAGAAATCCGTCCAATCCCCTCTTAAATGTATCTAGACCAGATGCCATCACCACCTCCTGTGGCAAAGAGTTCCACAGATTAACTACCCGCTGGGTAAAAAAGTACTTCCTTTTAGCTGTTTTAACTCTCCCAACCTCAGTTTTAGCGGATGCCCCCTGGTTCTGGTGTTTTGAGAGGGGAAAGAACATCCCTCTATCGACTCTATCCCTTCCATGCATAATTTTGTATGTCTCCATCATGTCCCCCCTCAGGTGCCTTTTCCCTTAGGTTCAGAGCCCCAAATGCTACAGTCTTTCTTCATAAGGGAGGTGCCCCAGCCTCGTAATCATTTCTTGGGGGAACGTGAAAGCTCAAGGGGGAACAGCCCCGATTTGGGCCATGCAGAGGGTGGAGGCGGGATGGCGGAGGTGCAGGAATCTCTTGGGTGCTCCCTGAGGCCTCTGGTGGGCCACTGCGAGATGCAGGAAGCTGGCCAGGGCGGGCCCACTTTGGCCTGACCCAGCACAGGGGCTCTGCCGATGTTCCCACAATACCGTTAAAGGCCAACGAAAAACCCGCACTGCATTCCCAAAGGAGCCGAGCAGCAGCTGCCCCGAAGCAGATCCGAGCAGAGAATGCAAAGGAGCGGGAGGGGAGGATGTAATCACTTCCCCTGAACTGGCTGGGCTGCTGGCGGGGCTTCCCTCCCCCCAGCCGCAGCCCTGGACTCCCCCGTCCTTCCCTGCAACCGAGTCGGACTCACCGCCAGACCCCAGGAGGGGCTGCTGACCTCGCACAACTCGGTGGGAAAGACGAAGGAAGAGACCCCCAAGCAGCGCAGCCCCCTCCTCCCCTTGGGCTGCGACCAAACAGGTTAGATTGACAGGAGAGGACATGCTTTAACAAGAGATAGCAGCCGAATGAGGCCAGGGGGCGGGTTTAGCGGCCATGTTGTCTGACTCAAAACATTGCTCATTCCAAGCATTTCAGATTGCTTTTCTAGTACGGTTTAGGGCTGAGTAGTTCATTCCTGAAGTAAAAACTTACCAAAAGAACAACGTGTGATCGTGGAGAAACATCATTGGTAACCTGATTATGATTTAATATGCACTTACAAGGTTAAATTCCGCATAATTATATTACTGAACACACTGGATGAAATGCTACTTGCTGTCTATTTAAGCTCGGATTGCACTGTTTTGACAGACTTATTTTTTGAAATCTACACAAGCAAAAATAAAGTGTGAACGGGAAGGAAAGAAAAAAAAGGGGAGGGTGGGCAAAAATTAGATAAATATGTAGGAAAATTACATTAAAATCTCTCAATGTATAACACAAGTAGTTGTCAATATGAGAGTAATTCTTTCTTACTTCTAGACTATTAAGAGTATTTTTTTAAACTTCTACACTCACCCCCCCCCATAAAACAAATTCTGTTAATGTTCAGAATTTCGAAAATATTGCAGTAGAAAATGGAAGGCGGGAAAAAAAGTGTAAACGGGAAGGGGGAAAAAAGGGGGGAATTTTTTTTTTCCTTCTAGACCATTAACAGTGGGTGTCAGAAAATGGTGAATAAGACTGCTAGGAACAACAAGAAATTACACAGCTTCAAAAATAATGCACTCACTGAACGGTTGTTTTGTTGAACCGGTGTAATGTGAATACATGAATCTTTCCGTGGAAATTAAATCCCATTTTTCGTACAGCGATTCGCACACCCGTATGCAGAACACGCAGGCATTATTAACGAGGTAGATATTAACTTCTACAGACGTGCAGGGAGAGTTTTATTAGAGAATTCACGGCAACCCTCCTCCTGGTGGGAAAGATCTGAGTCAGCCATATTGTCTGACTAGGAAGCTTCAAGATACTGATGTCATGTCCTCTCCTGTCATTTAACCTGCTTGGCTGCGACACTCGGCGGCTGGGCACCAACCCCTGGCCCTGCCCATGGAGTTAATACGGATGGATTGAAGTCAGGGGGCGGGCTTAGCGGCCATGGCCACATCCCTCAGAGGCTGAACTGCCAATTGATATTAAAAAAGAAGCAAGCCCACCCAGGGACGCCAAAGAAACCTGTTGCCGAAAGTAGGCAAAGTATGGTTTCTGTGGTGGGGATTGCATTTAAAAAAAGGCAAACAACCAAACGAGAGAGTATTAGGTTCATGTTTATTTACACCTGCGCAGGCAGACCAATCTCAGAGAGAAAGGCAAAAAATATATACATTACAAGCACTTTTATACTCCCCCCTCCTTTCCCCCCAAGTTCCTGCTTGGTTAGAAATTACATCATAGTGGCTGGAGCATGAGATGCTCTAAGCTAACTGGGCCATGAGAATGCCGTGACAATTTTGATAAGGGAGGAGGTTCTGCTAGCCTGAACCGGCACCTTATCTGTTGTACAGGGCCAACAGCCCTGAATTGTGAACTTTAGTAACATTGACTTGAGAACATTACAAATGAGGCCTATGTGAGAACAATGACAGCAAAGATGGAAAACAGTTACATATTTCCGCAGCCATAGACAAGTTACTATGCAATATGGCTGTGCTTTGGTAAGCTGGGAACCTGGTAAGTTGGTAACAAAGACTGCTAGGAACAACAATAAATTACACAGCTTCAAAAAATCAATCAATCAATCAACAGGTACTTATATACCGCTTTTCAACATGAAGTTCACAAAGCGGTTTACAGGCAAATAGTAATAATAGTAAAATTAAATGGCTCCCTGTCCCAAAGGGCTCGCAATCTAAAAAAAAAAAAAAAAAGGCAAACCACCAGCAACAGCCACTAGAAAGACTGCGCAGGGGGTGAAGAGGGACAATTACTCTCCCCCTGCTAAATATAAGAGAACACCACTTGGAAAAGTGCGTCTTGCCCAGTTAGCAGGGGCCACTCACAGTTAACGGTAGCTTTATTGAACCGATGTAATGTGAATACATGAATCCGTGGAAATTAAATCCCATTTTTCGTTCAGCTATTCACACACCCATCTGCAGAACACGCAGGCATGCTTAAAGACATTGAAATTAACTTTTACACGCTTGCAGGGAGATTTTTATTCATGAATCCGCGGCGACCCTCCTTCTTCGTGGCATGATCTGAGTCAGCCATATTATGAGACCCAGAAGCGTCAAGACAGTGATGTCATGGCATCTCCAGTGATTAAAGCTTCTTGCTGGGCACTGAGGCAGTCAGGACGCCGAGCCACTTCCAGGAATCCTACGGCAGCTCTAGAGGGTCACACTTCTCCACCCGCGGGGGTTGCTGCGCCTCATGAAGGTATTATACACTGGAGAAGGCATGACATCATTTTCTTGAAGCCATGGGTAACACAATATGGCTGACTCAGATCATCGCCGCGAAGGAGGAGGATTGCCGCGAATTCAGGAATTAAAAGCTCCCTGCATGCGTGTAAAAGTTAATCTCAACGTCTTTAAGCATGCCTCCGTGTTCTGCATACGGGTGTGCGAATCGCTGTACAAAAAATGGGATTTAATTTCGGCGGAAAGATTCATGTATTCACATTACATCGGTTCAATAAAATTACCGTTCAGTGAGTACAGAATTTTTTTTATGGGGCATGACCGTTTTATTTTTGCTTGTGTAGATTTCAAAAAATAAGTCTGTCAAAATAGTGCAATCCAAGCCGCGGTGGTTGTGTAAGCCAGCAGCAACCCATGCGTAAACCGGGGCTGAAATTAGAGAAACGCCGCTCACACGCCTTTTGCGTGCCTCGGTTCCAAGCTCGGCGGCTCAGCTCTTGCACAGGCGGCGTAGAGGGCTACGAGAATAATACACGTTTTTATTTTGGTTTTTACTTCAGGAGTAAACTATTCAGTCCTAAACAGTACGCGCAAAGCAATCTGAAATGCTTGGAATCAGCATTGTTTTGAGTATAAAAACATGGCCGCTAAGCCCGCCCCCTGGCTTCAATTCTGCCGCATTACTTCTTAAGGCAGGGCCATGGGTTGCTGCCAAGCGGTTAGATGACGGGAGAGGACATCCCTGTAGAATTAATACCAGCCAAATGAAGCCAGGGGGCGGGCTTAGCAGCCATGTTTGCTGACTCAAAACAATCCTTATTCCAAGCATTTCAGATTGCTTTTCTGGTACTGTTTAGGACTGAATAGTTTACTCCTGAAATGAAAACTTACGAAAATAAAAACATGTGATCGTGTAGAAACATTATTGGTAACCTTATTATGATTTAATATGCACTTACAAGGTTAAATTCCGCATAATTATATTACTGAACATACCGGACGAAATGCTACTTGCTGTCTATTAAAAGTCGGATTGCACTGTTTTGACAGACTTATTTTTTGAAATCTACACAAGCAAAAATAAAACGGCCATGCCCCATAAAAAAAATGTCTGTTAATGTTCAGAATTTCATAAGTATTACAGTAGGAAAATTACATTTAAATCTCTTCATGAAACAAGTAGTTGTCAATATGAGAGTAATTCTTTTTTACTTCTAGACTATTAAGAGTATTTTTGAAAACTTCTACACTCACCCCCCCCCCAAAAACAAATTCTGTTAATGTTCAGAATTTCGAAAATATTACAGTAGAAAATGGAAGGCGGGAAAAAAAGTGTAAACGGGAAGGGGGGAAAAAGGAGGGGGAAAATTTTTTTTTCCTTCTAGACCATTAACAGTGGGTGTCAGAAAATGGTGAATAAGACTGCTAGGAACAACAAGGAATTACACAGCTTCAAAAAATAATGCACTCACTGTTTCAATTAACGGTCGTTTTATTGAACTGATGTAATGTGAATACATGAATCTTTCCGTGGAAATTAAATCCCATTTTTCGTTCAGCGATTCGCACACCCGTATGCAGAACACACAGGCGGCATGCTTAAAAAGGTTGAAATTAACTTTTACACGCGTGCAGGGAGATTTTTATTCGTGAATTCGCGGCAATCCTCCTTCGCAGCGATGATCTGCGTCAGCCATATTTCTTGACTCGGAAGCTTCAAGAAAATGACGTCATGTCGACTCCTGTTATCTAACCTGCTTGGTTGCTGCGCCTTCTCTCATCTCCATGAAGACCCCCATTGCTGAATTCTCAGATGACCCGCACCCGCCTCTGTGCCATTGGTTGGAGGCTTTGAGTGGGCTGGCCACAAGCAGGTTAAATGACTGGAGGCGGCATCCCTGTACAATTAATAGCCGCCGACTGAAGCCAGGGGGCGGGCTCAGCAGCCATGTTGTTACGCTCAAAACAATCCTCATTCCAAGCATTTCCGATTGCTTTGCATGTGCTGTTTAGGACTTAATAGTTTACTCCTGAAGTAAAAACTTACGAAAATAAAAACGTGTGATCGTGTAGAAACATCATTGGTAACCTTATTATGAGTTAATATGCAATTACAAGGTTAAATTCCTCGTAATTATATTACTGAACATACCTGACGTTCAGCAATAGAAATGCTGTCTATTTAAACTCAGATTGCACTCTTTTGACCGACTTATTTTTTGAAATCTACACAAGCAAAAATAAAACAGCCAGGCCCCATTAAAAATTTTTTTTGATAATGTTCAGAATTTCACAGTAATTTTAGATATTACAGTAGAAAATGAAAGGCGGAAAAATAAAGTGTGAACGTGAAGGAAAGAAAAAAAATTGAAGGTGGGAAGAAAAGTGTAAATGGGAAGGGGGAAAAAAGGAGGGGGGAAATACATATTTTTTACCTTCTAGACCATTAACAGTGGGTGTCAGAAAATGGTGAATACGACAGTGTTTCAGTTAACTGTAATTTTATTGAACCGATGTAATGTGAATACATGAATCTTTCCGTTGAAATTTAATATTCAAAAATGCCAGTTTCTGACAGAGTTCTTTAAAGTAATAAACCAAACATTTTGTATCCGAAAAATCACTGCTGAAGGTTGTGTGTGGATTGAGTTCCTTTTACTTCTTCATACCTACTTCAGTTTGTGAAGGGTTGCATACTTTATGAGATAATATTTTTCAGTATCAATTAGTCACAATGATTTTAAGTACCTGTGAAAAGTGATCCCATTTTTCGTACAGCGTTTCGTGCACCCATATGCAGAACACGCAGTCATTATTAAAGACGTAGAGATTAACTTTTACACACGTGCAGGGTGAATGCGCGGCAATCCTCCCTGGCGGTGAGTCAGCCATATTGTTACGTCCATGGCTTCAAGAAAACGGTATCATGCCGCCTCCAGTCAAATATCTAACATGCTTGGCTGGCCATCACTTGGGCTGTCACTTAGGGGACCTTTCCTAAGCTGAAGCGAAGGCGATTGGAGGAAGCGTTGGGAGGCTCCGCCCCAGATTTCTTGTCGACGTCTGTGATAGGCTGGCTGGCTCCCGCGCCGGCTCTGAGGGACTCTGAGGCGATGAGGCCGTTTGTTACGCGTGACGCGCCACAGAGGGCGGTGTGTGGCTACGGGGTCATTTGCATCTACGGAGTCAGCAGCCAGTCTAGCCGTACAGTTATCTGTACATAACCGACAACAGTGGAATTTCTTGCTGTTCCTAGCAGTCTTATTCACCATTTTCTGACACCTACTGTTAATGGTCTAGAAGAAAAAAAATATATTTCCCCCCTCCTTTTCCCCCCTTCCCGTTTACACTTTTTTTCCCACCTTCCATTTTCTACTGTAATATTTTCAAAATTCTGAACATTAACAGAATTTGTTTTTTTTGGGGGGGGGAGTGTAGAAGTTTAAAAAAATACTCTTAATAGTCTAGAAGTAAAAAAGAATTACTCTCATATTGACAACTAATATTATGAAGATATTTTAATGCAATTTTCCCACATATTTATCTAATTTTGGCCCACCCTCCCCTTTTTTTTCTTTCCTTCCCGTTCACACTTTATTTTTCCGCCTTTCATTTTCTACTGTAATATTTATGAAATTCTGAACATTAACAGAATTTTTTTATGGGGCATGACCGTTTTGTTTTTGCTTGTGTAGATTTCAATAAAGTCTGTCAAAATAGTGCAATCTGAGTTTAAGGAGACAACAAGTAGCATTTCGTCAGGTATGTTCAGTAATATAATTATGAGGAATTTAACCTTGTAATTGCATATAAATCATAATAAGATTTAGCCGAGAGAGTTAATGCCTCCGTTTGCCCGAAGATAACAACTAAAGATCTCAAGGTCGTGAGCTCGAGACTCCCGGAAGTCTGTGTGAGCGGCAGACCTTGCAAACTGCGGCTGATTAAAAGCTGAGTTTCAGCTGCCTCGTGGGAGGAGGAGTGTGCTGAACGCAGCTGCTTCTCTGGTGAGAGCAGGGAAGCCTCATCAGCCAGCAGACGACAGACGGGTGGCTAAAGAAAGAAGGCTAAATCCAGAAAGAAAGATCTGTTTGAATGTGGTTCTTGAAAGATAGAACATTCTGTAAATTGTAAAAACCTTCGGGTTTGTGAAAAAGTCTGCCTATGTAAACCGCCTTGAGTTGTAATCATTAGAGAAATCTAGTGACTTTAAGAAAGGCGGTATATAAATACATGTATTATTATTATTATTATTATTATAAGGTTAACAATAATGTGTCTACATGATCACATGTTTTTATTTTCGTAAGTATTCATTTAAGGAATAAACTATTAAATCCTAAACAGTAGGAGCAAAGCAATCTGAAATGCTTGGAATGAGGATTGTTTTGAGTTACCTAACATGGCGGCTAAGCCCGCCCACTGGCTTCACCTCAGAAGCATTAGCGCTTAAGGGATGCTGCCTCCTTGTTATTAAACCTGCTTGGGTCTGCATTTCTTCTCTCTCCTCCATACTTTGCCTTTTGCTCCTCCTCCTGCTTCCTTTTCCCTTCCAGGCTACATTGGGGGCAGCAGAGGGTGGCGCAGCCCCAGATCAGGAGGAAGCAGCATTTGCATGTCACCTCCAGCTCCAGCAAGTTCTTATAGCTCCCTCCCCATAGATGTGGTGGCGCAGCGGGTTAATCCGCTGCTGCTGGGCTTTCTGACCGGAAGATTGGGAGTTCAAGACTGCGTGATGGAGTGAGCTCCCTTTGCTTGTCCCAGCTCCTGCCAACCTAGCAGTTCAAAAGCACCTCAATGCAAGTAGATAAATAGGGACCACTTCGGTGGGAAGGGAACGGTGGTCCGTGCGCTACGGCATAGAGTCACGCCGGCCACATGACCACGGAAGCTTGTCCTCGGACAAAACACCGGCTCTACAGGCTCTGAAATGGAGATGAGCACCGCCCGCTACAGTCGGTCGTGGGGAAACCTTTACCTTTTACCCTGTAGACAGGATAGTAAATTCTGTTTAATGTACTTCACATTTACCTCAGAATGCAAGGTCCAAGAGAGTGGCAACAGAATGCAGGCATCTTGTTGTCTTGGGTGCTCCCTGTGGCACCAGGTGGGCCACTGCGTGAAGCAGGAAGGTGGACTAGATGGGCCCCTGGCCTGACCCAAAAGGGCTCTTCTTAGGTTCTTAAGGCCCAGATTGGGTTGCAACTTGTTGTAGCTCTCTCCCCACAGACAGAACAGCAGATTCTGTTTTCTTTACCGCATATTTACCTCAGAAAGTAGTCACCTCAGCATGAGGGGATGACCACAGGATGCAGGCATCTTGTTGTCTTGGGTGCTCCCTGAGGCACCTTCTTATGCTCTTATCTTTAGGCAGGGCCTGCAGAGGTTTGGAGTTGATGCCAGCCATGGTTAAGCTCAGCTGTCTTGTCTCGGTTGTGGCCAGTTGGCTGATCCTTGTACTCTGGTGTCCACCCAAGTGAGCAGCCAGCTGTCGTTGTTCAGCCCACTGGGCCTGAGGTTGACCCTCCCACCTGTTCGACCAGCCTGGGCGTCACCTCTGAGGGAAGGTTGAACCCCATGTGCCTGCGCTAGGTGGGCCCTTGGCCTGATCCAGCCAAGGTCTTTTTATGTTCTTAAGACCCAGATGGGGTTGCAAGTCATTATGGCTCCCTCTCCACAGAAAGGATAGCCAATTCTGCTGTATTCACCTCCTATTTCCCTCAGAATTTTACCTCAGAATGCCAGGCAGCAAACAAAGAGGCCGTTGAAACCACCATCTCAGGGAAAGGAATGTTTGGGAGAAGTGACTTTCCCGCCAAGACAGGCGGGGTATCCTCATGATCTGAGGAGATGCCAGGCAGTCAATGGACCAAGGGCAGCGAGACTTGGGCTGTCAGCACCCAGAGAGTGCCCCACACAATGCCTTCCCCCACTCCTTGCGTCTTGCTGCTCCTTTGCTCCCCATTCCATCTGCCTGTGATCTCCCCTCTCCCCCCTTCCACCCTTATCCCTCCTCCCTCCACCCTGGTACCAGGGTCCCCACTCTTGCCCTCCCTCCCACAGATGTGGCAGCACCCAACACTGCTGAGTCGGTGAGGCCCAGCCAGGACATCCATGCAAAATGCTTCCTCATTGTTCACTGCAGCGTCACCTCATCTCACCCCTGTGCTGCTACTGCCTACTGGGGCTCTGCAGGAAACACCTGTTTGAAAACCATCCCGACTATTTTGCACTCCTTGTGGCAATGAGTTCCACACGACGATGTGCTATCTGAAGAGGTGTCTCCTTTTCTCCAATTTCATTGAGGGTGCCATCCTAACCCACTTTCCTCCACTGACCTAGCTGTGCCAGTGGGGCATGTGCCGCATCCTGCACTGGAGTAGTAGCCACAGAGGTCTCCTCGGGGTAAGGGAACCTTTGTTCCTTTTCCTCTCAGCTGCAGTGTCCTTACCGTGGAGCTGGAATGTGGGCTAGGATTGCGCCCTGCATGACCTCTGCTGTTCTGAGAGAGGGAAGAGAAAAAGGATTCCTGGGAAGTTCACACCTGTATTTGGTTACCATTTTAATCGATAGATGTCTAAGCTGGACATTCCTAACCTCTGCGCCATACTGACATTCATGTCCTTTCTTAGACTTCATCGAGGAATAGACTGTATGACTGTTGCCATTGAAGGCACAAAATGGTGCTCATTGTGCAGAGAAGCGTTTACAAAAGCAAACAACCCAAATCAGACAGTCTAAGGATCTTTCTTACACCTGTGCAGGTGGGCTGATTCCTCTGCCGGGCAAGCAGGGAAACCAGGCAACCAGCATAGCTTTAAGACACCTTTTTGGCCATAGCAGGAATTGAGAAGCTGAGTAAACAGTCCTGCGGGAACCTCAGAGAGTCCAAGAAGGAAAGGTGGGCCCCAATCCTATCCTCCCCTCCCCTGAGCCCCAGGATGAAGCCAGGCCAGAACATTCTATCAGAAGGCCTTGGTAAGGCACAGGAACATATTTACTCTGACCCCTCCGTAAGCTGATTGTCAAAGGGTCTCCTTAGGAGCAGGCCAGCTCCTTAGCTAGCTGAAGTCCAAGGAGACAAAGGGGGGGGGGGTCAGCTGTCTCTGGGGGCAAATGCATCTGGCACACGTTGCCCACATTGCGTACCACTCAGCACATCTCCGACGTGCCCCTGGCACTCCATCTGCTCTGATTCACCCTTTCAACGTACCAGTGTTGGTGGGGCTGCTCTTCACCACTGCCATGTGTGGGGTCCTCACCCCCATCTGCAACAGTAGCCTGGAAGCAGGCCAGTCCCCATGGCTGTGTGCAACCTCTTGATTTTAGAAGTAGGCGGCCACCTCAGAATGCCAGGTGCAAGGGAGTGGCCATAGGACGCAGGTATCTTGTTGTCCTATGTGCTCCCTGAGGCATCTGGTGGGCCACTGTGAGTTGCAGGAAGCTGGACTAGGTGGGCCTTGGGCCTGATCCAGCTGTTCTTATCTTTAGGCAGTGACCCTGACACCAGGAGGCAACTTCCATTTCCTTCCTGGGGGAGGCAATCCCCTGATCCCAGCCCAATGTCACCTGGGCCAAGCGCTTGGGATCCGGTCTGTGTGTAAAGAGCTAGCCAGGAGAGGTTTGTACTTGGGAGGTCCAGGCCCTTAACAATTTACCTGCTAATGACCTGACTTCCAATTCCCTCGCAGCAGCAAAAGACAGGCACGTAGGAAGACTGCTAGGGACCACCACTGGCTCCCAAAACAGCTGCCGCAGACCCAGGGGAGCCACAGGCTGGAGGAAACCGGCATAAAGACTGTTCCACGATACCCTAAACTCCACTCACCTGGAGACAAGGGGATCTTGGACTCAGCCCCCGAAATAACAACACCCTTAGCAGGTCCTACAGCCCAGGTAGCGCCACCAAATTTAGCCAGTACCCAAGGAAATAAAACTTCCCCTAAAACAGAACGTAGACACAAACCAGATAGAAGCTTAAAAGCTTTATTTTGAAACAAGAGCCACTTGGTTCCAAGGCCAAGAAGGCAACTAAACAGAAATGAGACTGAACACATAATGACTAAAATAACAGACTCTAAACTTTCTATATCTCACGGAGCTGATTCATTGCTTGACACAGTTGAGTTCTTAGCTAGATGTGACCCAGATTGCGCAAGGAGCAGCCAGGCCCCTGTTGAGAAAAGTTAGCAGAGTAGAACCCCGCAGAACAAAGGCAGCTTTCCACAGCGCAGGCTGCGACACAAAACGCAGGGCAGCAGGCTCACAACTCAGGCTGGTATGGCAGATAACTGACTCCCACCTCTGGAATGCGTAGGAGGTTGGGAATGAGGCTGCAGACACAGAGGCTTTGCAGGAAAAAAGGTTTGTATTGATGCACAAGAACTTGGAGCGGTTACAGAAAACAGCAAGCAAACGATTCCACACAGGAAACTTTGATGCAAAGTCATAAACAGTACACTTCACTTAGTCAGTGTTGCAAAAAGGGTAAACAATCCAGCAGAGTGCTCCGCAGCACTTGGTCTCTTGCAGAGCAAAGGTGGTATGGTTCTTAGCTAGCTATATACAAATCAGCAGCCAATTGCTGCACTGTGGCTGAGGGTGTGGCGGCAGAGTTCTGCCCCTTTGCACACTCTCCACTCAACAGGTGTTAGCACTTAATGGTCACGAGTAGATGACTGTGCTGATTTCTCAGCCATGAGGCTTGTGTGCCATGAGGGAACAAACTTTGGTTCAGGCCTAGATTTAGTGGCTAGCTTGACCAGAAGCTCTCAACTGTTTCAGAACCTGACAGCCCCGTCCTGCTCTTTTCCTCAGCAAGCTGGAGTCACCCCTGCCTGGGCACAGCCCGAGAAAGCAGAACCCGGAACACAGGCCAACGGGCGCCTTTCACAGCTCTCAGCTTCACAGGCTTTCCCGCTCAGAGCTCATGGCCTCTTCTGCCTAGTAACGGGGACGACGACGACGACACATTGTCTCATGAATTACAGCTGTGTGGGACTTTTGGGAGGGTGGGTTGGTGCCAGTTGTCCTTGACCAGGCCTCTGAGAAGCCTCCGGAAATGTTCCCGCCAGGCTGGCTGAGAAGCCTTGAGGCACCAAAGGTTGTTACTTCTGCTTTCTCGCTGGCCTGGGCAAACTCACCCCCTCTGACAGGCTAAGCAATTCCCAAAATGGAGTCAGGCCTCACAAAAGGGCTCACGGCCTGTATTTCAACTCCCAGGTTCTTTACACTGTGCAGGGATGCGGAAGCCCCTCTCTGTCCGCCTGGTCCTGGGTCTCCCCCTCCCTGCCTGGGCACCTTTTGGTTGAGCCCCTGGAGGTCACCTGGCCTTGGCTTGTGGTGAGACTTGCCCGCCTGGGTGCCTGATCCACTTGCAGCCCTGGAGGCCGCACCTGCTCCGAGAATGGGCCAGGGCCCCCCGGCTAACGTGTGGGAGGGGGCCCCTCTGAAGCCCTTGCCTCCCCCGCCCCGCCTTCTGTAATTCTTGCCTGATCAACAGGTAGCAAAGCCGTAATAACCCCTTGAAGTCTTCTCGCAAGCACACTGGGGCAATACCTTTGCAAAAGCATTCATGAAAAGAGGTCTATAATTTGCACTTTTACCACGGTTCAGGAATCTGTGCATTTCCTGCATTTCCTCAGGATTTGGGACATTTCAACCCTCCCCGACAGACTTGGGTGGGAGGTGGAATGTAGTCTCTGGCCCCTTCTCGGTCTGGGGCAGCTGGCCTTCAAGGTTTGGTGTTCCTCACGTTCGAGGTTTGTGCTTTCTTGCAGGAACACTTCCAAGCAGATTAGATTTTACAGGCCGGGGGACCAAACTTGATTAATGTAAGGGGAGGTTAACTTATGATAAATGTCAAATGTTTGAAAGCCATAAAATAGATGAAGCATAAAATAGTTAATTTGCTATTAACTAATAAACATGTGTTTAACAGAGTGGACTCTGAAAAAAATCAAATAAAAAGAATGTTATTCTTCATTGGGATGCAAAATGGAGCTCAGCCAATATATTTCCAGGAGATACACACTAGATGTCAAACATTTATTTTCCTCTCACAACAACAGATCCAGGGGACATCCACTGAAACTGAGTGTTGGGAGAGTTAGAACCAATAATTGGAAATACTGATTACCCACTGGATAAAAAAATCTGTGGAACCCCTTGCCACAGGAGATGGTGATGGCATCTGGCCTAGGTGCCTTTAAAAGGGGATTGGACAGATTTCTGGAGGAAAAGTCCATCACAGGCCACAGGTCATGATGGGTGGGTGCAAACCCTTATGTTAGTAGTAGGCTGCCTCAGAATGCCAGGCGCAAGAGAGTGGCAACAGGATGCAGGCATCTTGTTGTCTTGTGTGCTCCCTGAGGCACCTGGTGGGCCTCTGTGAGAGACAGGAAGCTGGACTGGATGGATGTTTGGCCTGATCCAGCAGGGCTCTTCTGGGTTCTTAAGGCCCAGATTGGCTGACAAGTTTCCCACAGACAGGATAGCAAATTCTGTTGTATTTACCTCTGAAGGAGGACACGGACAGCCGAGGTTTTGTCTGGAGGTATTTCAGGATCTGTTTCCCCAGGCTCCTTGTATTACTATCATATTCTCTACCATGTATACACGATTGTAATTGGTTAATAGTTTCTCTGCCTGATTACACAGTGATTCACTACCTTGTTGTTTTCTCTAAGCTATTTTGCTATCTCCTTCAAGATCCTTGGTTAGTATGGAATGTGCGCCGTGCCCAAAGACAGTGTATCTTATCTCTCAGGGTGTGCCTCCAAGAGTGGAGCTTGCTCCAGCTGAATTGAATCAAAGGCTGGCACGTTTCCATGGCTACAACCTCAGATTGACCTTGGAATGCCAGGTGGAAGGGAGAGGCAACAGGATGCAGGAATCTTGATGTCTTGTGTGCTCCCTGAGGCGTCTGGTGGGCCACCTGTGAGACAGAAGAATCTGGACCAGGTGGGCTTTTGGCCTGATCAAGTGGGATGTTCGTAGGCACATGTGGCTTCTAAGCCATGATTCGGTCACCTGTTATAGGCCTGGCCTTTTCTTAAAAGCTGCTGCTGCTTCTCATTTCTCTTTTATTTGTGACATTTTAAGGGTGCTCTGTTTGTATTGTAAATCAATGCGATTCTTCATGCTGTGTACAGAAATAAACGAATATAACACTGAGCCATACAGTGGCCAGCCCCCAGCATGCTCCTGGCCTTCAGCCTTCCTAGTTTTGTTTTGGTTTCAGCTTAAACAAACATGATGTCATTGGTGTTCTCCTTTTGTCAAGGGAGGGTGATAGCCAGAGATTTAGTGGTTCCTTTCCCTGAATATTAGTGCCCAACAACAGATGCACAAGTAGAGATGTTAAGGTTTTAGTCTCCTGATGACAGAGCCAAATTAGACCAATGACAACTCACAAAGACAACAGACTCCTTGCTCCATCAAACTGCAGTGGCCATCTCCTACTCATGAGTATTAATCCAGTGGAGTAAACAGGTTCTCTACCTCACAAGCAACATCATTTCCACCTTCTACCCCGTTTTCTTCCACCCATACTTTTCTTCCACTCAGGCCCCTTCGTATGAAAGTCTTTTGGCCACTGAAAGCGCCAAAATATGACTTTTGTCAAATATGACTTGCATGTTCCCATCTCAAGCCAACACAGGAAACAACCTGATTCAAGCTTATAGGCCATCAATGCAGCCACTATTCTTTTTGAGAAACAACTTTTGCAATCATTTCTCACAGGCATGATTATGATTTATATCCCTGAAACACTTTCCGTGAATGTTTTGATGTGAAGGGAGGTCCTCAGTCAGATTGAAATGTTTTCCTCACTCATCATTGATGGGGTTTTTATCGTATGTGGGTTTTTTGATGCCTTGTCAGTTTTGAGCTGTCACTGAAGCTCTTTCCGCACTCAAAGCATTGATATGGCTTCTCCCCTGTGTGGGTTCTTAGATGCTTAGTCAGGCTGGAGCTCACACTGAAGTTCTTTCCGCACTCCAAGCATTTATATGGTTTCTCCCCTGTGTGGCTTCTTTGATGCTGAGTCAGGCTTGAGCTGTCATTGAAGCTCTTTCCACACTCGAAGCATTAATATGGTTTCTCCCCTGTGTGGGTTCGTTGATGCACAGTCAGGCTTGAGCTCACACTGAAGCTCTTTCCACACTCCAAGCATTGATATGGCTTCTCCCCTGTGTGGGTTCTTTGATGAAAAGTCAGGTGTCTACTCTGACTGAAACTTTTTCCACATTCCCAGCATTCATATGGTTTTTCCCGTGTGGGTTCTTCGATGCAAAGTCAGTTGTGATCCCTGACTGAAGTTCTTTCCACACTCCAAGCACTTATACGGTTTCTCCCCTGAGTGGGTTCTTTGATGCACAGTCAGGTGTATATTCTGACTGAAACTTTTTCCACATTCCAAACATTCATATCGTTTTTCCCCTGTGTGGGTTCTTAGATGCAAAGTCAGGCTTGAGCTCACACTGAAGCTCCTTCCACAGTCCAAGCACTTATATGGTTTCTCCCTTGTGTGTGTTCTTTGATGGAAAGTCAGGTTTATATTCTGACTGAAGCATTTTCCACACTCCAAACACTGGTATGGTTTCTCCCCTGTGTGGGTTCTTTGATGCACAGTCAGGTGTATATTCTGACTGAAACTTTTTCCACATTCCAAACATTCATATGATTTTTCCCCTGTGTGGGTTCTTAGATGTGAAGTCAGGTTTGAGCTCCAACCGAAGCTCTTTCTACACTCCAAGCATTTATATGGCTTTTCCCTTGTGGGGTTTCTTTGATGTGTTCTAAGCTTGGATGTGCTGCTGTAGGTCTTTGCAGATGGAGCGCAGGCTTCCTTCCTCTTCCCAGTTTCTTCTTCTGGATCATCCAGGATGACACTGAAATCCCCACCCTGAGGAGCATCAGATTCCCTTCTCAATTTCTCTTTCCGGTTTCCCTCCTGCATCTTTGGTTTGTCTCGATGCCCAGCTCTCTCCCTTGTGTAGCTCATTTCATGGGTGTGTTTGCCCTGAAGCTCTTCTTCCACTTGAAGCACTGAAGAGATTCCTTTCCTTTCTGGAGTTTGCTCTCTTTATCCAAACTGGCTGTTTCCTCACTCAAGGGACGCTTCTCCCTTCTCCCCCCTTTGTGAGGATCCTCCTCAAATGGGATTCTCTGGAGAGAAACAACGAGTTTCGTCCTCCAGAAATGTGCTGAGATTTCATGGAGGTGGTAACTCTGCCGAGCAAGAGGTTCCGTCCTCCAGGCAGGTTCTGGGCTTCCCTCCGGCCTCCCTGACCCGTCCTGGTGTCCAAGAGCCATTTTCTTTATGTCAGGTATGATCCTTTCTGGGGACAGCCCCTGCGGCTCCTGCCGCCCACCACGGTCTTGCCCGTTGCTTCCTGAAACAAAGGGAACAACCTGTGCAAACAGAGATGGAAGCCCCAACAGTCTAGTCCAGTGCCAGGGCAGTGCTGGTGGCCTGCGCACTGCCCAGGGAATGACGGCTGCAAACACACTGGAAGGCCAGGAGAACCAGCGGCAGTGGAGACCCTGGGCCTGATCCGTGGCTGGAGCCTGCTGCAATACATCTCCTGCTGGCAGTGGGAAGGCGTTTAGGGGCGGAGGGCAGTTTAGGCCTCGGAGGGGGAGGCTGAAATTGTTGCTCTCAAGCATCAGTACCCAACAGGTTCAGATCTTTGCCTCCTTCCGTTCTGCACCAGCTTCATCTGCTCCCTCCCCCCGGGGAGATTTCCAGCTGCTCCTCTGGCCCCCAGCAGCTGCCGTTTCAGCTGTGCCACGTTGTGCCGCACGGGAAGGTCAAGGGTTGGGCCGTCCAGCACACTCCTAGGTCTGCGCAGAAGCAAACCCCAACGGCACGGGCAGCGCAATCCTAAGGAAGGCCAACCTAGCAGAGCCCTATCCTCAGCCCAGCAGCAGGCGGCGGTGGCACCTCAGCACAGGGCAAGGGGAGTTTTCCCCCTTGCACCTGGGTAAGCCCCAGCAAGCACTGTGGGGTTGCCCGAGTCTGCACCTGCTGTTTTGCACATGCACGTGGACAGCAGGCCGAATCAGGGCCGCCCTGGCCAGGGACCTGGTTTAGGATATGGCCTAATGCCCCCGCATGCCTCTGGAACGCCATCGGCGAGGCTCAACCTTTGCCAGACCGGTGCTGCTGACGGGCACAGCGGCATCCGTGTGCCAACGCTGCTGCTTGCGCTGTCCCAGCGCCCGACTAGGCAGCGCAGATGCGCTTGACAGCACGTTTGCAAGAGCAGAGCGCCGGCACAACGCAGGTCTAGGACTGTGCTCTGAGTCCCAGGAAAAGCTGCCCAGCTCTGCTCAGGGACCGACTCCCACTGGGCGGGGGGGGGGGATGGAGCCCAACCTGGGAGCTTGGCCTGTCGCAGCCCAACCTGGTCCTGGGCTGGAGGCAGCTGGGCTAGAGAAGGTGGTCTGCATTGATCGGCTGAAGGCACAGAAGGGGCCTCCCCCTTGCTTCTACATAAGAAGAGCCCTGCTGGATCCGGCCAAAGGCCCATCTAGTCCAGCTTCCTGTATCTCACAGCGGCCCCACCAGGTGCTCCAGGGAGGCACAAGACAACAAGATGTTTGCATCCTGTGGCCACTCCCTTGCACCCGGTACTCTACTGCTAATATAAGGAGGTTGCACAATCCACCATTGCCTATAGCCCACGATGGACTTTTCTTCCAGAAATCCATCCAATCCCCTCTTAAAGGCATCTAGACCAGATGCCATCACCACCTCCTGTAGCAAAGAGTTCCACAGATTAACTACCCGCTGGGTAAAAAAGTACTTCCTTTTATCTGTTTTAACTCTCCCAACCCTCGGTTTTAGGGGATGCCCCCTGGTTGTGGTGTTTTGAGAGAGGGAAAAGAACATCCCTCTATCCCTTCTGTGCATTACTTTGTATGTGTCAATCATGTCCCCCCTCAGGCGCCTTTTTTCTAGGCTGAAGAGCTCCAAACGCTGCAGTCTTTCATCATAAGGGAGGTGCCCCAGCCCTGTAATCATTTTGGTCGCTCTCTTCTGCACCTGTTCAAGCTCTAGTATGTCCTTTTTGAGGTGTGGCAACCAGAACTGTACACAATATTCCAGGTGTGGCCTTACCATCGATTTGTACCATGATAATATTGGCTATTTTATTCTCAAGCCCAATTCCATACCCCGAGCATGGAATTGGCGTTCTTAAATGCTGCCGCACACAGTGTCGATACCTTCATTGAATTGTCCACCCCCCCCCGAAGATCTCTCTCTTGAGCTGTCACAGACAGCTCAGAACCCATCAGCCTATAGGTGAAGTTTTGGTTTTTTGCCCCAAGGTGCATCACTTTACACTTGTCTACGTTGAAACGCATCTGCCATTTTGCCGCCCATTCCCCCAACTTGGAGAGATCCTTCTGGAGCTCTTCACAATCCACTCTGGTCTTCACCACCCGGAAAAGTTTTGTGTCATCTGCAAACTTGGCCACCTCGCTGCTTATCCCTGTCTCCAGGTCATTGATGAACAAGTTGAAAAGCACCAGCCCGAAGACAGATCCCTGGGGCACTCCGCTTTTCACCTCTCTCCATTGTGAAAATTGCCCATTGACCCCCACTCTCTGTTTCCTGGCCCTGAACCAATTCTGAATCCATTAAGAGGACCTGCCCTCTTAATCCCTGACTGTGAAGTTTCTTCAGAAGCCTTTGGTGGGGGACTGTGTGAGACACCTCCTGAAAATCCAGGTATATGATATCCACAGGTTCACCCACATCCACGTGCCTGTTGACCTTTTCAAAGAATTCCAAAAGGTTCGTGAGGGAAGACTTTCCCTCACAGAAGCCATGCTGACTTTCCTTTAGCAGTACTTGTTCCTCTACGTGTTTTAGGATTTTATCTTTGATGAGTCTTTGCACCATCTTACCCGGAACAGACGTTAGGTTGACCGGCCTGTAGTTTCCAGGGTCCCCCCTACTCCCTTTCTTAAAGATTGGCATGACATTGGCATGACATTGGCTATCCTCCAATCCTCTGGCACCGTGGCCGTTTGAAGGGACAAGTTGCATACTCTAGTTAAGAGGTCAACATTGTTTAGTTCCTTAATAACTCTTGGGTGTATACCATCTGGGCCTGGTGACTTATTTATATGTAATTTGTCAGTTTGATCTAAAACGTCTTCTCTATTAACCATTGTCTGATTTAATTCCTTAGTTAGGAAGGGCTGTTCTCCCAGGCCTTAGAGCAACTGTAGCATCCCACTGCCTTATAAGTGCTGAAAAGTGGATGAGTTTGTATAGCGGGGGCTTCTCTGTGACTTTAAGAAGGCCGTGACGGGGTAATCCAATTTCAAAATCTCCGGTGCAGTGGAAAGGGGAGGACTGGATTACCCAAGACCCCCATTTCATCCCCCCCTGGCTGCGTCTCACTGTCCTGCCCCTGGAGTGGGGAACAGCAACGTTGGAGCAAGTCCAAGATGGTTTCAGCAACATGACCTGGGAAGCTGAAGGCCCCCCCCCCAGCTCACAGAGCCCAAAATGGCCCAAACGGCTGAGGGGCCGAGTGACAGGATGCAGCTTCTCTCTGCTGTGACTTGGCCAACCCATGGCAGAGAGAAGCCACATCCTGAACATTATGATGTCATGGCATTGTGACATCACCATGGCATTACGTGCCACGGACGCGGTTCCGCCCCAGTACACCTCTGGAAGCCAGGCAGGTCCTCGGACTCTGGCCCTGCCCCTTTCCACACTGCCAGGCTGTGAAGCTGGAAGAGGCTTAAAGAGACAGACTAAGGAATTTTGGAGCTTGGGAAACACAGAGAGAGGAGCCGCTAGTTAAGGTACTGTTAAGTCAGCACTGCTGTGAATATAAGCAGGAACCAGAAGCTTCTCTCTGTGTGTGAGAGTTGGAGGGTCTTTGTGTGCTGCCTGTTTGGCAGTCTCTGCCGTGCGCTGTGACTCTGGAGTAGCTGTGGCAGGAGACTGTGACCCCTGTGCTGCAGTATATCATGGACTTAGAGAGGAAGTTGAGTCCATGGAATACGCACAGTGTAGTCATGCTACCGGTTCTCACCGGTCCCGCGAACCGGTTATTGTCTGATGGTGTGGCCCCGCCCACTTTAGGCTGGCCCGCCCGCCCATTGGACGCTGGCCGGCCTGCCCGCCCACTGGAAGCTGGCCTGCGCCTTCCCCATCAAAGCCGGCAAGCAGGCAGCGTGTGGTGGCGGTGGCAGCGGAAGCGGCAGCAGCAGAAAAGCAAGAATCGAAAGAGCAGAGAGCAGCGGGAATAACTACGGCAGCAAGAAGGTAAGCTGCCTGGGGGGAGGTATCTCCAGCTGCGGACCTTCGATGGCGCCGAGCCGAGCACCGAGCTGCTTCCCGAGTCGGCCGGCGCTCGGATCGGGCACCCACGTGGCCACTGGGCCCAGCTGCGGACCGTCGATGGAGCGCCGCCGCGCCGCCAAGGAGTTTGCCGGCGCCGCGGCGCTCCATCGAAGGTCCACAGCTGGGCCCAGGCCAGCGGCCGCCTGATCGGAGCGCCGGCCAGCTCGGGAAGCGAGCCACTTCCCGAGCCGGCCGGTGCTCCGATCGGGCGCCCACGTGGCCGCTGGGTCCAGCTGCGGACCCTTGATGGAGCGCCGTGTTCGGCGCGGCGCCATCGAAGGGCCGCTTTTGCTTTTCTGCTGCTGCCGCTTCCGCTGCCACCGCCACCACACG
>JAJKFI010000392.1:176938-187982 GCA_029204185.1 Lerista edwardsae
AAGGAGATTACACACATTTCTGGAGGAAAGGTCCATCGCAGGCTACAGGCCATGACGGTTAGTGCAACCTCCTTCCTTTAGCAGCAGGCTACCTCAGATCACCAGATGCAGGAGAGCAGCCAGGAGATGCATTTGTTGCGTGTTCCTCTCCTACAGGAAAACTGCTTGCCAAACATGCTCCTGCAAGGCCTTTCCAGGCCCACCAAAAGACCCACCTTCCTCAGGATCTTCCTCACTTTTCCTCCATCAGGCTCTGTCCTCAATCATGCTAACTAGCAGCATGCAAGGCAGGGGCCTTTTCCATGCCAGGTGATGTCCCGGGGGAATGGGAGAGCTCATGGGGGAAGCAGTGGCGGATCTGGGGGGGCAAGAGCCCTAGGCGCCATCTTGGGGCCGTCCAGGGGGGCGCCAGTGGCCCCCGCAACATTGTGCACGTAGACCTGGGCTCTGGAGTCCAGGTCTACCCATTGGGACCAGCCGCGAGTAGACCTGGGCTCCCTCAAAGGGAGCCCAGGTCTACCGGCAGACGTTTCTCCCAGGGGCTGCTTTGGGTGGGTAGACCTGGGCTCCCATGGGGGTGCACTTCTATTGGGTGCCCCGGGCGCCATTTTGGCTAGGTCCACCCCTGGGGGGAAGAGCCCGGATTTGGACATGCTGGGGGTGAAGGAGGGCAGGATGGGGTGCCCAGGGAACTCCAGGGAACCCTCCGGTCCTTCTAGCTCAAACAGGGAGCCAGGAACGATACTTTCCCACGGCAAAATCCATCTCTCTTAAAATGTTTTTCCCATCTGTCTGTGGGCAAAAGGAGGCTCTGCCGATGTTCTGATACTACCATTAAGAGCCAACAGAACGGCAGCTGCCCCAAAGCAGATCCAAGCAGCGGAGGCAAAAGCCGGGGGGGGGGAGAGTCACTTTCCCTGCACTGCCTGGGCTGCGAGCGGGGCTTCCCTCCCACTTCCCCCCTCTTACCTCCCCCCAACCGCAGCCCTGGACTCCCTCCCTCCCTCCCTCGCAGCCGAGTGGGACTCACCGCCAGACCCCAGGAGGGGCTGCTGACCTCGCGCACGGTGGGTTAAGACCAGGGCCCAGCCCTTCTTGTTATCTGAATGCGAACAAAGTGAAGCTAGTGGGCGGGGTTAGCGGTGACGTAAATATACCCAAAACAATGCTGATTCCAATTATTTCCAATGGGTTTTCGCATGATGTTTAGGGCTGAATCGTTTACTCCTGAAGTAAAAACTTACCAAAATAACAACGTGTGATCGTGGAGAAACATCATTGGTAACCTAATTATGATTCAATATGCAATTCCAAGGTTTAATTCCGCGTAATTATATTACTGAACATATCGGCGGCCGTGGAGGGGACTGAGGGAAGGAAGGGGGCGTGGCCCAATCACGAGGCGCTCGCTGATTGGATGCTGGGAGGAGGGAGGCGGGATCTGAACTTATACCCACGGCTTCAAGTCTGTGATGTCATGGCCAATCCCGTAATCTAACATTCTTGGTTAAGACGAAGGAATCGGCTTCCCCACTCACACCACCCCCCGCCCGATGCGCCGCTCTAGGAATCTGCACGGCGCCGCCCCCTTATGTGCCAGGACTAGCGAGCACCCAACTGACCCCCCCCCCAGGCCGGCAGGCAGCGGCAGAGCCCCTTCGCTCCTCACCTCCACGTCCGCGCTACTCCCCGCCCCCTCCTCAGGCTGCAACACTCCGCTTGGTACTGGGGCCATGGCTGGGGCAAGCATGTTAGATAACTGGATAGGCCATGACGTCACAGACTTGAAGCCGTGGACTTACTAAAATGGCTGACTCAGATCATTGCCGCGAAGGAGGAGGATTGCCGCCGGAGGGGCTCGCTCGCTCGCACGGCGCACGTGTAAAAGTTAATTTCAACGTCTTTAAGCATGACTGCGTGTTCAGCATACGGGTGTGCGAATCGCTGGACGAAAAATGGGACTTAATTTCCGTGGAAAGATTCATGTATTCACATTACATCGGCTCAATAAAACGACCGGTAATATTTTCGAAATTCTGAACATTAACAGACATTTTTTTAATGGGGCATGGCCGTTTTATTCCTGCTTGTGTAGATTTCAAAAAATAAGTCTGTCGAAACAGTGCAATCTGAGTTAAAATAGAAAGCATTTCGTCCGGTGTGTTCAGTAATATAATTACGCGGAATTAAACCTTGGAATTGCATATTAACTCATAATATGGTTACCACTGATGTTTCTCCACGATCACACGTTGTTATTTTGGTAAGTTTTTACTTCAGGAGTAAAGGATTCAGCCCTAAACATCATGCGAAAACCCATTGGAAATGCTTGGAATGAGCAATGTTTTGGACATACTGTCATGGCCGCTAAGCCCGCCTACTGGAGTCAATGCGTTCCCATTCATTCTAAAGGGAGGGCCTAGCCCTGGGCTGGGGCAACCTTGGAGGAATAATACACTGGAGATGAAATGACGTCACATTCTTGAAGCTTCCGGGTCAACAAATATGGCTGACGCAGATAATCGACGCGAAAGAGGATTGCCGCGAATTCACGAATAAAAATCTCCCTGTGCGCGTGTAAAAGTTAATTTCAACCTCTTTAAGCATGCCTGCGTGTTCTGCATACGGGTATGCGAATTGCTGAACGAAAAATGGGATTTAATTTCCATGGAAGGATTCATGTATTCACATTACATCGGCTCAATAAAGCTACCGTTAACCGTTAACAGTGAGTGCCTTATTTTTTGAAGCTGTGTAATTTCTTGTTGTTCCTAGCAGTCTTATTCACCATTTTCTGACACCCACTGTTAATGGTCTAGAAGGAAAAAATATATATATTTCCCCCCCTCCTTTTTCCCCCCTTCCCATTTACACTTTTTTCCCCGCCTTCCATTTTCTACGGTAATATTTTCGAACTTCTGGACATTAACAGAATTTGTTTTTTTGGGGGGGGGGTGTAGAAGTTTTCAAAAATACTCTTCGTAGTCTAGAAGTTAAAAAAAATTCCTCTCATATTGACAACTACTTGTGTCATGAAGAGATTTTAATGTAATTTTCCTACATATTTATCTAATTTTTGCCCACCCTCCCCTTTTTTTCTTTCCTTCCCGTTCACACTTTATTTTTGGTTGTGTAGATTTCAAAAAATAAGTCTGTCAAAGCAGTGCAATCCGAGTTTAAATAGACAGCAAGTGGCATTTCGTCCGGTGTGTTCAGTAATATAATTACGCGGAATTAAACCTTGGAATTGCATATTAACTCATAATATAGTTACCAATGATGTTTCTCCACGATCACACGTTGTTATTTTGTTAAGTTTTTACTTCAGGAGTAAACGATTACGTCCTAAACAGTACCAGAAAAGCAATCTGAAATGCTTGGAGTACTGATTGTTTTAAGTCAACTAACATGGCTGCTAAGCCCGCCCCCTGGCGTCCCTCGATTCCTATCCTTTCTAAAGGGATGGCCGGGGGTTGGGGGCAACCTGCACGCAGAGCCAGTTCCGGGAACCCTACGGCAGCTCTGGAGGGTCCCACTCTTGGAGGAAAAATAACAGGAGGGAGCATGATGTCATTTTCTTGAAGCCATGAGCGTACCAATATGGCTGACTCAGAATTCACGAATAAAAATCTCCCTGCACGCGTGTAAAAGTTAATCTCAACGTCTTTAAACATGCCTGCGTGTTCTGCATACGGGTGTGCGAATCGCCGTACGAAAAATGGGACTTAATTTCCACAGAAAGATTCATGTATTCTCATTACATCGGTTCAATAAAACTACCGTTCAGTGAGTGCATTATTTTTGAAGCTGTGTAATTTCTTGTTGTTCCTAGCAGTCTTATTCACCATTTTCTGACACCCACTGTTAATGGTCTAGAAGGAAAAAATATATATATTTCCCCCCTCCTTTCCCCCCCCTTCCCGTTTACACTTTTTTCCCACCTTCCATTTTCTACTGTAGTATTTTCGAAATTCTGAACATTAACAGAATTTGTGTGTTTTTTTTGGGGGGGGGGTGACTGTAGAAGTTAAAAAAATACTCTTAATAGTCTGTAGGATATGAATCAATCGTAATATAAACCCATGGTTTATATCCGGATAAGACAGAGGTGCTTCTGGTTCGGAAATCCACAGCTCGGGTATTGGATTATCGTCCTGCTCTGAATGGGGTTGCACTTCCTCTGAAGGAGCAGGTCCGCAGCTTGGGGGTTCTCCTGGATCCACAGCTACACCTGGAGTTCCAGGTGGCGGCGGTGGCCAGGGGAGCCTTTGCTCAGCTTCGGCTGATTCGCCAGCTGCGGCCGTACCTGAGCTGTGCGGACCTGGCCACAGTGACCCATGCCCTAGTGACATCTAGATTAGATTATTGCAATGCGCTCTACGTGGGGCTGCCTTTGAAGACGGTCCGGAAATTACAACTAGTACAGAACGCGGCGGCTCGGGTGGTTGCTGGGGCACGTCGGTTTGACTCCGTCGAGCCATTGCTCCGGCGACTACACTGGCTGCCGGTTCTGTTCCGGGCCCAATTCAAGGTGCTAGTTTTGACTTTTAAAGCCCTTTACGGCTCGGGTCCGGGGTATTTGAGGGACTGCCTTCTTCCATATAATCCAACCCGTACTCTTAGATCATCTGGAGGGGCCCTTTTGACTGTGCCGCCACCAGGAGAAGTGAGAGGGGTGGCGGCCAGGAAGAGGGCCTTCTTGGTGGTGGCCCCCCAACTTTGGAATACCCTCCCCTTAGAATTGAGAACTGCTCCCTCTCTGTTAACATTTTGGCGGGGGCTGAAGAAAAAGCTTTTAATTGTTGACAGGTTGACTGGCTGGGGTGTTATACTTTTATGATCCACTGGGTTTGGTTTTTTAAATTTTATTGTTGTGTTTTTAATTTTGTTTGAATATGTTGTTTTAATGTTCTTTTATAGTGTTTTTAATGTTAAATTTTATAGTTTTATGTAATGCCGCCTTGAGTGCCTTCGGGCATAAAGGCGGGGTAAAAATCTTTTAAATAAATAAATAAATAGATAGATAAATGGTGACTTTGAACCTCAGCACTAAAATATAAGGCCTACTGTTCTCTCTCAAGAGCAAAGAGGTGGTTAATGGTGTTTTAGACACAGGCAAGGCCTGACTGGTAAAAGTGTGCGTATTCCTAAACTGATACATTCAGTTTAGTTCCCAGAACAGAAACACAGCTGTAACCTTGGGTGAAACTTGCATTGAGTCAGCGTAATAGCCATCCCTATGCATTCTGGGTAAGGGAGGGGGAAGTAAATTATTCTGCATGAGTACTACCAGGTGGCTGAACAATAACCAATGAAAATACAATAAGAAGCTCCGCCTCAGTAGTATAAATGGTTGTACCCATTTTGTGCAAAGTGTGGTACGCAGCTTGTTTTGTTTTGATTTTGCTTACCACCCATATTTGCAAATATGATGATAAACCTTTCTTTTGAACCATACATTTGGAATCCAGAAATTTATCGTTAACAAGTCTAGAAGTAAAAAAGAATTCCTCTCATATTGACAACTACTTGTGTTATGAAGAGATTTTCATGTAATTTTCCTACTGTAATACTTATGAAATTCTGAACATTAACAGACATTTTTTTTATGGGGCATGGCCGTTTTATTTTTGCTTGTGTAGATTTCAAAAAATAAGTCTGTCAAAACAGTGCAATCTGAGTTTAAATAGACAGCAAGTAGCATTTCGTCCGGTATGTTCAGTAATATAATTATGAGGAATTTAACGTTGTAATTGCATATTAAATCATAATAAGGTCACCAATAATGTTTCTACACGATCACATGTTTTTATTTTCGTGAGTTTTTATTTCAGGAGTAAACTATTCAGTCCTAAACAGTACGAGCAAAGCAATCTGAAATGCTTGGAATAAGGATTGTTTTGGACGTACCAACATGGCTGCTAAGCCCGCCCCCTGGCTTCATTTGGCTGCTATCTCTTCTTAAAGCATGTCCTCTCCTGTTATATTACCTTCATGGTTGACTCTGAGGTGATGAGATCGTTTGTTATGCGTGACGCGCTGCAGCGGCCACTCCGTGTGGCCGAGAGATAATTTGCATATGCAGAGTCAGTAGCCAATGAATGCACGGAAGGACCAAGGCCCCGCCTCTACGCGACGTCTTCACCTGGAGTCGGTTAAGTATAAGTTCAGCAGTGGTGTGTTCTTGGAGTCGGGGTGGTGGAGGGGGAGTTTCCTGCGGAGACTACGTAGGCCACCCTGGCTTAGTGCCTCGGGAAGGTGCCGCCCTCTAATGTTTTCCTCTCCCCCAGGACAGATATATTAACTCTTCTTTGCCGCAGCAGTCTTGGCTCCAGGAGCATCACTTGGGTGCTGGAATGTTGCCCCACTTGGGGAAGCCATTGGCGGCCGGGGGCGGGGGGAGCTGTTAAGAGCCAAAAGAAACACCATGAAGGGAGGGAAGCAAAGAGTTTTATGACACTTGTGCAATGGGCGACCATCCCAATCCCCTCAGGAGAGTGGTAGCCCAACCCCTCCTCCCATGAGCACTTGCACGTGTTTGTGGGCACGCAGGCCAAAGTGTATCTGTATCTTGCCCAGACTCTCTGGTCTCAACTGACTCCGGCCAGATCCCTGGGTCTCCCCCTTGCAGTTGCGATACCCCAGTGAAAGTCTCCTGCTTCAGCACATTGCACAGGGAGAGATACACTCGTACTTACAAGATGGCGTTGCTTTCGCTACAGGAGGACAGCCGCTGTCTCCATCCCCCCCCCCAAGGAGAGGTTCAGTGGGGCTTCCTCCCAGAGAACCGTGGCTGGGAAAGCAGGCATGTGGGGAGCTGGAACTGAAAAGGCAGGCCAGAGACCTTGTGGGACCTGGGAAAGGTTTTTTCAGGAGAGCCAGAGGCAAGGGCCTCCCTCCACCTGTCAGAGGGGGACAGGATGTCTCGCTTTTGCCAGGCACACTTGCCCTGTCCGTGTTCTAGGCAGGGAGTCCAAGGCTGTTGAAGAAAGCCTGTGGAACTTCCTGCCACAAGATGTGGTGATGGCGACAGGCCTGGATGCCTTCCAAAAGGGATTGGACACATTTATGAAGCAAAACTCCATCAGAGGTTGCAAGCTATGACAGAAACATCCAGGCTGAGATTAGTTAGTAGCTCATCCTGAGCACAGAGTAGGATTGTTTTTCCTCACACGAGGCTAATAGGGAGGGTTACCAGGCGTCCTGGTTTGACTGGGATTGTCCCGTTTTACAAACACCGTCCAGGTGTGCTGACCAGTTTTCAATCCTGTTCCCATTTGGCCAAGCCATCCCCTGCCCATGGAGCAGAGCCGGCAGACGGGATAGCAAATTCAGTTGTATTTACCTCAGAATTTTACCTCAGAATGCCAGATGCAGGGGAGTGGCACTAGGATGCTGGCATCTTGTCACCTGTGCTCCCTGAGGCCTCTGATGGGCCGCTCTGAGGTACAGGAAGTTGGACTAGATGGGGCCCCTTTGGCCTGATCCGGCAAGGCTTTTCTTATATTCTTATCAAAGGAGAGACAGGGGTACGGGTGTGTTTTTTGCAGCAGACAAATAGGTAGTTGAAGCCAGAGAGGAAATCTCAGGCAAAGGAACCCTTTGGGAGAAGTGACTTTCCCGCCCAGCCAGGCAGGGCTGTCCTCATGGTCTTACGCACCCAGGAGGAGATGCCAGGCAGTTAATGCCCAAAGGGCAGGGATGGCCCTCGCCCTCAGGCCGACGGCAGCCAGAGAGCGCCCCACGCACAGGGGCGAATCTATTTGAAAGGGCGCCCATGGCGCCCAATGAAAATGCGCCCCTAGGGGCACGCAACATCATGACGTCACATCGTGACGTCATGACATAGCGCCCCGCCCCTTAAGAGGCGCGTTCTGTTCGCTCCTGCCGGCTAATGCTGGCACGAGCGAACAGAAAGAACGCGGCGGGGGCTTCTATTGTTCGCTGCTATTGACCTTAAAGGGCGGCGGCAGCGAACAGAACGTGGCGACCCAGCCGCATTCTGTTCGCTCCTGCCGGCTCTTTAATGACGGCACAAGTGAACAGAAAGAACGCGCGTCCCAGCCGCATTCTGTTCGCTCATGCCGGCCTTAAAGGGCTGGCGGGAGCAAACAGAATGCGGCGCCGCCCAGCGCCCTGCCCCCTGCCCCCTTGAGAAGCGGGAGGGGGCGCCGGGTGGCAGCGCGTTCTCCTCGCTCCGGCTGGCTCTTTAAGGCCAGCCGGAGCAAGGAGAATGTGGCACAGAACCTGGGCAGGAGCAGGCGGGCTGTGGGCGCCATTTGGGGGGGCGGGCGCCATGCGAACAGCGCCCCCTGCAAGATGGCACCCATGGCTCGTGCCACCCCCTGCCACCCCTAGAAACGCCCCTGCCCACGCACACGCCTTCTTCCCCTCCTCTCCCGTCTCTCTTCCTTCTGCTGCTCCTCTGTCCCCCATTCCATCTGTCTCTGCTCTCCTTCTCTTATCCCTCCTTCCCACAGCCTGGTACCAGGGCCCCCCCCGGCCCTCCCTCCCGTAGATGCAGCAGCGTCCAACACGGTCGAGTCAGCGAGGCTCAGCCAGGACAGCCGTGCAAAATCCCAACAGTTAACTCACCACACTGTGCTGCTGCGGCTCTGCGGGAAACACTTTTTTCTAAAACTATCCAAACCACTCTGCACTCCTTGTGGCCAGGAATTCCACAGGACAAGGATGTGCTCTCTGAACAAGTCCCCTCCTCTTCTCCAGTGTCACTGAATGGTGATGTGAGAGAGGGAAGGGAAAACGGGTCCGAGGGAAAAACACAACTGCAGATGGTGGGAAGGACTGGAGGAGAGCTGGAAGTTGAGGGCGGGCAGCGAAAGGCGGAGTGGGGGACCCAGGAGCCGAGAGAGAAGCAGGAGGTTGAGGGGGGAGCGGCAGGGGTGGATGTGGGGGAGGGGTGCAGGGATGTCTAGGGGGCAGGGGAGACGGGGGGCAGAGCGTGTGGGCGAGGGAGGCAGAGGCGACATCAGGGGCAAGGGCTCCGTCCAGCCCAGGGGAGGGGGGGCTGGGGCGGTCGGGGAGAACCTGGGCAGCGTCGCAAGGGGCAGGAGGGGGCTCAGGGTGTGGGTCTGGTCTCCACAGACCGCAGAGCTCTGACTCCGCCCCACCACTGGGGGGAGCTGCAGGCCCAGGTCGCCCATTCCCGGGGTGGTGGTGGCCAGAAGGGAAGCCTCCTTCTGCAGGGCCATCAAGGGGGATGTAGAGGAATGGCTGTGGAGATGGGGGGGCTGCTTAACCCGGGAGTCGAGGCTCCTGCAAAACCGCGCCGTGGAGACCTTGACCCCATCATCAGGGGTTCTGCGTGGATCCACCCTGGACAGAGAATACGTCAGTGGGGCTGACGAGGGGGACGCCAGGGAGCTGGGGGAGCTCTCCATCTCTCTTGGGACGGCTTCACGGAGGTTTTGGCCATAGCAGGAATTGAGCAGCTGGGGAAACTGTTGGATATACAGGCAACTCCGACTGCTGTTCAGAGGGGGCAGTGTTGCATGTACATACGGTAAAAGATAGCACCTCTATCTGATTGGTCAGAAACAGCTTCTTGCTTAGAATGCCCAGATGGGTGTGGTTGGTTCTGACAGTTTAACTGAAGACGTTGACAGTTGTTGTTGTCTTTTCTGTCTGCTGACATGTAGGAGAAGGGAGCACTCAAAACTAGCTCTATAAATCCTGCCAGGAAAGTGAATGTAGCTATATATATATAAAATGCCGTGTAACCATATATAGATATTGCCAGCATATGATAGCTAGAAACAGTAATTATAAATGTAACCAGTTGAAGTTTAATAGAAGCTAAGTCAGAGTATGTTACAAAAGTAAAGAAAGTTTTTTTACCAAGTTACCAAGTGCCTGCAGAGTACTTCTTTTCAGTCTAGCAGCAAGAAGTGTGTGAGAGACAAACGTGCTTGTTTTACAGGGGAATTCCACAATGCTTTAATCGACTCTCTTTTCCCCTTTCTTCAAGTACACAGAATATATACCATATCCTTGTAAAAAGGAACATATATCCCAATAGAAACCGTCCTGGGGGGACTGCAGAGGGTCCGAGAAGGAAACATGGGCCCCAATCCTATCCTCCCCCCCCCCCGAGCCCCAGGATGAAGCCAGGCCAGAACACGCTCTCAGAAGCCTTTGGCAAAGCAGGAATACATTTGACCCCTCCATAAGCTCTGCAATAGCCGATGGGTCTCCTTGGATCTGTGCCAGCTCTTCAGCTGGCTGAAGTCCAAAGAGACCAAGGGGGTGGGTCACTTGTATCTGAAAGTGAAAGCGTCTGGCACCAGTTTCCCGCATGCCGTACCCCCCACACGTGGCACTCCCTTGATCTGCTCTGACCCACCCTCCCACACCGCCAACTAACCAATGTTGGTGGGGCTGCTGTCCACCACTGCCGTGTGTGGGGTCCTCACCCCCATCTGCAACAGCAGCCTGGAAGCAGGCCGGTCCTCGTGGGTGTGGGAAACCCCTTGGTTTTGGAAGGAGGCTGCCTCAGCATGCCAGGGGCAAGGGAGTGGCCACAGGATGCTGGCATCTGGCCTCATGTCCTCCCTGAGACACCTCATGGGCCACTGTGAGGTCAAGGAAGCTGGAGCAGAGGGGCCCTCTTTGGCCTGAGCCAGCGGGGCTCTTCTGTTCTTCAGGCCCAGACTGAGGTGCACATTACTGTAGCTCTCCCCCCACAGACAGGATAACAAATTCTCTTGGTTCCATCATATTTACTTCAGAATGCCAGGTGCAAGGGAGTGGCCACAGGATGCAGGCATCTTGTTGTCCTGTGTGCTCCCCGAGGTATCTGGTGGGCCACTGTGAGATGCAGCAAGCTGGACTAGATGAACCTTTTGTTGCAGTTTCACATCTCACAGTCCAGAACTGGTTGAAACTGGCATTCCGTCTCTCCGTCTCAAGATCAGATAAACACCTGTGTGTCCTTCAGCAGCCAGCTCCCCAGCTTGTTAGGGCAACTAGCTTGGACAGTAGTTGTACTCCCTTTCTGATAGTGTAGAATAAGCAGGCAGTTTCT
>JAJKFI010000393.1:0-10354 GCA_029204185.1 Lerista edwardsae
GTCTCAAGTACAGAGATAACCAGCTGCTTTTGGCAGCACCTGGGCTGCCCCCAAGGTCGATGCAAAGCCCCATTTTCTAAGAAGAGGGGTGGGAGATCCTTGCCACCAGCTCCACCGAGTCCACGTGGAACTTTCCGACGCACAACGGTGCAAACGAGGCCATCGACCCAAGCCAGGTTTCCCACATTTTCCACGGTGGCAGAACTTCTGCAAAGCTTTGCAGCAAAGCTCCTACAGCTCATAAGAACGTAAGAAGAGCCCTGCTGGATCAGGCCAAAGGCCCATCTAGTCCAGCTTCCTGCATCTCACAGCGGCCCCACCACGGTGCCCCAGGGAGGCAGGAGACAACAAGGCGCTTGGATCCTGTGGCCACTCCCTTGCACCCGGTACTCTGAAGTAGCCCACCACCAATGTAAGGAGGTTGCACAATCCATCATGGCCTATAGCCCACGATGGACCTTTCCTCCATAAATCCGTCCAATCCCCTCTTAAAGGCATCTAGGCCAGATCCCATCACCACCTCCTGTGGCAAGGAGTTCCACAGATTAACTACCCGCTGGGTAAAAAAGTACTTCCTTTTATCTGTTTTAACCCTCCCAACCCCAACCCTGGCTCTGGTGTTTTGAGAGGGAAAGAACATCCCTCTATTGACTCTATCCCTTCCGTGCATAATTTTGTATGTCTCAAAAGCTCGGGACGAGCTCTCTTCGCTCCTCACCTCCAGGCTGGCTTGGAAGGCACTGCTCATGATCTGGTCGTGCGGCCCGGCCCGATACAGCAAGGCCAGGTGGACGTAGAAGAAGGACAGGTAGATGGCTGCCGGGAGGAGCACCAGAGCCAGCCCCCGGGCAAGCAGGTGGCACAGCAGAGAGACCTGGCGAGGGCAAGGCAGAAAAAAACACACACCTTCGTGTTTATGCTCTCAGCCAGCGATTCTATCCAACGGTTTAGCATTGCCCCCCCCCAAAATGTCCCACTTTGCTCAAGTCTCTGTGGCTCAAACGGTGGTGGGGCAGCGATTTTCCATCCCTCCCCCAGCAGCGTTTTAACCACGGATGCAACACAACCTAAATCTACCTTCTCAGTTTCGCCAACCTCCCTAAAACTGGGCAGGTGACCCACGGCCTGAGAACCGATGCTCTAAGCCGGCAGTTTCCCAAACTGTGGGTCAGGATCCACCAGTGGGTCGCCGTGAGCCAATTTCAGGTGGGTCATGAAGCACCGAGAACAGCCAGATTGCAAATATCAGAAATGCCGGAAAGGGGGAGGGCCGCGCGGTCGATTTTGCTTGTGTCGAGGTTGTAAAATAGGCTTTTTTCCCCCTTTCTGATTCCCTCTGCTGTTGGAAAACGGCTGAGAAATAATCCAATTCATTGCTGCGTTCTCAGGAAAGCAGCAGGCTCTGGCGTCACAATGACGGCACTTCCGGCCATGACATCACTTCTGGCGGGTCCCAGACATTCTAAAACATGGGTTCATGAATATGCAAAATCTGATGGCTCCAAATAAGGTAGAGGGTGATTTATCCCTCATCTGGACAGCTCGGGATGGGAAGGTGTCTGCATTTCAGATTTGTCTGGATTTCGGAGTAATTGCACAACTATTCATGACAAACGCTTTCCTTTTTGCTCCTTTCACTGTTACAAGTACAAGAAGTCTGCCAGCCTCTTTGACATTGTTCAACAAGATCTGTACGGGTGCCCGTCACAGAGCAGAGGACAGGACTTGCAGCCTGTACATGGGAAATGGCACAAGACCTGAAATCCACACTAGTGCTCACTCGTGTAGTGAGCACTAGTGTAGTGGTCACACTACAGAAAGCAGTTTTTTGAAGAGTCGTGGACAAAAATGGCTGGATTTTGGAATTGTGTGGATGTCAGGGGTCTGGATAAGGGGTAATCCACCTGTGTTTGTTTTTACACACTGTGTGTGTGTGTGTGTGTGTGTGTGTGTTTGCATTCCCTAACGAGCCATGTTCATAAACTGAACTTACGTTGGACAAGGTCCGATCACCAACCAGCTGCCAGGCGTGGACCCCTGCGATGGCCAGAAGCAGGATGTACGTGAAGAGACCCATGTACTTCACCCTGAAGGGGAAAAATATACACACACGTCACACTCACGCCACACTGAAAATCACCACGCCTGTAAGAAGCTGTCCGAGTGTACCTGCTTCAGAAACGTGCCCCTCGAAACTAGTTACGGAGGCTGCAACCCTACACATGCTTTTCCTGGGAGTAAGCCCCACTGAACACAACGGGGTCTCTTTTTCTGAGCAGACCTACCTAAAAAGGTAAAGGTTTCCTCACGACTGAGTGGTCTAGTCGTGACCGACTGCAGGGGGCGGTGCTCATCTCCGTTTCAAAGCCTGCAGAGCCGGCGTTTTGTCCGAGGACAAGCTTCCGTGGTCATGTGGCCGGCATGACTCTACACCGTAGCGCACGGAACGCCGTTCCCTTCCCACTGAAGTGGTCCCTATTTATCTACTCGTATTTTTAGGTGCTTCCGAACTGCTAAATTGGCAGATTAGGATTAGGAGGTTAGGTTAGGACTGCCTAGGATTGTGCTATAAGGCTACAGTCCTGTGAAACCGTTGTCTTTTTCGTGCCACAACCCCAAATAAATAAAATACGAGGCCTCTCCACACACATGCCCCACACTGGTTCCGAAAGTGTGGGGTGGGACCCAAAGCCAAGCAACAAGGGCAGCCATATTGAAAACACGGGAAGATGGGATTTTGGAAGGAGGGAAGGATGGGGTTGTTTTGCTGGTGCCAAGGTGGTAAATAGGATTTTTTTTTCCCTTTCTGATTCACTTTGCTATTGGAAAACGGCTGAGAAATAACCCAACTTCTTGCTGTACTCTCAGGAAAGCCACGGAAAATCAGCCAGAGCATCAGCTCCCCTTCACCCTTGGGGCGGCCTAGGGGTGCCCCCCCGAGAGACCTTCTCCCCAGCTGGTCCTTGGCCCATGGCCCACCTGAGCAGGCACAGGAACAGGGAGTCTGCTGACCCTGAGCAGGGGGCGAACGGGACAACCCCCAGGGACCACCCGGGCATCAGAGCACAAGCCGGTGGCTGCCATCCCGCCCGACGAGGACGAACGCCGAGGTGTGACCCTATGTGCTGCCACCCATGGCAAGCCTCCATCTGAGGACTTTGGGAACTGGGCCCTGTGAGGTAACAGGGTCCGAGGGCCCTGATCGGTGGTCCAGCAGGGGGTGGTCCAGCTTACGTGCCCAACGTCGCTGTGTGTGTTCTTTGATGCCTCCTAAAAGCAGACCCATCAGCAAAGCTCTTGCTACAGTCTGGGCATCTGTATGGCCTCTCTCCTGTGTGTGTCCTTTGATGCAAACTGAGGTGCTGACTGCGAGCAAAGCTCTTCCCACACACAGAACATTTGTAAGGTTTCTTTCCTCTGTGTGTTCTTTGCTGCAAAGTGAGGTCATCCAAACATAGGTACTGTTTTCCCCTGTGCCAAGAATTTTGCATCCAGAAATGCTGACCTGATGGAAGGTCTCCTGCAGCAACCAGCCTTCACTGGGTTCTGCCTCTGTGCGGCGGCTGCGATGAGTGCCAGGATTCTCGTCCCCCCTGGCTCTGCCCAGCGAAGGACTCGATTCCTCCATCATTTCTGCTGTGGGGCTTCCCTCTGGCCGCCTTCTCCTCTTCCTCAGTTTCCCACAACATTCCAGGCTGGCCCCCCTCTTTTTCACAGTCCGGCACGTGCCCTGCTGGAAGAAAAAGAGAAACTTGATAAGAGCCCCTCCAGAATTCCATTCCCTTTGTTTGCGCATCCCCCCCCCCACACCCACACACAGTGAATACTCGACACCTAGCTGGGAGAATGGGCCCCTTTATTAACTACCCATTACAGAGGAGGACAAGGAGAAATCCGGAGACCTGCAGCTCTCAATGCAGCAAAGCAACGGTCCTGTGGAGGCTGGATCAAGCGAGGGGTGCCAGGAGACCATCTGGCCCCTGGCCGGGCGTGGCCACTTGACTCCAAGCCACGCCCCTGTCCAGGCCGCACCAGCTTATCGCAGTCGACCCCACGTGGGGGCCGAGGCAGCCGGACCACACAGGGCCATCCCGTGCCGCTGAGCCTTTCAGGCAGCCCCTGCAGGCCAGGCCAGGCCAGGGACAGCCCACCCAACCTCTTGCGCCGCTGGACGTGAGGGGGGGAAGTGGGTTCAGCCTAGCCTCTGCGGGCCTCACGGTGCCCACCAACAGGCCATGCTCCTGCCCTTGAACCTGCACTGCCCGACACAAGGAGGGGTGAGCCCAGAACCTGACCCCTCCCACCCACAAAGGGAAAGAAGGCCCCACCGCAGGTCTCCCGATGTACCGCCTGCTTCACCGTCGCACAAGCAGACGCCCCTCCCTTCCCAAGCCAGGGACTGAATGGACAGGCAGGCACTGTCTCCTGCTGCCCAGAGCACATAGCAGAGGAACCCCAGACAAAGCGTGAGTGGGAACCTGTCCCCAAACAAGGCAACAATGAAATGGGAGTAACCCCCCCCCCCCGCAAACACAGTACCTGCAAAGGAATGACAGACCCCATGTGAAGGTGCATCCCACGGCAAATCAATAAACTGGCGCTTGTCCCCAAAGAGAGTGAAATGGGAGCACACCCCCTACCACCACCACCCGCAAAGAAACTACGGACTACATGGGAGAGGGTGTCCCACAGCAAAGCCAAAGGAACAGCAGTCCACGGCCAAAAAGCATAGCAGTGACCTGCGAGTGCCCTCCTCCAACACTGCCCCTCCACCCTGGAGGCCGCAAAGGGGGTGTCCCCCAGCAGAGGAAAAGGAACTAGGGCTCGCCAGCAAACCAAGAGTCACCAAACTGGGGGCTCAGACCCTGGACATCGCAGGAAGGAAGAGACTGGAACCTGCCACCAAACAGAGTAGCAGTGGTGAAATGGGAGTGCGCACTCCACACCACACACACTGTCAAGGCCCAATCTCTTAAGGAACAGATTCCAGGATGTAGCCATGCTAAACTGTTGCAGCAAAAACAAAAATTAGTCTTGTGGCACCTTAAGGACCAACAAACGTATTGCATTTGTGGGCTGTGCTTTAATTTCAAAAGAGTTTGGTTGTTGCATTGTCTGGGGTTCAGATTTTTATTTCCACTGACCATCCAGGGCCCTGTGAAGTACAGTTAGAACAGGACTAAGATGCTGATATCACAGATGTTGTAGCATTGATCATTCTAATGATTGGTACCTACTATTTTTGCGTATTATCATCCCTGACATCAGCATGTTGACTTTCTCTCTCGACAAGTGTGATATATGGGATGGGGTCAGCAAATCAATCAGTGAACCTCATCCCGACGTATTTTTCAGGACCAGCGTGCTCAATCACTCGTGCAGCCTAGTACTTGTTATATGGAGCTATTCCTGTGGCACTGGAAGTGCATTTGTTCAAAAGCCTCAAGCCACAGACTGAATCCACACAGAGGTGCTTCAGGAAAAGCAATGTTTATCTGAGAGAACCTCACTTCACACACTGGTCAACATTATTGTCATAGAAAAGCTGACAGGAATATAGTCAGTGTACATGCTTACTGAAAAAGAATATTGAATGTATGTTTAAGAAAATGTGCTCTTAAGAGTGAGAGTCCAAGCAAGATTTTATAACAGAGACTTAGATATGATGTTGTGGTGCAGAATATTATGTGATTGTATGTATACCTTGAGTTGCCAGCCAAGATTGACTCCCAGGGTGACTGACAATTAAAATCCACAGATCTGTGCAATCATATTTTAAGGAGACAGTGGGGTGTCCATGGCAATGTCTTCTGGTCTGTGACAGCTGAAGACATAGTCCAGGTTCCAACTCCTTCCCTGAAGGAGGGAGCTGTTGCTCCATGTGGACTCGGGGTCTGGCTGAAGATAAAGATGCCAATCCACAGAAGCAGCCCGTCTGCTGCTCTCCAGAGCCTTCTAGCCCAGATGGTGATACAATCTAGGTCCAGGCTTTTTCCTCCAGAGACAGGAGGCAGAAGGAGTTGCACATGGAGTCAGGATCTGGCTGATGGTAAAGAAGCAAACGCACAGAAGCAGCCCTTCCACTGATCTGCCATACTGCGAGATGGACAGACGAACCATGAGCTGAAATCCTTATTCCACCATGAAGCTCACAGGGTGACACTGGGCAAATCTTTCAGTCTAATCTACCATGTAATAATATTCTGTACAGAACGATACTGTTCTGAGCTCCTTGTAAAAAAAAAAAAAAGGATACTACGGTCATGATCCTATCCGTGATTACTTTGGAGTAAGCCCCATTGACTATAATGGGACTTATTTCTGAGTAGGCATGCACAGAATTGAATTGCATAGAATTATATATACTTATACTTCTTCAGTACTTAAAAAAAATTCACAGTATAACAATACTGTCAATTTGGCTATCAGGATATACTTAACAGGTATGGAAATTCTAAATGGACTTTAGAAATTGCAGATTAGACATGGAAACCAAGAGTATTAAAATATTCTGTAATCATCCAACACAGTATTCAAGCTGATTTGTCAATTGGCTAAAGTTGGACAGTGTAACTTTTGCCATACTAGCTGCTATACAGAGCAGTGTTTCAGATGTGGCCATGGCCCATGCGCTGCCTGGGGCCAGAACTGGACTTCCGCCCCCCCCCACACACACAGACTGCCATCCCCCAACTTACCTGGAGCCTCGCACAACATCCACAGCTCTGTGGACCTCCAGAGCAGCAATTTTCAACCTTTTTCATCGCACGGCACACTGGGAAGGTACTAAAATTGTCAAGGCACACCTTCAATTTTTTGACAATTGATAAGGCACACCATGCTGCCAATGCGTGCTCACACCCCTTGACTTTACTAATAAATGGCCTTCACCCAAATTCCTGTGGCACACTTGTGGACCACTCATAGCACACCAATGTGCTGTGGCACAGTGGCTGAAAATTGCTGTTCCGGAGGCTTACTACAGCCTTAGGAAGGCCTGAGGATGCTGCGCGTGGCCTGATTGACCCCCAGGGGGGCTCCAGAGAGCGGGGAGCAGAGGCAGCACCGCCCAGGCCGATATGACCCCCAGGGACACATACACTCCCGCTGTCCGCCCCTGCAGTGTTTCCCAAACTCTGAGTTGGGGCAGTTCTGGTGGGTTGCAAAGTTTTTGAAACATTAAAAAAAAAAAAAACTTTGCAAGCACCCTTGGCAGGTTTTGCAGAAGAAATGCATTAGCTGGAATGCTAACCTGTGGTATGATGAGGCAATCTTCATACCTCTCCAATTAAGAAGTCACATTTTTCAATTTTCTCCAGTAATTGGCATGCTGTGTGAATTTCATGTGAATTTCAGCCATTTGTCAGACCTGGAGGTCCTCTTCAGTTCCTGGGTATCCTGGAATGACCGTAAAGGTTTGGGGGAATAGTCCTTGAACTCAGTTTCCAGGGAATGTCTAACAAATGTAGCACAGGATTATTATTATTATTATTATTATTATTATTATATTTTCGCACAGTCAGATTGATCTTATTGGCTGGTTTGTTTTGTCTTCCCAAGGACCTGGAATGTCTAGCTTTTATTCTATTTTTGTTGCTAGAAATAAAGTTGCAAAATGTGCGCTGTACCTAGTAAAGTTGCTTTTTGCAGTTTTTATTTTTATTAAAAACATGTCACACAGTCAGAGCAAAAAGATCACACAAATATCATTGACCTGTATAGTATTGTTGGTCAGGTACGGGTCTCCACTGGTTACCTAGGTATCAACCAAATAACCTACACAGAATGTACGATGTTCTAAGCAGTGCTATCGTTTGCAGTTCAAGGGGTGTTATGTCAGGGAGCTGCCATTAGTTTGAGATATTTATCGATATAGTTCCCAGTGCATCGATGATGATGGAGACCCTGTGATATGCTTCATTCACAGCCTGGTGGTTTCAACTGCCAGGTCTCTATATTTAGTTCTCTTCTCTTGTTCTTTTGTTGTTGTTGTTTGCAATCTATTGTCTTTTTAAAACTGAATGCTAAAAAGTTTGGGAAGCAGTGATATTGAATAAACAGTCCTTAGCAATCATGAGTGCATTTTAAACATCCTTGGAGTCTATATAAGGAAGGTGAAATAAATTTAAGGAAGATTAAATTTAAGTTTAAATAATTAAACAAATTAATGATTCAGCCTGCAATCCCATCATACTTTTCTGGGAGTAACACAATGGGATTGAATACAATGGAATTTACTTTTGAGTAGATCTGTACATGATTGTGTAGTAATGTAATATTAATAACTGTCAGATGATACAAAGTGGGTACCGATCATAGGTCTAGGTGTCAAAGTCTCACGGTAGAGCTTTTTGTATGCGGCATGTGCACCATTTAAGAGTGTTTACTTAGCTTCAGAGGAAGGAAATAACTTTGTTAGATTTTATGGGCTTTAATTAGGAATGAAATCTTTAATTGATTAAACAGTTAGAATTCCTCTTATACAATGGCACTTGCTGCAACACATGCATGCACCATCTAAAAACACAGTATGCTGTGTGTTGCCCTCCTGTGGCTCCAAAAGGACACTACAAGTCGGGCTGCCAAAATACACAGTTTGTCTATGGCAAGCATGGAAGAACAATAACTGGAGCCGGCATGCCTTAAGAATTAATGCTGGCCAAGTGAGGCCAGGGGGCGGGCTTAGCAGCCATGTTCGTTGACTCAAAACAATCCTCATTCCAAGCATTTCAGATTGCTTTGCTCATACTGTTTAGGACTGAATAAAAATAAAAACTTTCGAAAATAAAAACATATGATCGTGTAGAAACATTATTGGTAACCTTATTATGATTTATTATGCAATTACAAGGTGAAATTCCTCATCATTATATTACTGAACATACCTGACGAAATGCTACTTGCCGTCTATTTAAACTCGGATTGCACTGTTTTGACAGACTTTATTTAAATTTACACAAGCAAAAATAAAGTGTGAACGGGAAGGAAAGAAAAAAAAGGGGAGGGTGGGCAAAAATTAGATAAATACATAGGAAAATTACATTAAAATCTCTTCATAACATAAGTTGTTGTCAATATGAGAGTAATTCTTTTTTACTGCTAGACTATTAAGAGTTTTTTTAAAAAACTTCTACACTCACCCCCCCCCCAATAAAACAAATTCTGTTAATGTTCAGAATTTCAAAAATATTACAGTAGAAAATGGAAGGTGGGAAAAAAAGTGTAAATGGGAAGGAGGAAGAAAGGAGGGGGGATTTTTTTTTACCTTCTAGACCATTAACAGTGGGTGTCAGAAAATGGTGAATAAGATTTCTAGGAACAACAAGAAATTACACATCTTCAAAAATAATGCACTCACCGTTTCAGTGAACAGTAGTTTTATTGAACTGATGTAATGTGAATACATGAATCTTTCCGTGGAAATTAAATCCCATTTTTCATACAGCGATTCACACACCCGTATGCAGAACATGCAGGCATGCTTAAAGACGTTGAAATTAACTTTTACACACGTGCAGGGAGATTTTCATTCGTGAATTTGCGGCAATCCTCCTTGGCGGGAATGATCTGAGTCAACCATATTGGTTGACCTAGAGGTGGCTTCAAGAAAATGACATCATGCCGGCTCCAGTTATTTTTCCTCCATCCTGTGGACGCAAAAGGGCACTATGAGTCGGGTGCCCAGAATTACACAGGTTATTTCATGCCATTTCCCCACTTTGGCACCTCCACTCGCAGCCACAAGAGGGCAGACGTTTCTTTTCCCTGCAACACTCTGCCAGTCACAGCCATAGAACTGGAGACTTATAATTCCTCTTCTGTCCTTTTGCAGAGCCCTCTGGACTGCAGGCTCGGATGACTTGTCGGCCAAGCTCTGGGACGTGAGCCCGGGGCAGCGCATCTATGGGATCCAGACCCACACGTGCTCCGCAGTGAAGTTTGACAGCAGAGGCTGGTCACCGGCTCCTTTGACAACACGGCGACCTGCTGGGAGTGGAGCTCGGGGGCCAACACCCAGCACTGCAGGGCCCACGCAGGGGCAGGGGGGTTGGGATCTCCAGGGGCTGGAAGACGCTGTAGGCCAGTCGGGCCTTGGTGGGGATGGGGGAAGGCTGCTTAGGGAACACAAACGATATCTGGGGGCGGACATTTGTGGGGCTGAGGTGCTTCCCGAGGCGACGCGCCGTCTGTGACAGCAGCGGGCGGACGAGGCGAGGCCCATTGTGAGGGACGAGCTGGCGAGTACGGGGCGCTCGCCTAGGGACTTCGCTCGCCTAGGGGCGGGATCGGCGATATATATTTCGCCAGCAGCACAATGAAAACTCACTTTTTACAGGGTGTGTGGCTTCTTTAT
>JAJKFI010000394.1:0-10778 GCA_029204185.1 Lerista edwardsae
ACCCCACTTTAAGACATTCCCCCACCATAAAAAGGATTTCAGAACTCTTGAAGGAAACAGGTTTGGGTGATCCTGTAACAATTTTTTAATAGTCTGTATCAGGAATATGAGTGCTCAGAATGATGCCCCATATATGATGTAATCCGGAAGCAGGCAACTTGGGGCTCGTGAAAGGATGGGGTGAGAACATAGAGCCAGCCAGCCCCATTCTTCCATCTGCCATAGTGGAGCCCTGGAGCTTGTGAGCTCCTGATTGGCCTGTGACCTTGGGAAAAAGGCCGGTCTTAAGCCAATGTGACCGATGTCATCACATTGGGCCCCGCACTTCAGGGGCCCCTGGATCAGCGCAACGAGCATATTGTCTACTGCTGCTGCCGGGATCTCTATGGGCTGTAAGTCAGCACAAAGCCCTGCAATGCTTATATCTTCCTTCTAATCAGATGCTCTCTTTTGTTCAGCTCTAGCCTCATCTTAATAATGTAGCATTTCAGGAGAAAGATGCAGTCCGGTAAGCCAGCACTGGAGGCCAAGATGGAGAAGATCTCCACGGCCACCATGGCTTTTCCTCTTGTGCTCAGATAGGTTGGAACAAAGGACACCCACACACTGCAAAAGAACAGCATGCTGAAGGTGATGAGTTTGGCTTTGTTGAAACTGTCAGGCAACTTCCTGGCCTGGAAAGCCACAGTGAAGCTGACGGTGGCCAACAGGCCCATGTAGCTCAGGACGCAGTAAAACATGAGAGTCGAACCCTCGTTGCAGTGCAGAATGATTTCGTCAGTCAGGGACTGAGCGTCCCAATCTGGGAATGGGGTGGGGAGGTTGTCAGCCAAACCAGACAGAGCCCTGCTTGAACCAGAGAGCAGGAGATGACAATGGCAAAGGCTAGTGTTTTCCCCACCTGTTTCTGCATTCTGGATCCTGGCTTGGTCACCACAGAGATGGTTTTTGCCAAGACGCTTGAGAGGGCCACAGAGAAGATGATGCCAAAGGCCGTTTGTCGCAGGAGGCAGGTTGACTTCTTAGGCATGCTGATGAAGAGGAAGGAGCAGAGGAAACACAAGAGGAGGGAGACGAGGAGAATGTAGCTGAGGCTTCGGTTGTTGGCTTTGACAATGGGGTTGTCTTGATGCTTAGGGCACAATCCTAACCTTGAGTTAGGCCGGCACAGTTAAGCCAGCAAAATTTGGCCAGCACAAGGGACACCGTAAAGTATGTTTGGACCACTCTCGGAGTCAGAGAGGCCAGCACACAGACCTGCGGCATTCTGTGCTGGTGGAGGGGAGAGGGTGATGTGGAGGCAGCTCACCTCTCACCGAGAGAAGTCACATGAGCTGTGTTTGGCCTGCCAGCCCCTGTGATAAATCAGCTCCTCCCAACTTGGTTTGATCTGGACTTGCATCTGCTATAAAGCTAGTACATATCAAAGTAGACCAGGCAGGCCAGCATGGGCTCATACCAGGGCATCTAAACAAATATGTTTTACCCTAAGAAGGCCTTCAGATGCATTAACTCTCCTGTGGTGTCACTGCATTGCCAAATGGGGAATCATGTAAGTTTGGGTTGTAAAACATAAGAATCTAAGAGGAGCCCTGCTGGATCAGGCCAAGGCCCATCTAGTCCAGCTTCCTGTATCTCACAGTGGCCCACCAGATGACTCAGGGAACATTCAAGACAATCAGATACTTGCATCCTGTTGCCACTCCCTTCTATCTGGGATTCTGAGGCAAATTTCTGAGGTAAATAATAACTTGCAACCCAATTTGGGCCTTAAGAATATAAGAGCCCTGCTGGATCAGGCCAAAGCCTATCTAGCCCAGCTTCCTGCATATCACAGTGGCCTACCAAATGCCTCAGGGAACATGCAAGACAATCAGATACTTGCATCCTGTTGCCACTCCCTTCTATCTGGGATTCTGAGGCAAATTTCTGAGGTAAAATTCTGAGGTAAATAATAACTTGCAACCCAATTTGGGCCTTAAGAATATAAGAGCCCCGCTGGATCAGGCCAAGGCCCATCTAATCCAGCTTCCTGTATCTCACAGTGGCCCACCAGGTGCCTCAGGGAACAGACAAAACTGCAAGATGCCTGCATCCCATTTTCACTCCCATGCATACATCAACTTTAGGACCTATTTGGAACTTCCAAATGTATAGGAACTATTGGAAATCTTTTTTTACTTACCTCTCCATAAGCCACCTTGCCTCCAATGGGGCTTCTCAGACCCACACCAGCTACTTAGCTGGAGTAAGTCCAAGGAGAGTCAGGGTGTTTGTCAGGCCAGGAAAAAAGGGGACAGGATTTCAGAATATGTAGTGGCCATAAAGATACTTCCACTCTGATGTTCAAACCACTCTGCCCTGGCCCTTTTCCTGCCCCTCTCCTCCCCGCAAACTACTCCTACTGGCACCTGACCAACTTCAATGGGGCACCTGGGAGCCACTGCTGCCCACATGGTACACCTGGCCATTTGCAAAAGTGACCTTTGTAGACACAATGGTGTAACACAGTGGTTCTCAAATTGTTTAGCACAGGGACCCACTTTTTAGAATGACCATCTGTCTGGGACCCACTGGAAGTGATGTCATGGCTGGAAATGCTGTCATTGTGAGAATGCAGCAATAAGTTGGGATATTCCTCAAGGACTTTCCAATTGCAAAGAGAATCATAAAGGGAAAAAGGCCTATTTACAACCTTGATACAAGCAAAACAACTACATAGCCCTCCCCCTTTCCAGAATCCCATCTTCCCATATTTTCAATATGGCAGCACATATGGTCATGTGCTTCATGATCCACATGAAATTGGCTCATGACCCACAGTTTGGGAACTACTGGAGTAACACATTCTGCCTTGTCAAGCTGGTTGAGCACCAAGGTAAGGGAGTCTGATTTTCCAGTGGCACTTACCTTCATGATTGTACATATTTTGGAATGTGGTGCTGTGGGACTCCTATCAAAACCCATGACCTTTGACCTATAGTGTCTTATGTTTTATCCCCTATAATTTTAATAGTGACATAAAACAACTGGTATAGCCAATTTGTTGATTTGTAGTTAGGTGTGACCAGTCTGCAATGAAAATGAGCTCTATCTGCTATTTTCATCATCAGCTACAGAAAATAAAAGTGATTCTATGAGTCATTCAATCAGAACGTTTATTCTACATAGACATCACACAGTTTACTCTGAGACTTGAGGAAAGATATGGTCTTTCAGAATATCCAATGTTTTGGTAGACCCACTGACTCACAGGCTCTGCAGAGACAATCAATTGATGTTTTAATTATTTTGTCTTATTAATTGTTCCCTTTTGTTCAAATCTGGTCTCAGCACAATAATGTAACATTTGGGGGAAAAGATGCAGAGCAGTAACCCCACACTAGAGGCCAAGATGGAGAAGATCTCCACGGCCACCATGTATTTTCCTTTGGTGCTCAAATACGTTGGCACAAAGGACACCCAAACACTGCAAAAGACCAACATGCTGAAGGTGATGAACTTGGCTTCATTGAAACTGTCTGGCAACTTCCTGGCTAGGAAAGCCACAGTGAAGCTGACAGAGGCCAGAAGGCCCATGTAGCCCAGGACACAGTAGAACATGGTGACCGAACCTTCATTGCATTCCATAACCATTTCCCCAGACAAAGAGTGCATATCCAGAGATGGGAAAGGCGCTGCAGTACCCAACCACACAACACAAATGCCTAACTGGACAAGGGAGCATGAACAGACAATGGAAACAGGCAATCTTCTCCCCACCATTTTCCAGAGAACATTCCCTGGCTTGGTGGCCATGAATGCCACGACCACTGTGATAGTTTTGGCCAAGTTAGAAGAAATGGCAGTGCAGAAGATGACGCCAAAGGATGTTTGTCGAAGGAGGCAGATCATCTCTTTGGGCTTTCCAATGAAGAGCAAAGAGCAGAGGAAGCAAAGAAGGAGGGAGGTGAGAAGAAGGTAGGTGAGGCTGCGGTTGTTGGCTTTGACAATGGGAGTGTCCTTTTGCTTAATGAAGATTCCTAATATCAGCACTGTGATTGCAGCAAAGAAAAGAGCCAAGACCGCTAAAGCAATGCCCAAAGGTTCGGCATAAGACAAAAAGGTTGTAGTCTTTGGAAGGCATCCATCCCGGTGCTTGTTTGGATAGTGATCTTCCTCACAAGGAATACAATAATCCATATCTGAAAAAGGAACACATGTTATCTTAAGTTTCCACCAAGTATTCTCAGGACTAAGAACTGCCTTTCCAGCTTGATTTCAAGCCTGTAGGCAAAAAGGCGGGGTAAAAATCAAATAAATAAATAATAAATAAATTAAAGATAATTAAACTGAAGTGGAGGATTAGGGACAAGTTAAATAGAGTACCCATCTGGACCTGTCTAGAAGTTTATCTCATTGATTAGTCGAGGGCAAGGTTTTTGCCAGAAATCATGGAATTTGCTATGATCTGTGGATAAGTTGATGTTAAAACTTGGGGATATGTGCAATTCTTTGAATTAAATAATTTACATGCCAAAGCTGCACCCTAAAAGCAACGTATGGTTGTTGTTCTGTTCTGCAATCTGCCTTGCTCCACCAGAGGTATGCCCACCTTGTGACTCAGTACATTTAGCATATCAACCCATGTATAAGTCAACTTCTTGTTTTCTGGGCAATTTTAAGGCATAGGTTTTTTTTTTTACTTATACAGGAGTATATATGGTAATTCCTATCTGAAAGAGGAGCAAACGCTCAGTTTAAAGCTACCTGGGGCTACCTTGTTCTGATTTAACTGCTGCAGACCCAAGTAGCACCATTGAACAGGGTAGGGCTCTACATAAGCCATTATCCCTAGTGCTGGGTGACCTCTATGCCAATATTGGCCCTTCGCTGCCTGGAAGAAGCACCGCAAGCTGGTGAGCAGTGAGCACACTGGTCACTGGTGTTGTGGCCTTTTTGGGTGAGTGGGATGGCGTTCCTGGGCAGGGGAAAGGGTGGAGCAGGGGTGGGACCAGCAGTGACCTTCAGCACTGATCCCAATCTCCTCATATGCTTCCTTAGATGTCTACCATGATTCTGGTCACGTACCCTGAAATGTACTGTTATTTGTTCTATTACACAAAGTCTCCAAGCAACTGTTTTGCCATGTTTATACAATTCTGCCTGGGAGTGGGTTTGGGCCAGGAGACTTTTCTGGAAGAAAAGTCCATTGTGGGCTATAGGCAATGATGGGTTGTAGCCTCCTTACATTAGTAGTAGGCTACTTCAGAGTACTGGGTGCAAGGGAGTGGCAACAGGATGCAAGCATCTTGTTGTCTCATGCCTCCCTGGGGCACCTGGTGGGCCGCTGTGAGATACAGGAAGCTGGACTAGATGGGCCTTTGGCCTGATCCAGCGGGGCTCTTCTTATGTTCTTATGAGACGTCTCTTTGTTAAGGTTCAAAATCTGCAACTGACATACTTCCAGGTCCTTGGTGCTTTTAATGGTCTAACAGTCCCATCCGTCTCTCTCAGAAGAGCATCTCTTACCTTCTTGATCTGAGATCATCCCTTCTCCACAGGGAGCACAATCATAGCAGCAAAATTTCTCTCCTTCCTTCCAATTCCTGCTGGAGCCAGGGTGGCACTTGTCATTGCAGACAGATATGGGAGGTACCTACCCTTCAACAAAAGGAGAACCTAACCATGAGAATGTCTGGAGGGATTTTGCTATGCCAGTGCACTGTTGGTTAATGAGAAAGGTGGGCTGGAGTAGCAATAAGTGCCTTAGGAGCTGTGAGGCCCAAGTGGAGGCATTTTTCCTAAGGTCTGTTGAATCTTAGAGATACACATAGAAATCATTATAGACTTTATATCGCTATGGTAGAATGGAAACCAATCAACGTTTGTGCTTAAAAAGTTGTTCTAAGGCTGAGGGCGCATCCAATACCCTCTGTTCAGCCGACACTAGCTGCTAGCGTCGGCTGAATTATTACTTATTATCACTTAGTATTTATATACCGCCTTTCTAGGTCATTAGATTGCTCTTTTGACTTTATTCAAGGCAGTTTACATAGGCAGGCATTTCTACACCCAAAGGGTTTTTACAATCACAGATAAGTTCTAATCTTACAAGAACTGCTACATTCAGACGACACTTTCAAGTCCAGCCTTTCTTTCTAGCTGCACGATTGCCTTCCTGCCGACTGATAAAACGACTTCTTGCTCTCACCAAGAAACAGCTGGCCCAACACAACTCCTCTCTCACAGGCAGCTGGACATAGCTCAGATCTTATCAGCCGCATTCTCGAGGTCTGCCGCTCACGGAAACTTCCGGTGTTCTCGAACTTATCTTATCTTATCTTCAGGCATGACTGCGGCTTTTACCCTCTTTGCTGGACATCCTGCCACGGCAGCAGCGCTGGCACAAGAGCACCGACCGGCACCCTCGCACCAGCGCTGGTGCCGTTGGGCTGATGCTAGCAGCAGCATTGGTTCAAGGGCGCTGGCCAAAGGTCACGCTGCTTAGTTCCTGCACCAGCCGTGTTTGGCTGGTGCAAGAGTGGTTCAGGATGGGGGGAGGATGGGAGGGAGGAACTGGGCATGCTGGGAAGCCTGCCAGCATCCAAGCTCCCATCCCCAGGCTTCACGGCCCTGATTCGGCAAAGATTCGAGCAAGCCCATCGGAGTGGCTTGCGTCTACCTGGGGGCAAAGATGCGAATGTGCCCTTGCTCCAGGGAGGCTCCAGCCAGGTTCTGACTTGCACTGGATACAACGCAGGCCCGCCGGCCTTGCCATTCCACACAAGTTCAGGATTGCTCCCTTAAGCATATAAATACAGTACTGAATACTGGCTTTTAAAGAAATTGTTGCTGTCTCCTCATGCTATCAAAATTAATTCCAAAGCCGAATGATTTATTATGTGCAGGTGGGAAGTCCGACTTTTAACCAAGAATCGAATGTCCACATTCCTTAGGTGATATGAGTTTGTGATAGGATAAGCAGTGCAATCGCACTCCTACCTGAATAGAGTCTTGGTGCCACTCAATTCTGCCCTCATTTATGGTAAATCCTTTGCCCAAAACAGCTGGAGGATCCACACTGCCCACTTTGACTTGGACATAGGAATCATTTGGGAACGTGATCAGGTTTGTGATATCAAATCCAGCGGCTAATTCTCCATGTCCATTAAATTTGACTTCATCTCCGCAACTGTTGTTGAAAGAGAGCCTCAGAAGAAGTGAGTGGAGCTGGGTGGAAGGAGAAAGAAAAATCAATGAGACAGCCTAGTAATCTTAATTAGCCATTTTATCATGTATATTAGAGGTTTTATTATTTTTTAATGACAGGCATGTAAAAATGTACATGTCCCTTTTCAAACTTTTGTAAGGCACCCTGAGTCATCATAGTTAAGAAAAGTGGGATATACATACTTTGAATGAATGAATGAATGAATGAGCAATCTTAACCTGGAGTTAGGCCAGCACAGTTAGGCCTGCAAAGTTTGGCCAGCACAGGGGCAGAGGCAGATCTAAGGGAGGGCAAAGCTCTAAGTTTTGCAAGAAGCCTTACCTTGCAGTGGAAATCATTCCTCCCCTGCACCGTTTTAGCCAATCCTCACAGGGAAAAGCAACATCTTGGCATTGCTTACTGGCTACAGCAGCAAGGGAGAGGAGGGATTTACATGACAGGGTAAGGCTTCTTGCAACACTTAGAGCTTTGCCCTCCCTGTAGATCTGCCTCTGCACAGGGGACACCTTAAAGTTTGTTTGAACCACTCTTGGAGTCAGAGAGGCCAACACACAGAGGTGCACCATTCTCCCTGACTCCAAGGATGGTCCAAACATGCTTCACAGTTGCCCTTGTGCCGATCAAACTTTGCTAGCCTAACTGTGCCGGCCTAACTCCAGGTTAGGATTGCGCTCTGAACGAACGAATGAACGAAGGCAGGCAGGCAGGCAGGCAGGCAGGCAGGCAGGCAATGGTATTGTTTTTCTGAAATTCTGATTTTCAGGATTTCCAAGCTGAATTTATTTATTTTTTCCCTGCTGGAGAGAATCAAGATAAAAATTGTAATTATGGTAGTAATATTGTGTTTTTGCTCCATCCATCTCTCACTTGGAAGGACAGAAATTTGGAAAGGTACATGGTTTTCTACATCCTATCTAGATTTGATCGTCAATGCATACCTACTTTTTCAAATTGTACCTTGATATGGTCCGTAGGTTATGCTAATACAACATTAGAGAGAAAGGATTACCTGCCAAGGCTCCACCTTCAGTCTGCTCCCATCTTCTCTTCCACTGTGTCTTGATCCAGATGAATGCATGAGATGCAAGGCATGAGCCACAGCATAGACAGCATTATAGATACTGTAGCTGTGGCCAGTCATCCCAGTCTCGAACACAGGTGCAGGCAAGCTCTCCAGGTCCTCCTCCCCAGTGCATGTTTCTGTATTCTTTGGTGGCACACCATGTTTTGGAAAGGTACAGCTGAATGCTTGCTCCCAGAAATACTTGATGAAACCATCTCTTCTTGCCTCCAAAGGGTCTATATTCTGAAGAAATTCTGTGAATCCCAAATGCTCATTTGAGTGGATTGCGAAGGAAAGTGCACCATGGAATACACCATCCCGGAATGGTTGTATACCCAGCATCTTGTAATAGGCATTACTTGTGAAGTCAATTTGGGCTGTTGTAATCCACACTTTCCCAGCAGGGGTTTTATATCCGGGATACAATAATGGAACAAATGTTTCTGCTACCCAAATACTCCCTGCCAACCATATAAGAGAGATTATTTCCCCGTATACAACAATAGCATTGGCTTTGCTCTCCAAGAAACCGGGAAGACTTTTCAGGATTGCAGAGAGCATTTCGTCCACCTTTGTGATACCAAATCTATTTGAAGCTCTTTCAGTAAAGGCTACACAGATTCCTTTTGGGGACAGCATTCGCTCCAGGATCTGCAAGAAACTGTTTCCAGCATCATTATCGGTGATGACGAGCCCCACCCATTTCCACGAGAAATGCAGAAGCAACTGGACAATTCCTTGGTACTGAAGGGCTTCATTCGGAACCAGGCGGTAAAAGGGGGGGACACCATTGTTTTTTGCTGGTGCAAATGAGCCATATGAGAACTTCAAATGAATGCAGAGTGACTTTTCAGAGAGGGGAGGGGATGATTGGAGATTTTCTTCGCTTGGTACATTGCTATTCTTTGTGTACATCTTTCTTATTGCTGTTTATCTCACAGTACAATTCTTTGTGTAGCTACTCAGAATTAAACTCCATTGATGTCAGTGTTATCAGGTTGTCAGTTTCCAGATAACTGTGCATAGAACTGCAGTTTTTTATTCCTATCCCCTGCTAGGCTGGAGCACCCTGGAGATGCATGCTGCATGCTGTGGTGGAGGCGGGCATCAGGAGCCCTGTGAGAGGGAAGGGGAAATACAGCTGGTACAAGTCTGAGCAGAAGAAAAGGGAGGGGCCAGAAAAAAAGAGGGGATAGAATCCTGGTCCAAGTCACTGTCACCAGGATCCTCTCCTCTCTAATTTGCCCCGTTTCCCTCCTGATCTGTCCCTCTACCAGCGGTGTTATGCTGCCGGAACGCTGGGCGGGACATCCGGGTGATCGACAGCCCACAAGTCGCGTTCCGGAGCATTACGCCATTTGCGTAACCAATTACGCCGCTTGCGTACGTTACGCAAATGGCGTAACGCTGCGTAACGCGACGGGCGGGCTGTTGATCACCCTGATGTCCCGCCCAGCGTTCCGGCAGCATAACACCGCTGCCCTCTACCCTCTTCTTCTACTCATGAAATGCCCCTGCCACCAACTAACCTGCCCTGATGTGGTCCAGGGTCCACAGAGGTGCATTTGCAGTGTTGGTGGTGGTTGGTGGCAGCAGCTCAGACTGGGCCAGTGGCAATGTGCTTTGCATGCTGTCCCTGGGCCTTTTGTGGCAGTGGGATGCTCACCCTTCTGTTGCAGGTAGCCTGTAGCAGTGGTTGCCAAACCACGACTGGGTCCGGCACACTACTCCCCCCTCCCCCAACTTAACAGAATGCTCTCTTTTGCCGGGGAGCCCTCTGTTGTTGTCACCATACTCCCTGAAACTGCGGTGCGGCCAGCCACATCTGCCCAGAAATCCAGGCGCAAGCCCTGCTTGCGTGGAAGCGCCTGGCCGCACCACAGTTTCAGGGCATGTGGTAACGATGACAGAAGGCTCCCTGTGCAACGGAGTGCTCTGTTTGCACCGGGAAGACTTTGCACATGTGCAGCTGTCTCCAGTTTGGAGATCTCTGGCCTTCGATGTGGCTGTTAATTATTTTTTTAGTTTACTGTAAATATCCTTACGTTGGCTGCTTATATATAATTATAGTTGCATTTTCCCAGACATCAAAATAATCCATTTGGAAACTTATTGTACTTAAATTCTTCCCCCTATTAGAAAAGACAATTTTTTTTCGGTTCAAGAAACTCAAATATTCTCAAGTGGAAACACCTCTCTATTTCGCAGTTAGAGAAGAGATTTGCTTCCTCAGTGACATTTACCCTGGTAAGAATGTTTTGGGTTGTAGTTTTAATGGGCACTCTTATTTAATATTGCTCATGAGTGGAGTTCAATAGGGGAAAGTTTTTGAATCTGGCTTGCCACTGTAGGTTGCTTAGATGTCACAAAACCAGCATTTAGGAACTGCATGTCTTATGAAATCAGACCTCATGTTTCATGTGCTTATATCTGCCCTGTCATGCACACGCGCACGCACACACACACACACACACACACACACACACACACACACACACACAC
>JAJKFI010000394.1:10788-46914 GCA_029204185.1 Lerista edwardsae
ACACACACACACACACACACACACACACACACACACACACACACACAAGAATTCTGCTGCTCCAACTATTAAAACTCTCTTTTTCTCCCCTGAAATGTTCAATGCTTTGAGAGTGCAAGAGGGAACTATTGGTGAAATTGGGCAAAATTCCTAGTTTTCCCCTGCATTCATCTCACCTGTGGAATTTTGTAAAGACCTAAGACATCTGCGATATGGGAGGAGACATCAAAGTCAAGTCCCCCAATGGTTCCCATTACGTTGTTGGGGAGCCCACATTTGTAGTTGGGGACAAACTGCTGTGATTTGAAGAGCAGGTCTAGAGTGACTCGGTAGGTCATTCTTGCATCAGAGTAGCTGTCGTAGATGTGGAACCCAAGAGTGACATTGGGCAGGATCTTGGGGTTCTCATTTACCTCATTGACTGCAAACGCCAAGGCCAGGAGATGCTGGTAGAACTTTGTCACCATCCTGCAAATACAAGTGAATGGCTGTAGTTTCAAAGGAGACTTTTACAATTCCTTAAAAACCAACGATTGGCCCACAGTTTGGTTCTCAGATGCCCTTGTTGTAAGGAAAAGGCAAAATTCAGCAAGATCAGTCATGACTCCCACCGCAAGTAAACCTGTCATGGTTATTGATCATTGTCCCTGCAGATTTGTTCCCATTTAAGATTTTTCTAAAGTGTGGAGCAGCTCAGTCTAAATTACAAAGCATGTTGAATGTCTATCAAAGCATACACAAATTGCAGAGACATTGAATTAATTAGAAATGAGAACACTCTTACTTTGCACAGATTAAGGAGGCATTTTTGAAAACTCAGTGCTATTGATGATGGGTATGGGCTACCTCAGGTCCATGGAAGAGTGCCTCTGAGTACTAGATGCAAGGGGCAGTGTTGAGAAGGTAGGACATCTTCCTTTCCTGCTTCTGGGCTTCTCAGAAGGAGCTGATTGGTAAATGTAAGAATCAGGATGCCGGAGTTGTTGGGTCTTCAGCCTGAACTGACAGAGCTTCAAAAAGAAAATGCTACCCCACCATCCTATCCTAAATCAGAAGGCTTTGCTTAGCATGTGGCTTCTCCTTGTTGCATAGAGGACTAGCAGCTGCAAGAAGGTTACTGAAGCAATATATTCATCATCCCTGGTCAGAAAGCTAAATATGTTGTGAGATTCTCATTCTTTACCATCCATCTCTTTTTCAGAACAAACAACTAGTTTGGCAGTACCCAGTTGAAAGTATCACTAATTCAGGGCGCAATCCTAACCTGCAGTTAGGCTGGCACAGTTAGGCCAGCAACATTTGGCTGGCACAGGGGCCACCATAAAGCGCATTTGGACCACTCTTGGAGTCAGGGAGGATGGCGCACATCTGTGTGCTGGCCTCTCTGGCTCCGAGAGTGGTCCAAACATATTTTACGGTGTCCCTTGAGCCAGCCAAACTTTGCTGGCCTAACTATGCTGGCCTAATTCCAGGTTAGGATTGCACCCTCAGTGGCTCCCAACCTTTTCTTAAAGGTAAGGGAACCTGTAAGTCATCATTGTGCCCATAAAGTCTTCAGCTACTGCCGCATACGATTATGCCCCAAAATCTCCTTTGTGCAAACCCAGCAGTGCAAACTGCCACCCTGATGTCACTGCCACCCTGCCGTCACCGCCGAGTCACAACTCCCCTTAATAAGGGGGAATATATTGTTTCCCATGCGCCAGGTGAGGGCACAAACCCCAGGTTGTGAAACACTGCAGTAAACTATGAAAGAGGCAGGAGAATTCCTTACAGGGGAATGATCTTATTCTGTTCCAGGGAAGGGTGTTTCCTGAAGTAATATTTTGGTAACAGGTAGTGGATGTGAGATGCAATCCCTCCAATGAAGAGGTCACCTGGCTGGGACCATTCATGTGGAATATGTACAGGAGAGTTTCTTGACGCCAACATTCCTGCTGCCAACTTTCCTCCTTGTGCTGGAATCTGCCGTGTCTCTCTTCAATGTCTTCTCTAGCATTGTCCTGATTGGAGCATGCTGCGGTTCATGGCAAATCGAGTCTGCCCATGTGCTTCTTTAACGGACAGGTATACACCTTCTCCTTAATCGCAATTGTGCTAGAAAAGGAAGTCTGGAATGCAGGGAGACAAGGATGCGAAGCCGGACTTAGACGAGGCAAGTGGGAAAGGCTTCAAGGGGTCAGGCTCCTTAACATTAGTGGCACACAGGGATATTTATAAACATGTCATGTTGCTCGCCGATATTGTTTTCTAGCGCTTCCTTGGAGACCGCTGGCTCTTTGGCCTGTGGAATTAATTGCAGAGACGGGGATAATTACAGGGGAGAAAATAGATCGTGCTGTACTTTTGCTCTTCCACTGGAACCGTTGACAGCAACAGTGGTGAAGCAAACAAGCTTGTCAGACATCATGGCTATTTTTTTTTTGGGGGGGAGGGGGTGCTGATCCTGCTTAGCTGCAAGGATGAATGGTGGCAGTAAGGTCAGAATGACCAAGACCTTCCTAATGAATATGACAATGTGTGGTGTGTGCAGCAGTGTCATCCTGGCGGAACGGGCCGGTACGCTGTTCTGATAATTCCGCGGACAGGACCGGGCCGCGCTGCCTCTCCCGAGGATGGGCGCGCTGTTTCTGGGCCCTCCCGCCCTCCCGTGTGTCCAAATCGCTCTGAAATGGAGCGATTCCAGGCGCAGGGAGGCGTGGCTGGCCTCCGCCATAGGGGCGGAGGGCTGCCAATCATCCAGGTGTTCCGATTCCTGGAGCGCCCAGATGACATCACTGGGTGTGTGTCCATCCAGGGAATCGCAGGGGCAACCTCATCATTTCACCCCCTTCCTGCCTCATAGCACTCCATAGCGGAAGTGGGCAGTACAAGTCTATTGACCACAATGTGCTTCATGCATACAGCTTACATGATCTGTGAATGGCTCAGGGGTTCTTTCTCAAGAGGTGCCCTGGAGTCCGCTGCCATCTGCCTTCCATCCTCACGGGCCTTTCATGACCTTCTAAAGTGCTTCCTAGTTCCTGCACAATCCACTCGGGCCCGATCCTATGGCCCTCTTTGCCAGCAATACTTCCGTGTCATCGGCTAAAAGTGTTGCAAACAATTACAGCACTTTTTGCCATGCAGCACATTTGTGGCACCACTGAGGGCTCTGTCGCCCACACTGGGCCCAGCACCATTGGTGCTGGGCTTCAGTCTCCTGGAGCTGCTGCTTTGCCGCCAACCATGGTAAGAGTTACCACGGATGAGCAATGCAGGTTTTGGGGGTGGCGGGAGGGTGTGAGCAAGGTGGGGGAGAGGGCAGGGCTGGGCGGAGGGAGGGGAGGAGTGGCCTCAGGAGACGGGTGGACTGGTCGTGGCACCTGCTGTGGCATCCCCAGTCCTCCGTATTGGAAGGCCAAGATGGGGCTGTCCAGTCTCCGCCTGCAAAAGAGCAGGCCGGGACTTGAGTAGCCCCACTGCAGGGGCTTGCAACTTTCCTCGGGGGAAGGGGATGACAATCCCCTTCTCCCGAGGAGACCCTGGTGGCTTCCTTGGGAAGCAACAGTGCCCATTTTGGCACTACTGCTTCTACAGGGGCTCGGCAGTTCAGGGGCAGGCTGACAGTCTAGTTGTTTGGAGTCCTCCAAATTCCTATGGTGCCTTTCTCCATTCCTAGGGAGGGGAAGACTAGAATTCCTTCTGCCCTTTTCAGAGCCTTTTTTTAAAACCATCATCACAATAGCCCGCTTTGTGGCAGAAAGGATATATACAATATGACAGATACATGTATCTGATTGTTGTTGTTCAGTCACTAAGTCATGTCCAACTCTTCGTGACCCCCTGGACCACAGCATGCCAGGCCTCCCTGTCCTCCACTAGTTTCTGGAGTTTGCCCAATTTCATGTTCATCACTTTGGTGACACTGTCTAACCATCTCATCCTCTGCCTCCCCCTTCTCCATCTTTCCCAGCAGGAGCGTCTTTTCTAAAGAGTCCTCTCTTCTCATGATGTGGCCAAAGTATTGGAGCTTCAGCTTCAAGATTGGTCCTTCCAGGGAGCAATCAGGCTTGACTTCCTGGAGGACTGACTGATTGGATCTCCTTGCAGTCCGGGGGACTCTCAAGAGTCTTCTCCAACACCATAATTCATAAGCATCTATTCTTTGGCGCTCTGCCTTCCTTATGGCCCAGCTCTCACATCCATACATTGCTACTGGGAAAACCATAGCTTACATACACGTATCTGATACATGTATCCAAATTGAGTGCGTTCTTTACAAAATGGGTCCATCAAAACAAGCTGCAAAATAATCTTACTAGCCATAGTAAGATGTTCGTTCCATCAAAACCTTTCAGTTATTTTGAAGGTATTAGTACAGGAAAGCAGATGGGCACGAGATGTTGAGCTATATTTTAATAGTAGTTTGACAGTGTCATGTCTGTATATGATCTACATACCCCAAAGGTTTATTCTGTTTGATTATTCCTCCTCACCAGGAATTTTATTCTATGTATCCAGTGGTGTCATCCTGGCGGAACGGCCCGGTACGCCATTCCACCAGTTCCGCGGACCGGACCGGGCCGCGCTGCCTCTCCCGAGGACGGGCGAGCTGCTCCTGGGCCGGCCTGCCCTCCTGCATGTCCGAATTGCTCTGAAATGGAGTGATTTGAGGCGCAGTGAGGCACAGGGAGGCATGGCTTCCCTCCACCATAGGGGCGGAGGGCTGCCAGTCATCTGGGCGTTCCGGTTCCTGGTGCGCCCGGATGATATCTCTGTATGTATCCATCATAATGGTTCCATTTAGCAAGGACATGTGAGGAAAGATTAAGGGATTTAAAAATAATACATGTAGATGAACCCTTTTCTGGACATCTGAAATCCAGACTATTCCAAAATCCAGGTATCTTTGTGCAAGACCAGAAGGTCTTGCGCTCATTCCCATGTGCAGGCTGTAAGTTCTATTCTCTGCTATGTGGTGTGAGTCTATACAGATATTGTTGAAAATGTATACAATTATTCCAAAATCCAGACAGCTTTCTGCTTTAGGCAGTCCAGATAAGGGATAATAAACCTGTATCCCAAATTCCAACTTTAGATAGGGACACTGATAGACTATTCAGATTAACACAAGACACTCATTGTGGTTTAATATTTTTTTCCTCTGATTATCTGCTCCTTTTTATTCAAGTCAGGTCTCAATATAATAATGTAGCATTTGGGAGAAAAGATGCAGCCTAGTAGGCCAGCACTGGAGGCCAAGATGGAGAAGATCTCCACGGCCACCATGTATTTCCCCTTGGTGCTTAAGTAGGTTGGCACAAAGGAGAGCCACACACTGCAAAAGACCAACATGCTGAAGGTGATGAACTTGGCCTCATTGAAACTGTCTGGCAGCTTCCTGGCTAGGAAAGCCACAGTGAAACTGATTAAGGCCAGAAGACCCATGTAGCTCAGGACACAGTAAAACATGACGACTGACCCTTCATTACATTTCACTATGATTTCTCCTGCCAGTGAAGACATATCCCAATCTGGGAATGGAGGAGAAGTGGCCAGCCAAAGAACACAAAGGTTGACCTGAATAAGGGAACAGGACAAGACAATAACATGGGCCAGTCTCGTTCCCACCCACTTCCGGAAAATGTTGCCTGGCTTGGTGGCCATGAAAGCCACAACCACCGTGATGGTCTTGGCCAAAACAGAAGAAATGGCAATGGAGAAGATGATGCCAAAAGCTGCTTGTCGGAGGAGGCAGGTCACTTTATTAGGCTCTCCAATGAAGAGCAAAGAGCAGAGGAAGGAAAGAAGGAGAGAGACCAGGAGAAGGTAGGTGAGGCTGCGGTTGTTGGCCTTCACGATGGGAGTGTCCCTTTGCTTGATGAAGATTCCAAGCACCATAGCTGTGATTGCAGAAAAGAAAAGAGCCAAGAAAGCTATAGTAATGCCCAAAGGTTCCTGGAAAGAGAGAAAGCTTGGAACCTTGGGAATGCATTTATCTTGTTCCTGGTTTGGATACTGGTCTTCTGAGCAGAGGATGCAGTCATCTGTGTCTGAAAGAGGAACATATACTAAACCTTCAGTAATCATTAGCATTATGAAAATTGTGGTTTTAAGGAATAATACCATCATTTTATATACTGTTCGATGCAAAATGTCCTGAGAAATTCAATGATAAAACCCAGAGTGAAATATCTTAATTCTATAAAACATGATGGCCAATATATTTATACAGTACATATGCATACAAATATATACAACTGTCTTATGTAACATTATGCACGATGGCTACATCAAACCTCTTGATGCAGGAGCAGTATGTCATTATGTGCAGGGGAGCAATAGCAGGGGGCACTGATGTTCATCCATTGCTTGTGGGTAACGGGGAACATTCACTGCATTAATTTTGTGGCCAATATTATTATTCATTTCATGTCATTACTACTACTATCTCTCAACCTCACCTACCTCACAGAGTTGTGAGGACAGAAGAAGGGGAGGAACCGTGTGTGCCACCCTGAACTCTTTGTAGGAAGGTTGTATAAAATGCCAAGCAAGCAAGCAAGCAAGCAAATAAATAAATAATTTTGGCATATGGGGGTGTCAAATGATCTAGCTATACTACACTGGTGTACAGTGTAGTCTGCTATAACATGTCTCCAGATGTTTTGATACATTTTCCATTCTATTAAGAACAAAACTGAAAATAATCGGAAGGACAAATTTGTTCTCATCTGTGTTTGACAGCAGAACTGGGTCTAATGGGTACAAACTGCAAGAGAGGAGATTCCGGCTGGACATCAGGAAGAATTTCTTGATGATAAGGGCAGTTCGACAGTGGAACAGATTGCCACTGGAGGGAGGTGGTGGATTCTCCCTTACTGGAGACCTTCAAGCAGAGGCTCGATGGGCACCAGCTGGAGATGTTCTAGGAGGATGTCCTGCTACAGGCAGGGGTTGGACTAGATGACCTTGTAGGCACCTCCATCTCTATGATTCTAAGAAAATGCACCTTAAAACACATTCTTTAAATTCCTTTTCACAGTTGCTAAGGGGGTGTAAACTTTGGGCTAACAAAGTTTCTTCAGGATTCATTAAAGTCATGAAAATATCATCTGAAACAAACAAGGTCTTTATTTCAGGTTTTTCCACTGGAATGTTTTATTTTTTGTTAACTTTCAAAAACCCCAGCTGAAGTTCTTTCAGGGTCCCTGACACATCCAATTATCTAATGCCAACACAGTTATCTCTCGCAAAGGTGCATCACTTACCTTCTTGGTCTGAGATCAGTCCTTCTGCACAGGGAGCACAATCATAGCAGCAAAATTTCTCTCCCTCCTTCCTCTTCCTGCTGGAGCCAGCGTGGCACTTGTCATTACAGACAGATAAGGGCGGCACCTGTCCTTAATCAAAAGGGAAACATATCATTGGGGTTATTTCATGAGGATTTTGCTATACAAATGATGTGCTGGTTTAAGGAATGATAAGAGTGGATGATTACAAGTTCCCTGCTTGGGCAGGCTAATGGTCCATCAATATAAGGACTGTGATGGAGAAACATCTGAGAGAAGTTCACAAGCAAGCCATGATGCTCAAGTGTATCTGTTGTATCATAGGCCTGGCTATACACAGAAACAAGGAGGCACATCAGGCTAGGCCATAGGCACAGAATACCAGCTCCACTCTTCCACCAAGATCCATCCTTGACCTGCTTTTGACATGCTCCTGTCCAGGCCCCCCTGCTCCAATCTTCCCAGGAACCTACCACTTTACCTTCAAGGTAGAGCATCTGGGTGGTTCTGGCACTTACACACAGAACCTCTGGCTTTCCTCCAGTGGTTCCATTGTGCCTGATAGAGGCATGATAGATGCGTTGTTGAGAGTCACTGTTGAGAGACAGCAGATTTATTAGACCCACTGCTGTAATTGGACGATGAGTGGGTTATAGAGGTCTCTATGTGTAAAGGTAAAGGTTTCCCCACGACCGAATGGTCTAGTTGTGACCGACTGTAGGGGGCGGTGCTCATCTCCATTTCAAAGCCTGTAGAGCCAGTGTTTTGTCCGAGGACAAGCTTCCGTGGTCATGTGGCCAGCATGACTCTACGCCGTAGCGCACAGAATGCTGTTCCCTTCCCACCGAAGTGGTCCCTATTTATCTCCTTGCATTTAGGTACTTTTGAACTGCTAGGTTGGCAGGAGCTGGGACAAGCCACGGGAGCTCACTCCGTCGCACAGTCTTGAACTCCCAACCTTCCGGTCGGAAAGCCCAGCAGCAGCGGTTTAACCTGCTGTGCCACCACGTCTCTATGTGTACATCCATGTAAATTCACATGCATGAACACTGTAGTAGAGTGCTGGATACTCATTTTACTGATGAGAAGCACTGAGACATATCCCAAGGGCAGTACATGTATCTATGGAGAGAACTGAATACAAACACAACCACCTCCGTTCATCATTCTCACAGTTCAATCCTTTGCATATTTACTGTGGCTGCAATCCTAGCCACACTTTCCTAGGAGTAAGCCCCATACATATTTCAAGCCCCATTGAACACAATAGGACATACTTCTAAGTAGACATGCATAGGATTGTGCACTCAGGTGTAAGTACCATGGGCAGCGCAATCCTAAGCAGCGCTGGAATGGCAAAGCCAGCCAGCCAGCGCCATATCAAGCACTGCTTTGGGGAGGCTGACGCCTCCTTGGCGCAAGGGCTAAACAGCAGGTGCAGATCCAAGGAGACTGAGTGGCCCGAATTGGAGCCAAGGGCCCATCTAGGCCAGCTTCCTGTATCTCACAGTGGCCCACCAGATGCCTCAGGGAGTACACAAGAATACAAGATGCCTGCATCCTGTTGTCACTCCCTTGCATCTGGCATTCTGAGATAAATTTTTGAGGTAAATATGAGGTAAATAAAACACAACTTGCTATCCTGTCTGTTTGATATCCTGTCTTAAGAACATACAAACATAAGAACAGCCCTACTGAAGCAGATCAAAGGCCCATCTAGTCCAGCTTCCTGTATCTCACAGTGGCCCACCGGATGCCTCAGGGAGCACACAAGACAACAACATGCCTGCATCTCATTGCCACTCCCCTGCATATGGCATTCTGAGGCAAATTTTTGAGGTAAAACTCTGAAGTAAATATTAGGTAAATAAAACAGAACTTGCTATCCTGTCTATTTGATATCCTATCTTAAGAACATACAAACATAAGAAGAGCCCCACTGAAGCAGATCAAAGGCCCATCTGTCCAGTTTCCTGTATCTCACAGTGGCCCACCAGATGCCTCAGGGAGCACACAAGAAAAGAAGATGCCTGCACCCTGTTGTCACTGCCTTGCACCTGGCATTCTGAGGTAGCCTACTTCTAAAGTAAAGAGGTTGCACCACCCATCATGGCCTATCGTCCATGATGGACTTTTCCTCCAGAAATCTTTTAAAGGGGATCCGCTTTTATATTTCCACATTTCTTTTGCTCACCAGGACTCGTCTGTGGGATAGCCCAGCAAATGAAGTGCCCTGCATTTCTTGACACTGTGCCATTATATTCATACCTCTGTCATGTCTGTATGCCACTCAATGCTGTCCTCATAAATAGTGAACTCTATGCCTGAAGGAGCCTGATGATCCAGCCTCCCCACTTTGACTCGGGCATAAGAGTCATTCTTGAAGGTGATCAAATTTGTAATATCAAACCCAGCTGCCAATTCTCCATGTTCATTGAATGCAATTTCCTCGCCAGCATTGTTATTGAAGGAGAGCCTCTGAAGAAAGGAGTGGAGCTAAGTGGCAAAAGAAGGAGAAAGGGACAATGAAGGCCTTTTGTTGCCTACAAAAAGGAGGAACCTGAGGGGGAAGATGATTGACCGCACAATCCTCACCTGGAGTTAGACCGGCACAGTTAGGCCAGCAAAGTTTGGCCAGCACAAGGGACACCATAAAGTGCATTTGGACCACTCTTGGAGTCGGAGAGGCCAGCACACAGGCATGTGTCTTCCTCCCTGACTCCGAGAATGGTCTAAACATACGTTAAGGTGTCCCTTGTGCCGGCCAAACTTTGCTGGCCTAACTGTGCCGGTCTAACTCCAGGTGAGGGTTGTGCCCTGAGAGGAGGAGAGGGAGGATTGTATCAGGGGGGATACAAAATTATGCCGCTGGGTCGAGTAGATAGAGGGAAGTTATTTTCCCTCTCCCACAACATTGTTTGCCTCCAACCCCTTTTGAGGCCCCTTCCACACAGGACTAACTCAGGGCTGGAGGGCTGTCTTCTACCCCTTCACTGCAGTCATTAGGATGCTGTGGGAATAGGGACGTTCCTCCCCATGTTCCTCCACATCATGCCAGAAACTGGAGGAATATCTCCATTCCTAGAGAATGGAGGGACAGGGCCAAGAGAGCTCTCTATGGTAAGTACGCCAGGAGGCTTGGTTTAATGGACTAATGGGAGGGATGCCTGGTTTTAACAGATTTTTGGCATTAACACTCCTTCTATTAGTTCATTAAGGGCCCAATCCTAAGCTTCCATAGTGCCCAAGTATACAGCAGTGCTACTGCTGTATCCTACGGGGCCACAGAAGCTGTCACAGGTCCACCCTGCAGGGTAAGGTCACAAATGTCCCCTTGCCTTGGTCAGCCTACCATGGGCCCCAGTGTGTCTACTCGGATCTGTGCCCACATTTGAGTGGGCGCAGGACCGAGGAGACCCGTGTCATGTCTCCTGGCTCAGAAGGAAGCACAGGATATGGTGGCAGAGTTCGCTTTTATCTCCACCCCCTCCTGGGTCCTGGTCTGCAGTCCCACCACCCTGGAAAGGCTCACTGCCAGCCAGCAGTGAAACATACCCCCAGAGGCTCCAGTGGCACGTCATTCAGGCCAATTGGCTCTGGCCACAGTGCCATCCCAGTGGCGTTACCACCAGTGCCAGAGTGTTTTATGGCACTTTGTATTACACCAGAGCCAGGGGTATGACTACAGCCTGTTTGGGATAGGGCTATAATAAGTCAAAGGTTCATTGTATGACATTGTTAATGATGAGCTGTTACCTGCCAGGCTTCAATGTTCAGAAGGACCAATGTGCACCCATCTTCCAATGGTCTGTGACTCGACCTAGATGAGCATGTTTTGTGCAAGGCATGTGCCACAGCATAGACAGCATTATAGATACTGTAGCTGTGGCCGGTCATGCTCAATTCAAAAACAGGTGCAGGAAGTCTCTCCAGCTCCTCATCTCCGGTACATGTTCTATGTTTTTTCATTGGCCCATCGGCAATTGGAATGATACAGCTGAAGGCTTGCTCCCAGAAAATCTTGATAAAGTCATTTCTTCTTGCTCCTGACAGGTCTATATTCTGAAGAAATTCTTGGAATTCCAGGGGCTGGTTTGAATGAATTGTGAAGGAAAGCGAACCGTGGAGCACAGCGTCATGGTAGGGTTTGATGTTCAACATCTTCTGAAAGACGTTGCTTGTGAAATCAATTTGAGCTGTTGTAATCCACACTTTCCCGGGAGGGGTTCTATATCCAGGAATGATGAGAGGAACCATGGTTGTTGACAGCCATATAATATTTGCCAACCATATAATGGATGTCGTTTCCCCATATATGACAACTACCTTGGCTTTGCTCTCCAAGAAAACTGGAAGATGATTGTGGACTTCCTGCATCACTTCGTCTATGCCCATCATACCAATTTTGCTCAGAGATCTTTCAGTGAAGGCGGAACAGATTCTGTTCTGAGACAGCATGGGCTCCAAGACTTGCAAGAAATGTTCTCCTTCGTCATTGTCTATGGCAATGAGCCCGATCCATTTCCAGCTAAAGTACAGAAGCAACTGGACAATTCCCTGATACTGAAGGGCTTCATTGGGGACCATGCGGTAAAAGGAAGGGAAGTCGGATTTATCATTCTTTTCTGGTTCAAATGATCCATATGACAACTTTAAAAAAAAGAGACAGAGCTTCATTTTAAAGAGAGAAAAAGATGATTGAAGGATCACTTATTCCATTGTTCCTTTTATGTGTTTACTTTTTTGCTAATTTTATTCTAGCTCTCCATTTTGTAGAGAATCGTCCTCATGGATGCTTGGATAGAATTATCAAAAGCAGTTGCAATTTCCACACCATCAAAACTGGCCACATAAAGCCTGCATCCAATGTCATCTATTTATTTCTTCGTTCTTTTAGGGCGCAATCCTCTCCTAGAGTTAGGCTGGCACAGTTAGGCCAGCAAATTTTGGCCAGCACAAGGGCCACCGTAAAGTCAGGGAGGATGATTCACGCCTGTGTGCTAGCCTCTCTGACTCTTGGAGTCAAGGAGAATGGCTCACATCTGTGTGCTGGCCTCTCTGACTCCAAGAGTGGTCCAAACATACTTTATGATGTCTCTTGTGCTGGGCAAACTGCTGGCCTAACTGTGCTGGCCTAACTCCAGGTTAGGACTGCGTCCTTAGAAAAGTCTATTCAAAGATGGGCTCAGAACAGTCAGGAAGCTCAGTCCTACCTAAATCCCACACTCGGGGATGTACCCCAATTGCCTCCCACAATTCACCACTAAATGGGCAGAAGATTTAGTCAAGAGGGTTAATGCCTCCATTTGCCTGAAGATAAGAGCTGGAGTTCTGAAGGTCGCCAGTTTGAGACTACTGGAAGTCTCTGTGAGACCTGTAAATTGCGACTGATTAACAGCTGAGCTGTCTCCGGCTGCCTTGTGTGAGGGGGAGTTGTGCCGAGACAGCAGCTTCTCTGTTGGGAGCAAGGAAGCAGCTTATCAGCCAGCAAGAAGACCAACGGCTGGCCAGAAAGAAGAACTAAATCCAGAAAGATCCATCTGTAATTTAATTCAAGAAACCTTTATCGGCATTAAACAATAACTGACAACAACATTTTAAATAATGGCATCACACATAATCAGAAAGGGAAAAGGAAGGGATAAAGAATAAAAGGGAGATTAAGGAGGAGATTTCCATTTGGCACTTGCAACTAGAAATTCCGCTACAGCATTAGTAATGTCCTCTGTGTTGGCACATAGGAGGGCAGCTAGATTTTCAGTTGGAATACCAGAAAGAGGAGACAATAAGGGTATTAAGTAAATATCACGAAGTGGTTGGAGAGACAGGCAATGTAATAAAATATGTGCCATTGTGTCCGGTTCTTGAAAACAAAAAAGACAATCTACAAGCAAACTGAATGTTAGAAAATCTGCCAAGGTGAACTGCAAAGGGAAAAATATCTTGCTAACATAAACGCTCTTCTTTTGAAAGGGTTAATCAAATAACTAATATATTTAGGGGAATGACCAAATGAAGGAGGGAGACCAAAAAAAAAGTGGAGAACATGTAGGATTAAGGTTAGAAGAGAGTTGATTAAATTCGGCTTCCCATAATTTAAATTTAATGATGGAATGAGCTCTATGCAGACTGGTGTCTGCAAGAAGCTCCAGAGATAAATCTAATGATAATAGTTTTGACTCTATAAGTTTAAACCATTTGGAGGTATAAGAATCTTTTAATCAATCTTTTAAAAGAGATTCAGGGGGAGTATTTGAATGTGTGTTGTTCTTGGAAGATAGAACATTTCTGTAAAAATTGTAAAAACCTTCGGGTTTCTGAATAAAGTCTGCCTATGTAAACCTCCTTGAGTTATAGTCATTAGAGAAATCTGGTGACCTAAGACATGCAGTTTTTGAATTATGGTGTTGGAGAAGACTCTTGAGAGTCCCCTGGACTGCAAGGAGATCCAATCGGTCAATCCTCCAGGAAGTCAAGCCTGATTGCTCCCTGGAAGGACAAATCCTGAAGCTGAAGCTCCAATACTTTGGCCACCTCATGAGAAGAGAAGACCCTCATGCTGGGAAAGATGGAAGGCAAAAGGAGAAGGGGGCGGCAGAGGATGGTTAGAGAGTGTCACCGAATTGATGAACATGAAATTGGGCGAACTCCGGAAGCTAGTGGAGGACAGGGAGGCCTGGCGTGCTGTGGTCCATGGGGTCGCAAAGAGTCGGACATGACTTAGCGACTGAACAACAGCAACAAAGACATGCGGTATATAAATACAAGTACTACTACTACTACTACTACTACTACTACTACTACTACTACTACTACTATTAAATGAAACCTGCCTCATTTAGCCTTATAGATGGGCCACCCCTACCACCCCTGCAGAACATTCAAGGGCATTTGAAAGATGACACTCGGCCATGGGCTTCTGCCATGGGCAATGTCTATTTCAGTGTATGGATGGCAGAACCATCTGTACTTGCTGTCTGAAATCTCAGCCTTTTTGATGGAAGTATTCCCAGTCTCCCTGACATACAACTTACATCCACCATCACGTTAGGCGCAAATGCACTCTTTTACACACACACACGCATGCACACCCCTACCTCGACCATGATACCTATTCAACGGTCACACTTCCTTTTATTTATTTTTTCCAGCCATAACTCTTATTTCGGAACCATTCCTAGCGAGTGGAAGAGAGATCTATGTGTGAGATTAATTAATCAGAATCGTGCATAGATCTCACCTGTGGAATCTTGTAAAGGCCTAAGATGTCTGCCATATGTGCAGAGGTTGCAGAATCAAATCCCCCAATAGTTCCAATCACATTGTTCTGAATGCCACATTTGTAGTTGGGGACAAACCTCTGTGATTTGAAGAGAAGGTCCAGAGTGGTACGGTAAGTCATCTTTGCATCAGAGTAGCTGTCATAGATGTGGAACCCAAGAGTGACATTGGGCAAGATCTCGGGGTTCTCATTGATCTCATCTACTGCAAACGCCAAGGCCAGGAGATGCTGATAGAACTTTGTCACCACACTGCAAATAAAAGTGACTGGCTGTCATTTCAGGGAGAATTCTGCACTGCCCTGAAATCACCTAATCTGCCCAATCTGGCTCTCAAAGATTCAGCTGGCTTGTTCTAAGGAAAGGCACAGTCCAGCAAAATCAGGCATGACTGAATCCCACTGGAAAGAAAAGACAGTTGTTATGATGCTGTTTGCCTGATAATTGTTCCCATTGGGCAGGAGGGTCTGGCTGAGTGGACACGTTGCCACCTCTGAAACCTGAAGGAATGACAGTCCAAGTCAGCTGGAAGTCACCGTGAACTATCAATAAACGCTACTGACAGAGATTAATCTCTCCAGCTGGTGAGAGGAGTGGAGATGACGACCCTTCCAGTGAGCATGGAGGAGGGCCTGTCAAGCTATGTGTGGGAGTGTGAGCAGCCAGAGAGATGCTGGACTGTGAAGGAGACCACCTGGACTGTAGATTCTTGAACGATAGAACTTATGATTGTTACAACCCCTATGCGGGGTTGAGAAATTATTATTATTATTATTATTATTATTATTATTATTATTATTATTAATTCACATATACACAGTCAAAATGATAAAAAGATCACAAATATCACAGACTGGTCTTTTATTGGCAATTTAAGCTCAACCAAGAGCCTAGGAATTGTCCAAATATCTGCGTAAGATGAATGATGTTCCCAACAGCGTAGATTTTTATAGGTCAGACATTCTTATATCATTGATCTTGAAAGTCTCTAGATGTTTTTGTAAATTTTTTGAAATAGATCCAAATGCCCTGATGACAATTGGCACTACTTTGCATCATTTTTGCCATAATCTTCCAATTTCAATTGTCAAGTCCCTATATCTTATTATTTTTTCAAGTTCTTTGTCTTCAATTCGGCTGTCACCCGGTATGGCGATGTCTATAAGCCATACTTTTTTCTTTTCAACCACCATTATATCTGGTGGGTTGCGTTCTAAATGCCGATCACTTTGAATTCTAAAATCCCATAAAATTTTCACATCCGCATTTTCAACAACTTTTTCTACTTGATGGTCATAGTAGTTTTTTGATACTTCAAAATTGTATTTTCTACATAAGTTCCAATGAATCAAACTGGCCACTCGGTCATGCCTTTTCAAATAGTCAGTTTGCACAATTTTACAACATCCACTGATTAAATGATCTACAGTTTCATCAAATTCTTTGCAAAGTCCACATTTGCTGTTGTTACTGACTCTGAGTTTTTGCTTTCATAACATTTGCTTGCAGTGCCTGTTCTTGTGCTGCCAATATTAATCCTTCAGTTTCCTTCTTGATAGTTCCCATTTGTAGCCACAACCAATTATTATTATTATTATTATTATTATTATTATTATTATTATTATTATTGCAGACTGAAACCATGGACAGCTCAGTCTCCATTCCAAGTCATGCTTCAGCTATAGAAGACCCCGCACAAACTGCAGAGCAATCTACAGAAAATGGAGTAAACACATTCTCCAACTACTGGGCCAAAATGAAACATGACCAAGGAGGCTTTGATTATAAATTCACATGCATTTATCTACACACAAGAGTCAACTTCATTTACTCCACCCCATATATGCTATTCTGCATTGAAAATATTACAAAATATGCAGATATGCAAATTACGAAGGAGTTTTAGAAAGGCCACTCTCACATTTTCATTCTAAAACGGGAAGATGTTCATGTAAATCACCTCTTCTTTCAAAACAATCTAATCTGTTTCAGAGTGCAATCCTAAACAGGAGTTAGGCCAGCATAAGCTAAGCCATCAAAGTTTGGCCAGCACAAGGGCCACCATAAATCGTGTTTGGACTACTCTTGGAGTCAGGGAGGATGGCTCACATCTGTGCGCTATCCTCTCTGACTCCAAGAGTGGTCCAAACATACTTTACGGTGCCCCTTGTGCTGGCCAAACTTTGCTGGTTCCGCTTATGCCGGCCTAACTCAGTTTAGGATTGCACCCGTAGTCACACTAATACAAGAGCCACTACATTTAAATAAAAAATGAATTCTTAGATAGGGTGCAGAGTTGTTTTTTGTTAAAATATTTGTAAAAATATTTGGCTAAAACCACAAAACACCGATTTTGGTGTTTAGGATATTTTCCAAAAATTAAAACTGATGACTTTTCCACTTAGAAATAACACTGTGGCTACATCTGCTAGATCACCTCTCTCACCTATCTAGTATACTTTTAAAGCATTTTTTTTTTTAAAAAGAGAGAGAACTTGGATTGAGAATGTAGAATAAAAACACCCAACACTGCCATTTGCTATTTTAATCAAGACATTTTGGAAAAAAAAATATCACCCACAAAACATACCCCTACCGACAGAGGATGGAGGAAAATTCCTTACAGTAGGAGATCCTTAATTTGTTCCTGAAATGGGTGTTTCTTGAAGGAGTATCTGGGTAAAATGTAGAGGATATGAGACGCCATCCCCCCAATGAGGAAGTCACCTGGCTGGTATAACTCCTGTGGAATAGGCACAGGCTCATTTCCAGTGCACTTGGTAGTATGCTCTTTGCACACCATGCGTGGGAGGAAAAGCAACAGCAGCATAGGCACCATCAATCTGCTTACGAATCTTCCGCTTAAGATTGGACCCTGCTGTGCCTCTCTACAAAGCAATTTCTTGCACTGGAACATGCTTCGACTCTGCGAAGACAATCTCTTGTCTACGAAGGACAAGCAAATGCCTTATCCTTCATTTCAATAGAGTTAGAGAAGCCAGCCTTGATTGCTACCAGGGAGACAAAGATTTAAAGCTGGTCATATATACGGCACATGGGAAAAGGATTCAAAGGGACAGAGCCTTGCCTGTCGTAAGATCCTGATCTTAACTATTAAAGGTACATGGAAGTATTTTTAAGCATTTTGACCTTGGTGTTGTTTTTTTCCTTGAGTCCCTTCTGAAAAGCTCACTTGTTTTGTCTAAGTTGATTTAATTATAGTGATTGTGATATTTTCAGGGGAGGAAAGCATATTGGGAATGCTTCTCCCATGCGGCACTGTTATAGATTGCAGTGCCGGTGAAGCAAACTAGTTTATCAGATTTCGCGGGACCAGCTGGTCTCAGCCGCACAGAAGTTGGGGCATTGATGAGCATTCCTTGCTCCGCTACCTGGGATACCTTCCAGTTTACTTCTCAAAGGCAGGGTGGTTCATTCGAACCATGTGATTGAGATATTAAAGTACTTCACTTGTATGTGTGGGTGTGGGTCTGAGAGCCCCATCCTCTCGCCCCCACAAAGTTGGGACACACTTGGGTGGAGAGCTTGCAATTTGCTTATTCATAGATTGTCTCGCATGCAAGCAGGTCTGTTTGGTCAAATATTACCCAAACAGGTCCTCTGTTAGCTTCCACTGGTCTGGAGTGGGGATAGAGGTGGGCAGTAAGCTCAGAATGACCAAGGTGTTCTTCATTACAATTTACATGGAGTGTGTTTGTGAACATGTGAATTCACAGGAAGAGGCTCCTTGTGGGCAGACTTGGGATTCAGCCATAAGGCCAAATCCTAAGCCTTTTTGGGAGGCCACACAGCTAGTGGCATCTCTACAGGGAGGGCAAAGCTTTAAGTTTTGCAAGAAGCCTTACCTTGCAGTGGAAATCACTCCTCTCCTGCACCGTTTTAGCCAATCCTCACAAGCAACATCTTGGCATTGCTTACTGGCTACAGCAGCAAGGGAGAGGAGGGATTTACATGATAGGGTAAGGCTCTTTGCAAAACGTAGAGCTCTGCCCTCCCTGTAGAAATGCCTCTGCACACAGCCCAAATTGGGGCCACGCCTTGGATCTACGCCTTGGATCTACGCCTGCTGTTTAGTAAGCCCAGTTCGACGCAGATCCGAGGAGCACATAGGGGAGGCTGGAAGCTCCCCAACAGTAAGGGCATGAATGTCCCAGCCTCCCCAAAGCAGTGCTAGGATTGTGCACAGGCCAGCTGGCCTTGCCAATCCAGCCCTGCTTAGGGTTGCATCCTGAAACAAACCAACGAGGAATGCATTACCGAGTGTGCTTTTATGGCACGTGTAACAGGTGCACATGAACCTTCTGTGTGTGCAAGGATTGAGGGAAGTGACTAATTGCACAACTCAGCACAATGGCAAGAAAGAGAGAGTCAATGTTCAAGTTATGACAATCGAGGACATTTATGTTGGGGATAATGAAACAATAATGGGGAGGAAGGATCAAAAATAAAATGCAACACAATATGTTCACACATTTACACATGTAGGCATTAAGCATATGCAGCAAGGGGATGGGAGGATGATCTGCCGCAGGTGCCAGTCATAAGTGGGATGCTAACGTGGGCTGCTAGCAAAAATACAGGCTGCTAGTTGCTTGCAGGCTGCTAGTAAAAATACAAATGAATTCAAAATTCCATAATGCTGGAACTATGAGGAAAAAATGGTGTGATCCTATTTACAATGAGCACACTAGCTCTTCAGAGGAAGACAGCAGAGCAAACTAGACCAGTTGTTCCCAAATTGAGGGTCAGGACCCACTAGTGTGTCACAAGCCAATTTCAGGTGGGTTGCGAAACACCTAGAGCATGCTATAGTGAAAATATGGGGAGATGGAACACTGGAAAGGGGGAGGAGTGAGTGGTTTTTTCCCCCTTATGTCACGGTTGTAAATAGGCATTTTTCTTTCTGATTCACTTTGCTAATGGAAAATGGCTGAGAAATAACCCAACTGATTGCCCCATTCTCAGGAAAGCAGCAGGCTCTGGCATCACAATGACGGCACTTCCAGCTATGACATCACTTGAGGTGGGTCCTGGACAGATTGTCATTCTAAAAAGTGGGTCCCGGTGCTAAAATATATGAGATCCACTGAAGCGAGAACCTGACAAGAAAGAAGCATTGAAATAGTCTATATTTCAATGCTTCTTTCTTATCAGATTCTCCCTTCTGTTCAAATGAGGTCTCAGTAAAATAACGTAACATTTGGGAGAGAAAATGCAGACCAGTAACCCAGCACTGGAGGCCAAGATGGAGAAGATCTCCACGGCCACCATAGCTTTTCCCTTTGTGCTCAGATAGGTTGGAACAAAGGACAGCCACACACTGCAAAAGACCAGCATGCTGAAGGTGATGAACTTGGCCTCATTGAAAGTATCAGGTAACTTCCTGGCTAGGAAAGCCACAGTGAAGCACACACTGGCTAGGAAGCCCATGTAGCCCAAAAGACTGTAAAACATGATGATGGATCCTTCATTACATTCCACTATCATTTCTCCAGACAGTGAGTGCATATCCAAGGATGGGGAAGGGGGAGCAATGCCCAACCAAAGGGCACAAAGACCTACTTGGACAATGGAGCACAAGAATACAATGGAGTGTGCCAATCTTTTCCCCACCCATTTCCTAAAAACGTTTCCTGGCTTAGAGGCCATGAAGACCACAACCACTGTGATGGTCTTGGCCAAAACAGAAGAGATGGCAACGGAGAAGATGATGCCAAAAGCTGTCTGTCGGAGGAAGCAGGTCACCGTTTTAGGCTGTCCAATGAAGAGCAAAGAGCAGAGGAAGCAAAGGAGGAGAGAGATGAGAAGAAGGTAGGTGAGGCTCCGGTTGTTGGCCTTGACAATGGGAGTGTCCCTTTGCTTAATGAAGATGCCCAACACCAGCGCTGTGATGGCAGCAAGGAAAAGAGCCAAGACAGCTAATGCCATCCCCAAAGGTTCAGCATAAGATAAAAAGGTTGGAATCCTTGGAATACATTCATCTTGCTGCTTGTTCGGATATTGACCTTCCTTGCAAGTAATACAGTGAATCATGTCTGAAAAGCAAAGAACATATGCCATCTTAAAGCAACTATCATTCTCAGGATTAAGAACTGCCTTCTAAATTAGTCTATGCTAGTTTCATCACAACCCATCATAATCTTACAAATATGCTGAACTATGTGGGACATTCTATACAAGGGCTACATAATTCATATCTCAAACAACACTGGTCTATTCCGAAGCCACCCAAATCCTTGCCCATGCACCACCCAAAAACACGTGAGACACGTGTCCTGGAATAAAAATCATGCCACTTTATTGAAAAGCCAATCACATACTGGAGCCATTCTTCACTGGGTCCAGCCTCACAGTTTACCCCTCCATTATGGGGAACCTTGCGATCCACAGGCATAAAAGGCAGAGCTAAGGCACACGTGCCATGCAGCCATCACGTGTAGCTCAGAAGCCAGATAAAATAGTCGTTAACTCCTTGTATATGCCAGACATGCCCGGATGCTGTGATGGAGCAGATGGTTGGTGGTGTTGGCAGTCCATGGGCAGTTCAGGGGAAATTTGGGGCTGGGATCGGCCTTGGAAGGAATTTGTTGAGGACGTGTCAGATGAAGTACACTGAGGCAAAGAAAAACACAGACGTGCGCCATCTTCCCTGACTCTGAGAGTGATCCAAACATGCTTTACGGTGTCCCTTTTGCCAGCCAAACTGTGCTGGCCTAACTCCAGGTTAGGATTGCTTCCTAAGTCATCACTCACTGTTCCTCAAGAGGCCTACTCAGATCCACACCAGCTCTTTTGCTGGTAGAAATCTGAGTGGAACTAAGGGACCATCTCAGGTCTGAGCTGGGGTACAGGATAGCAGTTCTAACATGGAAAAACGGCCCTGGTTTGCCCTCAGCCCAGCTTGATCCCCTCTTCAATGGTCCCCCAAACCACCATCTCCACCATTCAGGCGCACACAAAGGCCCGAGCGCGCCCATGGCTGGTGCCGAAACCGCGTCCCCCAGGACGTCACCCCGCCTCCGCGTGTCACCCTGACACGCCTCCCTTAGCCTGGAAATGCTCCATTTCCGAGCGTAAGGGAGGCATGGGCGGCGTGGTTTCACCCAGACCAAGTGCAATGGCACCCTGCCGCTGCCCAGCGCCCATGGCTCGCGCCTTCCCAGGCTATAGGTAAGATACGCGCCTGCCACCATTTTACCTGCAGTGACAAAGCATCTGTGTGGTTCTGGCACACAAATTGTGATGCTGCTTTGGAATTTACAGTAATGGGCTGGGATTGCCACTGTCTCAACAGCCATATAGGGTTAAGTTGTTAATGTTCAGAATTGTTAAATGCCATTCTAAGTCATTGGTGCTTCTAATAAACTAACATAGTCATACACATGTTGCTTAACAATACCTCCCTTACCTTCTTGGTTTGAGATCATCCCTTCTGCACACGGAGAACAATCATAGCAGCAAAATTTCTCCCCCTCCTTAATTTTCCTGCTGGAGCCAAGCTTGCATTTGTCATTGCACAGGGATGAAGGGGGCACCTATCCTTCAAGAAAAGGACATTGAAGAAGCTTTGCGCAAATCGTTCTCTACAAATCATCTGCTGGTTGATGTGATGGTGATGGTAGCAGGTTTGAGATAGAGGTCAGGTTGTAGTTGGCAATGGGTGAAGGGTCCCTATTGGGTCTGGTTACTGGGTGCCCTTTTAAAGATGCATGAACGTACATGCATAGGAGAAATCTCCTGCACTACGATCCTGCATTATAGCCAATGGCACAGCTCAGTTGTTTGGCAGGGGAAGGCAAGGGTGAGGTTGATTCCAAGTGTGAACTTGGGATTCAGATGGTTAACCATAAAGCAAAGGCGTATCTAACCTGTGGCCCGGGGTGGCATGAGCCATGGGCGCTGGGCAGTGGCGGGGCGGTGGGGCGGCATTGCGTGCAGTCCACGGGGGAAACCGCGCGCTCTTTGCCCCGCCCCCTCCTTTGCCTCCGTTATGCTATGAAATGGAGCTTTTCCGGGCACAGGGAGGTGTGTCAGAGCGATGCACAGGGGCAGTGTGATGTCCTGGGGGCGTGGTTTCGTCGCCTGCCATGGGCGCACTCGGGCCTCCGTTCGTCCCTGCCATAAAGCTTATACCTGCATTCGATAAATAATGATGAATGTTTGCGATAAGCCTTGCAGGGATACTTGTACCTGTGTAAAATCCCTGTGCCACTCGATGCTGTCCTTGTTGATGATCAACTCTTTGCCTGGAGGAGCCAGTGGATCCAACCTTCCCACTTTGACTCTCTCATAGGAATCGTTTTCGAAGGTGATCAGGTTTGTGATATCAAATCCAGCTGCTAATTCTCCATGGTCATTAAACTTCACTTCTTCTCCACAACTGTTGTTGAAGGAGAGCCTCTGAAGAAAGGAGTGGAGCTAGGTGGAAGGAGAAAGAAAGTCACAGCCCAGCCTTAGGCTGCCTGGCTCCTGTAGGTGTAGGTGTAGCTGCAAGCCCATCGCAGGCGGTAAGCCCTTACTGTTGGTGCTAGAAGTGTCTTACAGCACTTTTGCAATGCTGGCACCAGTAGTAAGGGTGTACTTCCAGTGATGGCCTGGATAGGATCGGGCCCTCAGGTGGTTTTCGGCAGGCATGCCTCTATGCCATGCGCAACCCATGCCTACAGAAGAAATTGAAAGCCCGGTGAATGATACGTCTAAAACCGTAAGGGAAAATTGAACAGTTATAGAACAACGGGTCTACCAGAAAAGATGATAAAAGAAATTTGAAAGAAACAAGCAGAAACAGAAGTTTCTACAAAGGTAGTACGAAAACAAACATATACCCAAAGTTCGGTGGAACTGGTAAAGGTTGTTTTTTTTTATAAAAAAAAATATTTTTATTAAAACCACAAAAACAAACTCACAACTGCAAAGCGCAAACTAAACAAAGAAAAACAAATTCAGAATGTGCAAAGCAAGCGTGGAGTAAAACATTTAAATTACTTACAATTTTTACAATATATTAATAACTTACCACATTAACAGTTATGTCTCTTAGCTCTTATTCTTTTCTTTTAATACTTCTTTTAAAAAAAACAACTCCTTATCATTTATCTTAATCCGCAGCAAAATATTTTAATTCTAAATCATCCACCTATTCATCAAGTCCATAATTCGTTACACCAACATTTCCCTTTTCTTGCAGGAAGTCAATGCGTGGTTTCCAGTTATTCATAAATGTACTGACTTCTCTTCAAGTAAAGTCGTACGTTTGCCCATTAAGTCCAGAATTTTTATCCACCAATCTTCAATTGAAGGTACCTCTGAAACTTTCCAATATTGTGCATACAGTAACCTTGCTGCAGTTGTCATATACAAGAAAAACATTTCAAGGTCTTTTGGTATGTTATCCTCAAGTATACCCAGCAAGAAGGCTTCTGGTTTCCTGCGTAAATTTACCTTAAAAATCTACTGCATCTGCTGGTGTATCTGAGCCCAGTATGTTGTTTTTTGTTTTGTTTTTGCTTTTGTGCAAGTCTATCACATATGGTAAAATGTATCTCCTTGTTTCTTACACTTCCAACATTTATTCGACACCTTTTTATACACTTTTGCTACTTTGGCTGGTGTTATATACCATCTATACATCATCTTGTAAAAATTCTCTTTAAAATTTACATTTAATGTAAATTTCAGTCTTTTAATCCACACACTTCCCCACTGTTCCATTAAAATCTCATGACCAACATTCTTTAACTTGTTCCTCCTCCGTCTCATATTTCAACAGTAATCTATACATTTTAGCAATACATTGCTCTTCTCCAGTAAACAACTGGGTTTCTAATAATGACATTTGGTCTTCAAAGCCATATAACCTTTTATCCACTTTAAATCTCTCAGACAGCTGTATATACTTGAACCATTGACAACCATTCTTTTCCAATAATTCCTCTCTTGTCTTCATTCTGTATTCTTCTTGTGAAAAGACTAATAAATTTCTATATATTAACCAGACATCTCTCAATGTTGTACCATGACCAAAAAAAAAAGTATCTTGTGGAGGAACCCATAATGGTATTTTTGAATAAAACCTATTTTTATTTTTGTTCCATCTTGATGATGATTGATGGATATTCTCAACAGTGTAAGTCTAATATATTGATTTTTAAACTCCGTATTTGCCTTTAATTTTTCATGCCATAGAAACCCATGCCACTCACTTACCCTGGTGCTGGAAAGTTGGTTAAGATTGTGCTCACTGTAATATGGTACAATGGTTATGGCAATGGTGGTTTTCAGTGAGGCAACATTACCTGCCAGGGCTTCATGTGCTTTCTGCCTCCATCTTCCATTGATCTGTGGCTGGGTCTAGAAGAAGACATGAGACGCAAGGCATGTGCCACTGCATAGACAGCATTGTAGATACTGTAGCTGTGACCAGTCATGCTCATTTCAAACAATGGTGCAGGAAGGCTCCCCAGTTCCTCCTCTCCATCACATGTTTCTGTCTTCGTTGAAGACCCACTGAGTTTTGGAAAGAAGCACCCAAACGCATGCTCCCAGAAATTCCGGATGAAGCCATCTCTTTTCCCTCCAGGATCTAGATTTTGAAGAAATTCTGAGAATCCCAGAGGATCAACTGTGTGAATTGCAAAAGAAAGAGCACCATGGAACAGACCATCACGGAATGGTCTGATATGCAACATGTCGTAATAGATGTTGCTTGTGAAATCAATTTGGGCTGTTAAAATCCACACTTTCCCAGCTGGGATTTTATATCCAGGAAGCACGAGAGGAAGCGCCGTTCTTGTGAGTGATATAAATTTTGCCAGTGATATGAGGGATATTGTTTCCCCATATGCCACAACGACATTGGCTTTGTTCTCCAGGAAAACTGGGATATTATTCAGAAATTCACGGATGAGATCACGTGTGGTCCTGAAACGAATTTTGTTTTCAGATCGGTCGGTGAAGGCTGAACAGATTCCATTCTCCGAGAGCATTGCTTCCATGACCTGTAAGAAATGATCGCCAGCATTGCCGTCCATGGCAATGAGCCCGACCCATTTCCATCCGAAGTGCAGGAGTAGCTGGACTATTCCTCTATATTGAAGGATTTCATTGGGGACCATGCGGTAAAAGGACGAGGAATGGGGTTTATTGTTCTTTGATGATTCAAACGAGCCATATGAAAACTTGAAATACAAAGAGGCTACATTTCAGAGAAGGAATTGGACTATTGGACATTCTCTTCACTTTTTGTATTGCCATATGTATACATTTACCTAAGTTTTTTTTTATTGGACCAAATCATATTGGTGGCTCAGCAGCCTTTCCAGGGATGCAAAGAAAAAATGACACCCTATGATGTGCAACCAGGCTATTGCCAGAAATGTTGTGGTGGCGGCCACGTAACAGTGCTAAGCCCAGTTACCTAAATTCGCATGGGGGTGGGGGCTGGAGGACAGGGAGACTGGAAAATGGGCTGGGGACTGGGGAGGAGGAGGTGTGTTGATGGTGGTTGGTTATCAGCAGTAATAGCATCTAAATGATTTAGCAACAGGTACTCACTTTTGATTGGCATTTGTGTCGGGGCCCGCCCACCAGAAGTGAGGTCATAGCCGGAACCCAGGAACCGCCCCCAGGAACCTCCGCGCCTCCTCAGTAGGCCGCGTGGGCTACCGATTCCCCCCCCAGGAACCGCCACGCCTCCTCGGGAGGGAGCCCCAGGCAGCCTACCTGCTCACTCTGCTGTTGTCGTTGGTCTCCCTCACTCCACTGCCTGCCTGCCTGGCTCTGGGAACGTGCAGGCAACTCAAACGTGCAGGCAATTCAAATGTTGCAGGGGGCAGAGCGGAGCGCCGACGGAGTCGACTAGTGGGCGGGTGAATGGGCGGGGCCAGCCCTAATCCTAGGAACAGGTACTCGTGTACCCCCGCGTACCTGCTACTTGACATGTCTGGTTATCAGTGGCAATGACTCCACCGCTACAATGTCCCCTTTCATGGCCTGGATCCACCTCCTTGGTTCCATTCGAAGGGGCACCAATCAAAGAGCTGGAGAAGGTCCAAGCAAACCTATCAGGGGAGCAGAGGTGCATCCAAAGGTAAGGAAACAAGCATTCCATTACGTGGAGGGACCTCCAGGACTGCCCACTCCTTTGCAGGATACACCACTCACTCTCTTTGAGCAGCTGCATTGGCACAGGAGATTTATTATTGTTATTGTTATTATCATTATTATATTGCATTATATTATTATTATTATTATTATTATTATTATTATTATTCACACATACACAGTCAAAATGATAAAAAAGATCACAAATATCACAGACTGGTCTTTTATTGGCAATTCAAGCTCTAACCAAGAGCCTAAGAATTGTCCAAATATCTGCGTAAGACGTATGATGTTCCCAACAGTGTAGATTATTTGTAGGTCAGACATTCTTATATCATTGATCTTGAAAGTCTCTAGATGTTTTTGTAAATTTTTCGAAACAGATCCAAGTGCCCCGATGACAATTGGCACTACTTTGGATCGTTTTTGCCATAATCTTCCAATTTCAATTGTCAAGTCCCTATATTTTATAATTTTTCAAGTTCTTATTATTACATGTATATGCAATTTTTCAGTGGGAGATCCAAGGCAATCTATTGTAGATTCAAGATTCAATGTGTAGATCCAAGGCAATCTATTGGGGTAACACTGAATCACTACCGGGGAAGAGAACAAAATTTTCCTTTCCTTGAGGAGACCGCCATGCCTGTCCACATCACCTGATGCAACTTGCACTCAGTTGGTGTGGCTGCATCAGTGCATGGGGAGTCAGTAATTAATACACACACACACACACACACACGCATGCACGCACGCACGCACGCATGCATGCACGCACGCACGCACAGACATACAGCCACTCTGCCTAACCAACGATTGCACTTCCTTTGATTTTTTTCTGCCACACCTCTCATTTCTGAGTCATTCCTAGAGAGCAGAAGAGTGAACTACCTGTCAGATTTCCTGTCTCTCCAGCAAAGATCTCTCACCTGTAGAATCTTGTAAAGACTTAAGATGTCTGCCATATATGAGGAAGTATCAGAATCAAGTCCCCCAATAGTTCCCACTACATTTTTGGGGATTCCACATCTGTAGTTGGGGACAAACCTCTGTGATTTGAAGAGAAGGTCCAGAGTGGCTCGGTAGGTCATCCTTGCATCAGAGTAGCTGTCGTAGATGTGGAACCCAAGAGTGACATTGGGCAGGATCTCGGGGTTCTCATTGATCTCATCCACTGCAAACGCCAAGGCCAGGAGATGCTGGTAGAACTTTGTCACCACACTGCAAATACAAGTGACTGGCTGTAGCTTCGAGGGAAAATTCTAAAACATCTAAGATAATGTCATTTGTCTATTCTGCCTCTTAGAGATTCAGCTGCCTCACATTAAGGTAACGGCATAATCCTTTAAGGGCAGAAGATTTAGTCGAGAGTGTTAATGCCTCCGTTTGCCTGAAGATAAGAGCTGAAGATCTGAAGGTCGCCTGTTCGGGACTATCAGAAGTCTCTGTGAGCGGCAGACCTTGTAGTTGTGACTGATTAACAGCTGAGCTGTCTCCGGCTGCCTTGTGTGAGGGGGAGTTGTGCCAAAGTCAGCTGCTTCTCTGGTAGGAGCAGGAAAGCCGCTTATCAGCCAGCAAGAAGACAAACGGGTGGCCAGAAAGAAGGACTAGATCCAGAAAGATCCATCTGTATGTGTGTAGTTCTTGGAAGATAGAACGTTTCTGTAAAAATTGTAAAAAGCTTTGGGTTTCTGAATAAAGTCTGCCTATGTAAACCGCCTTGAGTTATAGTCATTAGAGAAATCTGGTGAACTAAGACAAGCGGTATATAAATATAAGTATCCTCCTCCTCCTCCTCCTCCTCCTCCTGCAAAACGGGATCCAGCCATGGGAAACACAAAATCTGTCATGGTGATCTTTTGCAGACTTATACATATTACAGATAATTCTGAAGTGAGTAATCACGCCATCTTTGTTCCAAATCATGTTTAAAATACAGCAGAACACACACATACTGCAAAGCCATCCACATCAACTGGATAAAACATTTTATTGAACTGTGGGACCAAATTATACATAACTAGGGGTAGGTTTTTCAGTGATCAATGAAGACTACTAAGTAAAGAGAATTTCTGTTGAAAACGCTACATAAAACAATATGTAGGTCAAAATGCAAAAAAAACACAACCCACCACTTTTGTTTATTTTTGGCAGAGTTGACACAAATATAGATCAATTTCACAAAAATAGCACCACTTTTGTTTCTTTTTGGCACAGTTTTGAGGAATCCACATATAGTTTTCAGTAAGGGATCAGGAGGAGGAATTGTAGGAACAGGAAGAAGCTTGCTTAAACTATGAACATGAAAGTCCACAGTGCATGCTGTGGCGACTTTATTGGAATGTGGAAGTAGTAAGCAGCAGTTTCTTGATGCTCCAGGCAGCAACCAGGGTGCAGCTTGGGAACATTTGAGCAGGTTATTTTGAGCTGGGGTGTGTGTGCCAGTAATTGTTTGCCTTTGTTGGGCCATTCACCTTTATTTATTGCAATGTTTGTGCAATTTGCAATAAAAAATTGGATAAAAACACATTAACACCACAATTTGCTGTGTTAAGAAATTTGGAAAAAAAATCACCCCAAAAACCTACCTCTAGATATGACACAGGCAATCCATGCTTAGCTGTTCCGTTAAAATGTTGGGAAATGAAAGATAGGAACTAACATGTGCATTTCCCTCTCTTCTTAGATGTGTTATATTCAATGGTGAAGCCAAAGAGGGTGCAAAACTATAAGTCTTTCATGTCTCCAGATCAAGCCGTGTAAATGGTCTCTTCCCCTGGTCACGGGAACTAGTCAGGGCTTATGGTTTTGCACCCCTCTGGCTACTCCACTGTTTATATTCCCCATGAAAAAAATATATAGATAAATGGAAGTGATAGATTCTGGATATGCACCACTTAAGAGTGCTTTTTAAAAAAGAAAATGCGGTCCCACTCTCCATTCTAAAACAGAAATCTACTTGCAGCCTCTGATCTGCAGAGGCTGCATAGACTAAACATGTCTATGATGACTGTAGACAAAAGAAGATTAGCGATGCAATGTTCCTGATGGAAACACAGCGTGTATTTTAATGTGCTTCTGAGAATTTTATTATCAGCCATTCCATTTATTTATATTGTTTCATGTGATCATTTATCCTTTCAAAACTGTGAAATAGTTTGCAGTGGCTCAAAGGCAAGATATTTATTTGATAAATAAAATTGAAAGTGACTTCACAGAGGAGGGAGAAAGCATCATCCCTTACAGGAGAATATCCTTAATCCGATCCTGAGAAGGGTGTTTCTTGTACAAGTATCTGGGCAAAATGTAGTGGATGTGAGATGCCATCCCGCCAATGAGAAGTTCACCTGGCTGGTACCATTCCTGTGGAACTTGTTCAGGGGCATTTCCTTTGCACGTAGCCGAATATACTTGGCCTGCTATGTCAGGCAGCAACATCAGCAATGCAGTCTGCATCATCCTGGCTGAAATCAGTGGTGTCTCTCTCTCTCTCTCCATCATTTCTGTAGCCTGCTGACCCTGCCAGTGCACATCTTCAAAGGACAAGTAGGAACTGCATCCTCAAGACCATTCAATGGTTCAGTGGGACCGAGAATTGCCTGCTTCTTAGCCTCTCATCTTCACTGATAATGGTACACAGGGTTGTTTATCAGCATTTTACATTTGCCTTGTGATTGTTTTTATTCTAGTGCCTTCTTGAAGACCAGTGGAGTTAATTACAGGGATTGTGATAAATTACTGTACAGGGAAAAGACTCAGGGCGCAATCCTAACCTGGAGTTTGGCCAGCACACAGATGTGCACCATCCTTCCTGAGTGGTCCAAACAAGCTGTGGGTGCTTTGGAGTGGATTGGGTGTGAGTGCTGGATGCTGAGTGGGCTGGCGTTAATGTGGGGGCTGAAAAAACCAGAGCCCCCCTAGATGGCGCCTATGCCAGGAAGCCCATGTAGCCCAGTAGAACATGATGACCGAACCTTCATTGCATTGCACTATGATTTCTTCAGACAGTGAGTGCATATCCAAGGATGGGAAAGGGGGAGCGGTACCCAACCAGACAACACAGATGCCTACTTGAACAAATGTGCAGGAGAAGACAACAAGATGTGCAATTCTTTTTCTGTGCAGCACTGGTAACATTTTAAAAAGTATACCGAAAGCAAACCATACTTGCATATGATTTGTCTTCAAAGAATTCACAACTGACCCCATCAAGAAGAAAAGGCCCATTACATCACAAAAGTGTGTTTATCAGCCATTCATTCAGAGTTTTACTCAAAATATGTATCACAATGCTTGCATTTGGCTGGGACATGCGAAGAGCCTGCTGACCCTACGGATAAATAAAAGTAGAATATCTCAAAAGAAAACTCTGCACAATCTATTGACACATTCAAGATACTCTTCAAATGATGCCCAAGAACAGTAAAGGGAATATGCAGATTCTAAGAAAGCTCATATTTTTCTTCTTATTAGCATCTCCCGTTTGTTCAGATCAGGTCTCAGTAGAATAATGTAACTTTTAGGAGAAAAAATGCAGCCCAGTAACCCAGCACTAGAAGCCAAGATGGAGAAGATCTCCACGGCCACCATGGATTTTCCTTTGGTGCTCAGGTAGGTTGGCACAAAGGACAGCCATGCTGCAGAAGACCAACATACTGAAGGTGATGAACTTGGCTTCATTGAAAGTATCAGTTAACTTCCTGGCCAAGAAAGCCACAGTGAAACTAATAATTGCTAGGAAGCCCATGTAGCCCAGGACACAGTAGAACATGATGACCGAACCTTCATTGCATTGCACTATGATTTCTTCTGACAGCGAATGCATATCCAAAGAAGTGAAAGGGGGAGCGGTGCCCAACCAGACAACACAAATGGCTACTTGGACAAAGGAACAGGAGAAGAAAATGAAGTGTGCCAGTCTTTTCCCCACCCATTTCCGGAAAACATTTCCTGGCTTGGAAGCCATAAAGGCCACAACCACTGTCATGGTTTTGGCCAAAACAGAAGATACAGCCACAGAGAAGATGATGCCAAAAGCTGTTTGTCGGAGGAGGCAGGTTGTCTCCTGTGGCTCTCCAATGAAAAGCAATGAGCAGAGGAAGCAAAGAAGGAGCAGAATCAGGAGAACGTAGGTGAGGCTGAGGTTGTTGGCTTTGACAAGAGGAGTGTCCCTTTGCTTGATGAAGATTCCCAATACCAGGCCTGTGACTGCAGCCAGGAAAAAAGACAAGATAGCTAAAGTGATGCCCAAAGGTTCTGCATAAGATAAAAATGTTGGGGTCTTCGGAATGCAGTGGTCTTGGTGCTTGTTTGTGTGCCTCACCAACAAGATTGCAGCGTAGCATGCTGTCCTTTTTGACTACAATTTTGCTAAGTGCATGAATGAGGGCCTTGGAGTAAAGCCACCTGTGCTTACTTAGAGGACAGGAACTGGCAATGAAAGTTGCTGCTGTCCCGCCTCCTGCTCCACCCCTCCCACTGCCCTGCAGTGTGCTCCCATCCCACCCAGAACAGCTGCATTGCTGATGCGCTGGTCTTCCTTCAGGGCGCCCATGGCCATTGTTGCCATTGCTGCCCCAGTGCCAACGCTAATGGCATATCACCAATGTTGGAGGTGCTTTATGGAGCCTCGCGCAACATTTGCCTGGGCTATACAAGCTTAGCGCTTATGGTAAGGCCCATTGGATTGGGTGCAGTGGCGTTATTCACCCCATACGCTGGGCGGGACTTACCTTTGAGCGGCAGTCCGCCTGTTGCGGAACGCGGCGTGACGCAACGGACGGACTGCTGCTCAAAGGTAAGTCCCGCCCAGCGTATGGGGTGAATAACGCCACTGGTGCTAAGTTATCCCCAATTGGATTGAAACACTAAGAGGTGGAAGCTACCATCTCAGTTGGCCCACATGTGACACCCCCTCCAGCGTGGCACCTGAAGCATACCACGTACAACACCAACACTTCTTACCTTCCTGGTTTGAGATCATCCCTTTTGCACACGGAGCACAATCATAGCAGCAAAATTTCTCCCCCTCCTTAGTTTTCCTGCTGGAACCAGGGTGGCAATTGTCATTACAGAGGGAGAAAGGACAATGACCTGTCCTTCAACAAAAGGTGAACACAACTTTGAGGTTGTTTTGCAGGGGCTGTTTTGATTGTGATCACAGAAATTTTGCATTTTATGGGAAATGGTAATACTAATCATAAGCATAAAGGTTAATGGAAGCTTATTACAACTGCCTTTTTTGTACAGGTGAATAGGCCATCTAATGAAGAAGAGTGGTAGATAATTCAACCCCTCCACCGCTTCAGAAAGGCAAAGAGTCTCCTTGCCTGATGTTGCTGTACAAGAGGCCAGGCAGGGAAAACAGGCACCTGGTTGGCACATCAGAACTTCAATGATGGCAAGACCTGTGAATTGAAAACCCTGAACCAGGCAATCTGAGTCTGGGAGGCTTCAGGCCACAAACCCACCAGTGAAATGAGCTGACCAGTCTTTGGGGCCTAAATCGAAATCTGGTGCTTTGTGCAGGACTGACTACTGATGGGAAACGTTTTCATTAATCCATCAACCATTATTTGATATATTATTTCATGCAGTACAAGATTCTAACCTCAGTCAAGTCTTCATGCCACTCAATTTGGTCTTCTTCAATGATGAAGTGAACGCCTGAGGCCGTCGCAGGATCCAGCCGTCCCACTTTGACTCGGACAAAGGAGTCATTTGGGAACGTGACCAAATTAGTGATGTCAAATCTGGCTGCCAATTCTCCCTCCTCATTAAACTTCACTTCCTCGCCACAACTATTGTTGAACGAGTAAAGAAATGCGTGGAGCTAAGTGGAAAAAAGGAAGAGAATCCATGGATTTATGGCAATATTTGAACGCAAATTTTGAAAATGCATTTCCTAGTTGGAAATTTACTGCCCGTGCCTATTGGTTCACTGGTGGAATGCACATTGCACCTATGCTGACTGCTGAAAAGCAGCCGTAACATGCGTTCCAAGTAGTGTGCAGCCAGTGCGCCGGTGGGAAGGCTGGAGCTTTCTTGCATACATTGCTGGACCACTGGTGGCCAGCCGTAGCAGGTTGGCTACCAAGGGAGGTGGGAGGTGTGGGGGATGGTGGAATGGGGGAAAGGAGGCTGTGGCAGTGGTGGAACAGGTCATGATGGAGTGTGCAGGATTCTACCCCCTCCAGCATCAGCCTCCCAACACTTTCTTTCCATGGACATTTGACAGTGAAATAGCTGGTGCAGGTCTGAGGAGACCCATTGTGTGATGGGAGGAGGAGAAAGGGGATTTGGGGTGCAATCCTAACCTGGAGGTAGGCCAGTGCAGTTAGGCCAGCAAAGTTTGGCTGGCACAAGGGCCACTGTAAAGTGCGTTTGGACCACTCTCGGAATCAGGGAGGATGACGCACATCTGTGTGCTGGCCGCGTAGACTCCAAGAGTGGTCCAAACATACTTTATGGTGTCCCTTGTGCTGGCCAAACTATGCTGGCCTAACTCCAAGTTAGGATTGCGCCCAGCGGCGTCATGCTGCCGGAACGCTGGGCGGGAGGAATGGGTGAGCGGCAGCCCGCCCGTTGCGTACCACTCCGTTTCGCTGTCTTCCTCGCCCCCGCTGCCGCTCACCCGTTCCTCCCGCCCAGCGTTCCGGCAGCATGACGCCGCTGATTGCACCCTTAAATTCATTCCACAACCAGGTCTCATGCTCTGTATCCCATGGCCTTTCTGGATCAACTGCAACAGCAGTTGGGGAGGGTGAAAAGAGACAGGATCTGTCTGGTTTCTTTTTTCTTGGGGACAACTAGGTTCAGAAACTAATTCATAATGAACCACACCTAGTTTAGATTCAAGCTTCAGCAGTAGTGTGTGTGTGTGTGTGTGTGTGTGTGTGTGTGTGTGTGTGTGTGTGAATTTGTGATTCGGTATCATTTTTTCAGTTGACCTGAATACCTTCCAGATAGGTCCATGAAGATGCAATTAGAGTATTAACAACATTGTAGCTTCACTTCATTGATTCAGGGTAGAAGTGTAATTAATTTGGCAGCATAAATAAGTCAGAACAGGGGCATCAGGAACAGTGTGGCAATTCATGAGTCAGTGTAATTTTATCAATTGATCTGGATAATTTCATGACGGTTCAAACTGAGTATTACCACAGTACTACTGTGCTTTCAGTTGCTCAATTCAGGGTAGAAAACAAATGACTTTGGCAACATGAATAAGCCAAGACACAGGTATCCATATTCTATGCAGAGCTGATAAGTCAATGATATACTGGCCCTACAGAATATCAATGTGACATCTTATTTAATTTATGGTAAGCTTGTATTGTCAGTGGGAAACTGTTACCTGCCAGGGCTCCAGGTTTGGTTGTCCTCTGTCCTCTGTTGTATCATGTATCGCTCTAGAAGAAGACATGAGATGCAAGGCATGTGCCACAGCATAGACAGCATTATAGACACTGTAGCTGTGGCCGGTCATGCTCATTTCAAAAATAGACGCGGGGAGACTCTCCAGATCCTCCTCCCCAGAACATGTTTCTGCATTGTTCAATGGCACATTTTGCTTTGGAAATATACAGCAGAATGCTTGTTCCCAGAAGCCCTTGCTAAACCCATTTCCTTTTGCCTCCAAAGGGTCTATATCCTGAAGAAATTCTGTGAACCCCAGAGGTTCATTGGAATGAATTGTGAAGGAAAGAGCACCATGGAAGAAAGCCTCCTGGAATGGTCGTATTTGCAACATGGTGTAATAGGTGTTGCTGGTGAAGTCAATTTGAGCTGTTAAAATCCATACTTTCCCTGAAGGGATTTTATAGCTAGGAAATAATATAGGAATCCATTTTTTTAACAGCCACAGATTACTTGTAAAAGATATAAGGGATATTGTTTCTCCATATAAAACAATGGCATTGGCTTTGCTCTCCAGGAACGCTGGAAAAAGGTTTGGGATCAAATTGATCAGATCATCCAAGTTTGGAATACCGTATCTATTTGCCGTTTTATCGGTGAAAGCTGAGCAGATTCCATGCCGGGAGAGCATGGGCTCCAAGACTTTCATGAAATGTTCTCCAGCATCATTATCCATGGTCATGAGTCCAACCCATTTCCATCCAAAATGCAAAAGTAACCGGACAATTCCTTGGTACTGAAGAGCTTCATTGGGGACCATGCGGTAAAAGGGAGTGGACTGAATTTTATCTGTCTTTGTTCCTTCCAATGAGCCATAGGAAAACTTAAAATACAGATGAGGTCACATTTCAGAGGAGTAACATGACTTTTAGAAGTTATTTTCAGTTCTTTTTTTCAAATGAGAGAGTTCTTCATGGCTGCTTATATAGGACTCCAAGCTATCAACAATTATTCAAAATGGTGAAAAATGGAAAAAAATCTCCCCAAACAAACAAACAAACAAACAAACAAACAAACAAACAAACAAACAA